>JACVBY030000324.1:0-322631 GCA_017589505.3 Metroxylon sagu | reverse complement strand
TATGAGCCAGGCCGGATCGGGAACCGAGAAGCTATGCACCGAAGTAGGGTTAGGTTCGGTCCGAGACTAACGAACATTTCTTCCATTGTAGATTGGGTTACGTTGGACCAGTGTCCAAGGCCATATTCTTGTTCTCATATTAAGATCATGCTAATGAGATTGATCATTAACAAAGAGATGTTTTGCTTTAACTCATTGTAGTTTTAAATTCATTCGTAACTTACCAATATATGATGGGATGGTCTCTATTTTTTTTTTTTTTTTTTTTTTTTTTTTATGATACCTACCATATGTGATGAGATGGTATTTCTTAATGATCAGAGTAGGGGCTTTTTGGTAGTGTTTGTAAGATGAGAAGAATTGGATATGACCAATCTAAAACACTCTTGAGCCAATCACCATCATTTTTGAAGAGTAGCTCTAATCATAATGTATAAAGAATCTTAATGACTTACTAAGTCTTACGTTGATTTCATGTATCTTTGATATAGCAATCGACGAAGCTTAATTAAAAGCTTTATATGGATATATTGGGATGCCTAAATGATGCAGCGATACCATTAGATATCCAATAGAGTATACATCACTCCTATTATAAGAGAGAATATTCAAAATTGTCTCTTTAAATCTGACCAATATATTTTAGAAAAAAATATATTGACAAATACATGTGTTGACCTTATATTGATTTTGATGATCACAAAATAATTAAGTAAGTTACTAATGAGTTTTGTGAAGAATCATGTTAAAATGCAGGCATACATGAATCATCAAGATGATTAAAAATGATTTCAAGCACCTAAATGGGTTTATGATTCAAAAGAAGAATTTTTGTAGAAGACCAAGATCAACTAAGAATGATTCAAGCCTCAATTCAGTGAATTTCATATGTTTTTAAATGAAGAAAGTTCAAAACTATGAGAGCTAGAATGATTCAAGCCTCAAGTCGGTGATTTCAGATGTTTGGAAGGTTTTCAAATGAAAAAAGTTCAAAATTATGAGAGCTAGAATGATTCAAGCCTCAATTCAGTGAATTTCAGATGTTTTGAAGGTTTTTAAATGAAGAAAGTTCAAAATTATGAGAGCTAGAATGATTCAAACCTCAATCAAGTAAAATTCAGATGTTTGGGAGGTTTTCAAATGAAGAAAGTTCAAATTATGAGAGCTAAAATAATTATCTTCTTCATTTCAATGAGTTTTCTTTGTTTATGGAATGAGTTTTCAAGTTTTGAAGGAATTAGTCAACTCCTACAGCGGCTACCGCACTTAGAATGGAAAGATTGAAGCATTTTAGTCAACTACTTTGGAAGATATCAAGTCAAAATTATGCCACAAGAGAGTTAACGAAGTTTTACCAAGTTAGCCAACTAATTAGTCAGCTACTGTGGCGAAACAGTGAGAAAAATCAAGTTAGCTGACTAACTGGCTACAAAAACAGTGAACTAGTTAGCCGACTGGAGTCGGCTATGGCCAAGACAAGAAGTTCCGAAGTTAGCCGACTCGACTCGTGGTCGAAGTGTTAACAAAAGTAGTCGACTCTAGAGTCGACTAACTTGCCCGAAAATGTCGTACTAGTTCGCATCTCCAACGGTCACAAACGGCTAGTTTAACGTTCCAATCCCATAGTAAACTATAAATACTCGTAAATGGGATTGATTAGCAAGAGATTGGGAGCATTTTTGAGGGATTACAAGTGAGAAATAAAGAGAAAACAAAGGAAAAAAATCAAGAAAGTTTTAGCCTTCCGGTTTTGAAAGATGAAAGTTTGAGAGTTTCAAAACTCCTTCAAGGCTCCTTCCAACTACCCAAGAGGCTCCTTCAAGTGCTCATTAACTCCAACATTTAAAGAGGAGAAGCTCATTCAAAGGGGGAAGGTCTTCAAAAGTGTAAAGTGCTTTTATTTCCGAATTTGCTCATTAAGGAGCCGTAATTTCGAAACTCTTTTATTTGTAAGTTTGTTTGAGTTTCAATTTGATTGAAACTTGTGTAGGGTGTGTCAAACCTATAATTGGTGAATTGTAAGGCTCCCTTGTGCCCGAAAATAAGAAGTTAGCTGAGAAAGCTAAGGAAAGGCTCCCTTGTGCCTGTGAAACAAAAAGCTAGCTGGGTTAGCTAGGTTTGTAATCGTTTGAAGAACAATTAGTAGAGAAAATTCCCAAGAGATTCTTGGGGAGTGGACATAGGTGCAAGGAGTAGCACCGAACCACTATAAATTGTTGTGTTTGTGTGTTTGTCTCTGATTGTTGCTATACTTGTTCTTTCTATCAACATTTCACACTCACATACAATTTACTGTTTTGCAAAATTGCACATACTTGTTAAAAATTTTCAAAGAACCCAATTCACCCCCCCTCTTGGGTTGCTTAGCTGGGCAGCAAGTGGTATCAGAGCTAGTGCTCTTGTTCCTATTTGTCTTAACTGACAAAGAGCTAAAGATCCATGGCAGCCCAAGTAAGTACCTTGTTGACTGAAGGTCAGTCCACAAACAGACCCCCTTTATTCAATGGCACAAATTACACATATTGGAAGGCTAGGATGAAAATTTTTATTCAAGCACTTGACTATGATCTTTGGAGTATCATAGTTAATGGCCCTCACACACCCATTCTTAGAACAAATGATATTGATGTTCCCAAACCGGAAGCGGATTGGGATGAGCATGATAAGAAAATGGCACAGCTCAATGCTAAGGCCATGAATGTCTTATATTGTTCTCTTGATGCAAATGAGTTTAATAGAATATCTACTTGTATTTCTGCTAAAGAGATTTGGGATAGACTTGAAGTCACCCATGAAGGCACAAATCAAGTGAAGGAATCTAAAATCAATATGCTTGTGCATAAATATGAACTGTTTAAAATGGAACCAACTGAATCCATTACTGATATGTTTACTAGATTTACTGATATTGTGAATGGTCTTAAAAGCCTTGGCAAATCTTATACTAACAGTGATCTAGTGAGAAAAATTTTGAGATCTTTGCCTAGGTCATGGGAAGCCAAGATGACTGCAATTCAGGAGGCAAAAGACCTCAACATCCTTCCTCTAGAAGAGCTCATGGGATCGCTGATGACCCATGAAATTCAAGTTAAACAACATCAAGATGAGGAAGAGACCAAAAAGAGGAGGACCATGGCTCTAAAATGTTCAGACCAAAAGGAGGAATGTGATGAATCTTCTGAAGAAAGTGATGGAGATGATGAGCTAGCTCTCATCACAAGAAAATTTAGAAGATTCATGAGGAAGAAGAAACATGGAGTAAAGAGGAGGCCTTTTGTAAAAGGAGAATTCAGCAAGGAAAAAGAAAAAGAGCAGCCTCCTATTTGCTATGAATGTAAGAAACCGGGACACTTTAAGGCTGACTGTCCACAACTTAAGAAAGGTCCCAAGAAGTTTAAAAAGAAGGCTATGATGGCAACTTGGAGTGATAGTGATGATACAAGTTCAGATGATGAGAAACAAGAAACAACAAACTTGTGTCTCATGGCCTGTGAAGAAGAGGTAATTTCTGACTCTCAAACTGAATTTACATTTGATGAATTGCAAGATGCATTTTATGATTTACTTACTGAATTCAAAAAGTTAGGTGCCAAAAATAAAGATTTGAGAAACCAAAACCAAAGTTCAGTTTTTGAAAAAGAAAAACTTTCAAATGAAAATTCTATTTTAACCCAAGAAAATCTGAATTTGAAAAATGAGGTGAACAAACTTAAGCCCATTGTTGATAAATTCACCTTAAGCTCTACAAAACTACAAATGATTCTTGAAAACCAAAGGGTTGTTTTCAATAAAGCTGGATTAGGCTATAATCCCTTAAAGAAACAAAAATTTTTGAAAAACATTTTTGTTCCCCCAAACAACTTGCCAAAAATTACTTGTTTCAAATGTGGTAAATTAGGACATAAGGCCTTTGCATGTAACTCTCACATCAACAAGAACATTAAGAAGATTTGGGTTCCTAAAGGAACCATTCATGCTAACCCCAAAGGACCCAAGAAAGCTTGGGTACCTAAAAACATGACTTAAATTTGTGGGTGCAGGTGTGTCTTGTGACCCGAAATGCAAAAAGAAAATGGTACTTGGATAGCGGGTGCTCAAGACACATGACGGGTGATGAATCTCAATTCATCACTTTAGAAGCTAAGGATGGAGGAGTGGTCACTTTTGGAGACAATGCTCAAGGAAAGATCATTGGCATTGGTAAAATTGGTATCACTTCCCATACCTTTATAGATAATGTTCTTCTTGTTGATGGTTTGAAACATAATTTGTTAAGCATTAGTCAATTATGTGATAAAGGTTTTAAAGTCATTTTTGAATCATCTATTTGCATGGTTACAAATCCTGCTGATGATAGCATGAAATTTATTGGTCATAGGCATGGAAATGTTTATATTGTAGATTTGAATGAGCTAAATGACCAAAATATGGAATGTCTAGTTGCCATGAATTCTAAGTTTAATGAATCTAGCTGGTTATGGCATCGTAGACTTGCGCATGTTAGCATGGATTTGCTTTCCAAACTAATCAAAAGAGATTTAGTAAATGGTTTGCCAAAACTAAATTTTGAAAAGGATAAAATTTGTGATGCTTGCCAATTTGGAAAACAAACTAGAGTTTCATTCAAATCCAAAAATATGGTTTCAACTTCTAGGCCTTTGGAGCTTTTGCACATGGACTTGTTTGGACCTACTAGAACCACAAGTCTAGGTGAAAAACGCTATGGTTTTGTAATTATTGATGATTTCTCTCGTTTTACATGGGTTTTATTTTTAGCAAGTAAAGATGAAGCTTTTTCTGAATTTTTAAAGTTTTTCAGAAAACTACAAATGAAAAAGGTCTTCAAATTTTATCTATTCGTAGTGATCATGGAAAAGAATTTGAAAATCAAAATTTTGAAAGTTTTTGCAATGAAATGGAAATCAATCATAATTTTTCTGCACCAAAAACCCTTCAACAAAATGGAGTAGTTGAGAGAAAGAACTGGACTCTTGAAGAAATGGCAAGAACCATGTTGTGTGAAAGCAATCTCCCAAAATATTTTTGGGCTGAAGCAATTAACACAGCATGTTATGTTTTAAACAGAGCCTTGATAAGACCCATTTTGAAAAAGACCCCATATGAGCTTTGGAAAGGTAGAAAACCAAATATTGGGTATTTTCATGTTTTTGGGTGTCGCTATTTTATTCTAAACAATAGCAAATCCAATCTTGATAAATTTGATGCTAAATCTGATGAAGGAATCTTTCTTGGCTACTCCACTAATAGTAAAGCATATAGAGTTTTTAATAAGAAAACTTTAGTGGTAGAAGAATCTATACATATAGTATTTGATGAGACTAATGACCTTCCATCAAGGAAGAAAGAAGTTATTGATGATGCAGGACTACTTGAAGGAGTGCAAGAGATCACATTGAAGGACAAAGAAGATACAAATGAGCAAATTAGTCAAGAAGACACCATTGAAGCACTTCAACAAGCTGAAACTCAAGGTACACAAGGCTTAGAAAAGGAGTGGAGGTATGTTCACAATCATCCCAAAGAACTAATCATTGGTAGTCCATCTCAAGGGGTAAGAACTAGATCTTCTTATAGAGATGCATGCAATCATTTAGCATTTGTTTCACAAATTGAACCTAAATGTTTTGATGATGCTAAAGATGATCCTGATTGGATAAATGCTATGCATGAAGAATTAAATCAATTTGAAAGAAACAATGTTTGGACTTTAGTTAGTAGACCAATAGATTACTCCATAATTGGCACTAAATGGGTTTTCAGAAATAAATTGGATGAACATGGAAATATCATTAGAAATAAGGCAAGATTGGTAGCTAAAGGTTATAATCAAGAAGAAGGCATTGATTTTGATGAAACCTTTGCTCCAGTTGCTAGGTTGGAAGCTATTAGATTATTACTTGCCTTTGCATGCTTCATGAACTTTAAATTATTTCAAATGGATGTTAAGAGTGCATTTTTGAATGGTTATATTGCTGAAGAAGTATATGTTGAACAACCATCCGGTTTTGAAAATCATGAACATCCAAACCATGTTTTTAAATTGAACAAAGCATTATATGGTTTGAAACAAGCACCCCGGGCATGGTATGATAGATTGAGCAAATTCTTGATAAATAATAATTTTGTTAGAGGAAATGTAGACACTACATTATTTATAAAAAGAGAAAATGATGATATGCTCATTGTGCAAATTTATGTAGATGACATCATTTTCGGTGCTACTAATGAACTCTTGTGTCAAGACTTTGCTAAGCTCATGCAGGGGGAGTTCGAGATGAGCATGATGGGAGAACTCAACTATTTTCTTGGACTCCAAATTAAGCAAGCTAAAGATGGGATCTTCATTAGCCAAAGCAAGTATACAAGAGAAATTTTAAAGAAGTTTGGCATGGAGAATTTCAAGTGTGCCGGTACCCCTATGAGCTCATCATGCAAACTTGACTTAAATGATAGTAGCAAAAATGTTGATTTAAAGCTTTATAGAGGCATGATAGGTTCTCTTTTGTATTTAACTGCAAGTAGACCTGATATTCTATTTAGTGTATGCATGTGTGCTAGATTTCAAGCAAATCCTAAAGAAGCACATTTAAATGCTGTTAAAAGAATTTTAAGATACTTAAATGGCACTAAAAATCTTGGACTTTGGTATGATAAACACTCTTCTATTGATTTGATTGGATATTCTGATTCTGATTTTGCTGGTTGTAAAATTGATAGAAAATCGACTAGTGGAACTTGCCAATTTTTAGGAGTTAACTTAATCTTTTGGTTTAGCGAAGAAATAAATTCGAATAGTTTTGTCTACGGTGAGAAGGCTGAATACATATTGCTAAAAGTTGTCAGAGCAAATCTTGTGGATTAACCAGTACAACTAGAAGATTATGACAAACTAAAGACATTCCCATAAGATGTGATAATACTAGTGCCATAACCCCTTAACAGTAAATCAATTGACACTAAGGACTAAATATATTGAAATTAGATCATCATCATCTGTGAGATCATGTTCAAAGCAAGGATATAATTCTTGATTTTGTTGTTAATACGATAGGCTTAATTTGTCGAAACATTTTCATAAAATCCCCTTGATCAAAATAAATTTTATGAAATTAGAAGAGAACTTGGCATGATTGACCCTGACAAAAAAAAAATAGTCGCCTAGATTAGATTGAATTTTAAATTTTTTTTCCTTTGGCATGTTTTTTAATGATTAAAAATCATGATCCACTATTAATATACATTTTCCCCTAGATGGATTATAATATGCATTTAAAAATCATTTTGCATGAAAATCCCTGATCAGAGGCTTCTGTATTTCTCCTCTGGCTGAAGTAGTTTGGGATACAGCCTTGACAAAAGTGGAATATCGCTCGAGTCAAAGATACGCCGGTTGCACACCGAAGTGAATAGGCATTGTCAAACTCCACTCTCACAAAACTCCATCCATTTGATCCTCGAGATATTTTTCCAAGTTTGATCCTCCAAATTTCTCATTTTCCTTAGATTTTCTCTTCCAAGCCCACCCTTGAACCTGATGGCATCGGGTAGATATCTGCTTTACGCAAGGAGGAAGCTGGAGGATTCAGCAGAGGCCATTTCTCCCGACTTTGCCCTCTTCCTCACCTGCTACGGGGCCTTTGGACATTCAAGACCCATCTGGCAGGCACGTAGTCGACTTTGGCTTCCTTGCCAAGTGAAGTGGGGTTTCTACATTGAGAGAATTAGCTCAACGAAGATGGTGATCTTATGCATAACATAGAGGTCCCCATCTACCCCTCTCCTTACGAGAATTTATCGATTTGGAGCAATACGTTGATTATATGCTTCATTGGTTCGGGGATCAACGGACTAATTGGACATTGTTTTAAGAGTATCCGGTCGGCTGTTTTTGGGATGATCTCACGACTAAGATCGGCGATCGATGGGCCGTTCTGGTATAATGATGCGAGGATTGATTGAAGTGCTAGCTGGCTCTCCTGAAAGTGTTGAGATGAGATTTCTCCCACCACATCATCTAGGATCTTCATATTCGTTGGAAGCTTTTCAGCTTCCGTCACCAGATGAGACTTGATGTATCATTAGTTAGGGACATTTCCATTTGATTTTCTTCGGCTGCATGTTGACTTATATTGAGAGCTTGATCAGCTCGCGAGATTGCATTTAGACGCCTTCTCATATGATATGCCCTCCTCACTCCGTACATCTCCGGGGTTAAATACTTTGAATCCAGTCTGGTGATTCAAGAGAGCAACAAGTTGCACCATATCGGATGTTTATAGTCTACTTTGGCTTCCTATGCATCCAAATGGGGGATTTATGAAGTGTTGGTGGAGTGTAATTGGTGGTTTTCAGGGAGAGATGAAAGAGGATGAGGTTGAGTCCCCATCTACAGGGGACCATCTTCTTCTTCTCATGAGGCGGAACCCGGATCTAGGAAGCATGCAGAGGTCTGGGGAGCCCCCTTATCAAGGCCTCAGGTGTAGGACATCAGCTGAGCTTAATTGGGATGAAGTGTTTGGCTGTTGAGGGAGGTAACCTCGAGAGAGGTCGATCAGCACTGAGAAGTCTATAGGGGGACCCGGTTGGTTCTATCTATGCGGGTGACGAGTTTATGATGGTACTACACATATTCTCTGATGAATGAGACATAATCCTGCAAATTAGCCGCTGGAGTTGAGCACTACGCACTCGCCAATCGCCGAACGGAAATATTTGCTTTCAGCGAGATGAAGAGACCATGAGGCTCGAGCGGTGACTGCAAGGCGGGGTTTTTACGCATGTCCAAACCAAGGAGTTGAGAGGAGCTCATCATGGCCTTAAAATTGAGAGAGTAGAGAGTCCATTGGTCTTCTTCATCATCTAGTCTCTACGTAGTGATCGGTACAGCCTTGTTGCGGCTAGACCTCATCCTAAAAATTGCCTCACAATCTGCTACTTTGAGTGCAAGCTGTGCCACTTCATGCATCTTACCGCCCTTTTTCGAGAGCCTTTGGCATCATTACCTCGCCAATTCTTTCAGCTTTTCCTTGATTTATGAATAGATTTAGATTGTTTAGGTTTACTTTGTTTATTTTTAATGTCATTAAAGGTTCTTTGTTTGATCAGAATCGTACTAAGTTTTTCTATGAATATTTGTATTAGCACTATGTATATCTTGTGTTATGAATAGTGATATTTGTGGTACTCTATTTGTGAAATGAATGTTGTTTCATGTATCTTGTGTTATGAATGCTGGTTTCGATTTTTTGGTTAAGTTATGAAATCTATGTATGAAATTACCACTTAATGAATAAGGCTTCTTTCATGAAATTTTGGTGGTATCAAAACATTACTTGTGTGAATTTTTTTGCAATTTATGTCAATATCATGAATATCCTAACAACGATGCACTATCCAGCCTGGTGAGTATATACTGTAAATTAGTGCATGACTACTCACAGTTTTTTGATTGATGAAAAGGGGGAGAAAAGAAGCATACAGTTTAAAAAGGAGCAAGTTCATTCATGTTTCTATCAAGACCAACCAGAAGCATCCATTTATCATGTTAGCATATATGTTTCTGCAAGTTTACAAATCAAAATTCGAAAGTTTCATCATTTCAAAAATGTTTCGTGAAATTCTCAGTTTCGGTATCTTAAAATTCCAGTGAAGCATGTTTGTTAAGTTTTCAAAAATTCAGTATTTCTTAAATGAGAATAATGTAGAGGCTATGTTTAGGGAAAGAATATAATTCATGCCAACACTAAATTTCCAAGAAATCAGGTTACTTTCAGTTAAAGGAAGAAGAAAGTTTTTAGAGTAAGATTGATCTTTGCACAAAGTTTACCTTTCACTTTAAGTCAGTTTGCATGATTTCAAACAAACAAATTTACTTGAGATCTATTTTTAAAGTGAAACTTTTTGGCTATTGAAATTCAAGTTTCAACAACTTACTTCATTTGGCGAGAATTTGTTGACGCTTTGTCTGGGCAGCATCATGCCTTTGGCATCTCGAACTTCCTGCATGAGCTGCATTTTGTTAAAGCCAAAAATTGTTCATTTCAGCACAAAGATGTCAGGTCTTACCCATTGACAATGAGCAATCATCATTTTTTATAGAACATAACTTTGTCTTTGGCACAAATTACATTTTGGCACAAAATTAATCTCATCTTGTTCATAAATTGAGAATTTCAGCATAAAATTCAGATTTTTGGCATGAAACCTTCCTTAAATCTTTTTCAAAAATGCCTGATTTCTCTGAATTTTAGGTATGAAAAATGTTTGTCATAGTTTCAAAGGTCGATGGTTGTTTACAAATTCATACTTTTGGCACATATTATTTCAAAAGTTTTGGTACAAAATTTTACATGCATGAAATTGATTTCGAATACTTCATAACATGCGAAAGGCAAGTAAATTGTTCTCAACCCTAGCATAAACAAAGTTCCACATATTCTGCTGCTTTTTTATCTTGTTGGAATTCATTATTTTAATTGTATGGCATTAATGGTTTATATCATCATCAAAAGGGAGATTGTTGATCTTCACATTGATTTTGATGATCACAAAACCCACAGCAGTTACTAATGAGTTTTTATGGAGAATCATGTTGAGCGCAGGCATACATGAATCATCAAGATGATCTAAAAAAAAATGATTTCAAGCTACCTAAATTGAAGAATTTATGGTCTTCAAAGAAGCATTTGTGTATAAGACTGCCTGATCAACTAAGAATTGCATCTTTAGTAGCAGTCAAAACGATATTAGAGCAATTCAATTTGCTGAAACAAATAAATGATGTTTTTAAATGGTCAAGAAAGTTCAAAACTATGAGAGCTAGAATGATTCAAACCTCTGAGATTCAGTGAATTTCAGGATAGTTTGGGAGGCTAAATGAAGAGTTCAAAATTATGAGAGCTAGAATGACTTCAAGTCCTGTTCTTGTTGAAATCTGGTGTCTTACTTGACTGAGGCTTTTCAAATGAAGTCTTCTGTCCAAAATTGTAGAGCTAGAGAATGATTCCGACAGCTCAATAGTCTGCATACGTTAAAATTTCTTTGGAAAGTTTTCAAATGAAGAAAATTAAATTTGAGAGCTTATCGAACAATATGTATCTCTTCATTTCAATGAGTTTTTCTTAGTTTGTTTATGAGTTTTATTAAGATACTTACTTTGAATGGATTAGTGGAGTAGTCCAACTCTTCTGATTCCTTCGGCAAGATGGCATCAACAAGCTTTTAGTCAACTACTTTGGAATTGCCATTGTTAAGTCGATAAAAAAATTATGCCACCCAAGAGGAGTTTTGACAAGTTTTTACACTTCCAAGTTAGGCCATCTAGCTTTCGAGCTGATATGGGGTAACAGTGACAGTTCTGTCAGGTAAAATGAGTTAAACTGATCAAATGTTGTAACGGCTCTTGTATTGGCAAAACGGTGAACATGAAGTTGCAGAGTTGCTTCGACCACAAGTATTGCCAACATCAAGAAGCAGCTTTGAGTTAGCCATTTGGGCTTCAAGAGTCGTTCACGTTTCTCTGAGGTTTCCATTCATATTCCAACAAAAGTGGGAGAGCTCACTTCAAAGGAGAAATTATGCTATTTCTATTGCCCTGTAGAAATTTTGATTTTCATCATTCTGGTTCCATGCTATCTTCCACGAATTAGATCAAACTGTGGCGTGCTGCCTGGTAGTTTAATCATTTGTCCAATTTCGTTACGGTAGAACTTTATAGTAAATGAAAGGCCATTAAGCGAGGCTATCTGAGTGGATTACAAGAAAATAAAGAGGAAAATTTTCAAAGGGAAAAATCAAGACGTTTGACACTTCGATTGTGGTTCTAGCAAATGCAAATGTTTGTAACCGTTGTCAGCAAGTTCTCAAAAACTCCTTCAGAAGTTCTCATACAACAGCATTGTTTCCAACTTATTGAGAAACTACAGTATCATAACTCAATTTTATCCCTAAAAATTTAGTTTTGGAAATAGAACCATTTACTAAAGATACTAAGTGCTTTTATTAGATTAAAGCGGAATTTGCTCATGCTAACGTACGCTCTATGATCGATAACTTGACTAGATCCTTAAACTTCATTGTGAGCCTTTGTTTCTGAGTTTCATTTAAAATTGGTTGAAACTTGTGTGGGGAATGGATAAGCCAAACATTAATTGCCTATGACTTTGTAAGGCTCCTTTGTGCTAGAAATCATCAACGAAGGATTTGTAGGGCAAGGGAAATAGCTAAAAAGAGCTTTAAAACCTTGGATCTCAGGCCGTGAAAAATTAAGTGTCAAGCTAATTGCTATGGATTAACGTATCGTTTCATTAGCGACAAGAAAACATTTTCTCTCATAAAGGTTCTTGGAGAAGTGGGTAGGTGACGAGGAGTTTTAATTCCAATGCCACTTCATAAATTGCTCTGTGTTTGTGTGCTCATTGTCTCCATTTCTGTTGCCACAATTTTGCTTCTAGATAACATGAATTCCACTTCATGAAACTCGCAATCTGTTAAAAATTTCAAGCAGCACCCCAAGGAAAGCCTCTGTAATTCCCATATTTTCTTAGCTCGGGCATCCCAGAAATTTTCCCGAACACTGCAGAATATACCCTATAAGTTATGTTTTAGGTACCCAAGCTTTCTTGAGTCCTTTGTTGGCATGAAGGTTCTACAAAACTAAATCTTCTTAATAAATTTGTCCTTGTTGATAGTGAGAGTTAAATATAATTTCTGGAGATGCCTTATGTCTGCATTTACTACATTTACGTTCTCAAAGCATTAATTATTGTTTCCTTTGTAGCAAGAGAAGCAAAAATATTTGGAAAGATTTATTTAAATTGGGAAACTAGCCTAATCTAGCTTCATAAGGCACTTTCAAAGCTCTTTTAAGAATCATTGTAAAATTTTTGGAAGTCAAAGTAATTAACCTCTTAGAATGCTAATATCACATCAATTATATGGGCTTAAGATCGTTTGTGGGAAAATTGATTGTTGATGGCCATGTTTGCTACATGCTCTAAAAGCAGAGAATACTCAAATGCTCTTTGTATTCTTGGCTTACCAACTTTTGGTTTCTCAGAACTCTTTATTCCACACCTAACTTTTTGCTTCTAAGCGCAGAAATCCTTATAACTTTTTTTATGCATCTTGAAATTATTCGGTTTGAGAGCTTGGAAAGATTTATCATTACATGAGGCCATGAAACTCATTCTTTAGTTATCCAACGAGGCTGCAAGTCTACTTGAAGTTAGTAGGTCAAATTAAACATGAACGGTATGCCATCATATCTCTTTTTAGCCTTCTTAGGATAATTTCTGTTAGTGTATTTTTGACAACGGCCTATTCCTAACTTAAAAGTAATTTCTTACATTGAAATCGAGTGAATAACTGCTCAAAACTGAGTTCTTTTCCTTCTTAAAATTTGTAAAAGGATCCTGCCTCTTTACTGCGCGTATTTCTTCTTCTGAGGCCGCAGTTTTAAATTATCAGCATTTATGAATTTGCTCCATCCTCTTGCATTGAAATAGATTCTCCTTAAACTCTTGGAACATCACATATAGAGATGGTCCTTGAAAGCATTTGATAACACCGTATGTTTTCTTATCAATGAGCTCTCCATAGTTCCTTGTTGAGGTCTTTCTGAATATTCTTTTGGCTTCCCATGACCTATAAAGGCAAAGATGTTCGAATTTTTCTCACTAGTGATCCATAAGTTCTATAAAATTTGCCAAGGCTTTTAAGACCATAAAAAAATCTAGAAATACTAGTGGAATGGATTCGATTGTGTTTAAAAATGTAAAGTACAAGGATAGTTAGATTTTGAATTCCTTATTTGTGCTTTGCAGAGCACTTCTTTTTGATGTCTAATAAACATCTAAGAAATACAAGTACCATTCATAATCTATCATTTGCATCAAGTGCAACAAGATAAAGCATTTAAACATTGAAGATTCTTGTGCCATATTTCTTAGATCATGCTCATCCCAAAACAACGGTTTGGAAAGTCTTTTTATTACTTGAATATGCAGATTTGTTCATGGTAAGAATGGTTGTTGAGGGTACTATTTACTATGATTTGAGTCAAGTGCTTAATAAAAATAAAGTTCATTACTAATCCTTACCTCAATGAGCTGAATAAAATTTGTGCCATTGAATAAAATCCTTATGAAACCTAAATAAGGTACTTACTTGGGCTGCTATGGATGCTAGTTCTTTATTGATTAAGACAAATAGAGAGCTGGCTACGTTGCCCAGCTAAGCAACCCGAAGAGGAGGGATGAATTGCTCTTTGAAAATTTTTTAACAAGTATGTGCAATTTTGGAGAATAATGTGTACCCCGTGTGAGTGTGAAAGTGTTGAAAGCAAGAACAAGTATAGCAATAATAAAAGACAAACACATAAACACGCAATTTATAGTGGTTCGGTGCTACTCCTTGCACCTACGTCCATTTCTCCAAGAATCTCCTCGAGAAATTTTTTCCTCCACTAATCATTGCTTCAAACAATTATAATCCTAGCCTAACCCAAATTAGCTTCTGTTTCACAAAAACAAGGGAGCCTTTCCTTAGCTTTCTCAGCTAACTTCTTATTTTCGGATACACAGCTTCATAAATCACCACCATGGTTTGGTTTCATACCCTACACAAGTTTCAACCAAGCTTGAAACTCAAACAAACTCCAGGTACAATTCGAAAAGAGTTTCGTAATTCTTACCAATGAGCAAATTCAGGAACAATAAAAGCACTTTACTACACTTTTTGAAGACTTCCTCCTTTGAATGAGCTTCTCCTCTTTAAATGTTGGAGTTATGAGGCACTTGAAGAAACCTCTAACTGGGAAGGTTGGAAGGAGCTCTGAATGAGCCTTTGAAGAGACTTTTCAAACTCGGCAGCCTCTGCACTATCTTTTCAAAAAAGCTTCCGGAAAGGCTATCGAAATTTTCTTTGATTTTTTCCTTTGTTTTCCTCTCTTTTTCTCACTTGTAATCCCTAAAAAAAATGCTCCTAATCTCTTGCCAATCAATCCCATTTACGAGCATTTATAGTTTACTATGGGATTGAAATGTTAAACTAGTCAAGCCAGTGATCCGTCGAGACGCGTAACTAGCCGTAGTTACATTTCATTTTTGGCAAGTTAGAATCGACTCCCAGAGTCGACTACTTTTGTTAAGACTTCACCACGCAGCCGACTACCGACTTAGCTCAACTTTTGCGTTTTTGCCGTTTTGGTTACGCAGTCGACCTGCCAGCCGAGTCCGCTAACTTCTTGGAGTTCACTGTTTCGCCACAGAGTAGTCCTACCGGTTAGCTTTGCCAATTTGATTTTTCTCATCGTTTAGCCATAGTAGCCGGACTAGGGATTAGTCTGGCCAACTTGGGTAAAACTTGCCGTTAACTCCTCTCATGGCATACACATTTTTGACTTGATGGGGCCTTCCAAAGTAGGGTTGACTAAAATGCTTCAATCTTCCATTCTAAGTGTCGGTAGCTCACGTAGGAGTTGACTAATTCCTCCAAAAACTTGGAAAACTCATTCCATAAACAATATGAACTCATTGAAATGAAGAAGATAATTGTTCTAGCTCTCATAATTTAAACTTTCTTCATTTGAAAACTTTCCAAACATCCAATTTCACCGAATTGAGGTTTCGACCACTCTAGCTCTCATAGTTTTGAATTTTTCTTCATTTGAAAATCCTCCCAAACATCTAAATTTCATCGATCTGTTAAGGTTTGAATCATTCTAGCTCTCATAATTTTAAACTTTCTTCGTTTAAAAACCTCCCAAACATATGAAATTCACTTTGATTGAGGCTTGGAATCATTCTTAGTTGATCTTGGTCTTCTACAAAAATTCTTCCTTTTGAATCATAAACCTATTTAGGTGCTTGAAATCATTTTTAATCATCTTGATGATTCATGTATACCCGCATTTCAACATGATTATTCATAAAACTCATTAGTAACTTGCTTAATTATTTTGTGATCATCAAAATCAATGTGAGGTCAACAATCTCCTCTTTTTTTATAATGATAAAACCATTAAGTATACAATTAAAATAGTGAATTCAACAAGATAAAGAAAAATATTGAACTTGATCATACAAATTTCTGAGATAATTTGGCTCATGTTAGGAGAGGATTCGTAAATCCGCCTTCATGTATGAAATTTTGTACCAAAAACTTTGAAATATGTGCCAAAAGTTTGTATTTTAATGAGAATCTTTCAAAACAATGTGACAAATATTTTTCTGTATGTTCAAATTCAGAGAAATCAAATTTTTGAAGAGATTTAAGGAGAGTTTCATGCCAAAATTCTGGAATTTTATGCTGAAATTCTGAATTTTATGACAAAGGAGATGAGGTTTGGTGCCAAAATTCTGAATTTGATGCCAAAGACAAAAAGTTTTGTTCTAGAAACAAAGTTTTGTACCAATAAACCGAGTCTTTGTGCTAAAATGATAATTTTGGCTTTAAAAAATGTAAAAAGTTTCAGTCGTGCCAAAGTACCTAAAGGCGTGCCAAAATTTCGCATAGTGTGCCTAAACATTGGATTTTTGATACCAAAAGTTTCACTTTTAAAAAAATAGATCTCAAGTAAAGAGCTTGTTTGTTCAATGCAAGTAAAACTTAAGTGAAAAACAAATGTTTCCTTCTTTCTCCTTTTTGTTGCAAAATCAATCTTACTCTCAAAAACTTTGTTCTTTCCTTTGAAAAGTTAAAATTTGTCAAAACATTTGCATGAATTGTAATTTTTCTCTCCTTAAACATATGCTTACATTATTCTCATTTAGAAATACCGAACTTTTGAAAACTTTACCGAAATATGCTAAAACATTTTTGAAACCACCGAAACTTTTTAAGAATTTTACTTAAACATTTTTGAAACATGATGAAAACTTTCCCCGAATTTTTTAAAAACCTTCTCGAAACATGAGATGAATAAGAATTCTTCTCCTTTTAAATGTATGCTTCTTTTCTTCCCCCTTTTTGTCAATAATCAAAGAGGATGTGAGAAGTTACGCACTTAATTTTGAATATCTCATCCTTGATAGTTCAATTTTAGGATATTCACAGATACATACATTGCAAAGTAAAAAGAATTCATACAAGCAATATTTAATACCACAAAAATTTCATGAAAAAGAACATTGCATTAAGTAGATAATTTCATACACAAGATTTCATAACAAAGAGAAATCTCGATACCACATTTATAACACAAGATTTCATTGTATACACATAGTGCTAATACAAACATTCATAGGATATAATTTCATAAAAACCTAGTACAAGATTTCTAATCAAATACAAAGTGCAACCTAGTACATTAAAAAAAATAAATAAAGCAACCTATTACATTAAAAATAAACAAAGCAAACCTATTACATTAAAAAAAATAAAACAAAGTAACTTAAACAACCTAAACTATTCCTCATTAGAGGAAGATACAACCGTAGGGCCGAGTGGATGATCCTGCTACGTCCCCTTCGAAGAAGGGGGATAAGATGGCCGGGGTGGCCCGGCACTGGGAAGTGAGTAGGTCGTGGAGGAGGATGAAATGACCGGGATGGAGGTCTAAATGCTATAGAGTAGCTGATCACTAATAGTAGAGACTAGATGGTGAAGAAGACTAATGGACATCTTTACCCGCTCAGATTTCTCACTAAAGGCCATGATCCGAGCTCGCAACCCGTCTCATCTCCTCGTACATGCGTGCAATCTCCGTCGAAAGTTACGCCGCTGATCCTCCGCCCCCATGGTCTCTCATCTCCCCCGAAGCAAAGAACCTTCCATTCAAAATACTCATGGAGTGCTCCAACCTCTCCAACCCTCATCAACATCTCTGGGACAATGTCTCATTCACTATAGAAATGTGTGGTACCATCATAAACTCACCAAGAGATGGAACCACCTGCCTCTCGAACTTCCGCCGGAGATAAATTTCGAGGGTCACTCTCTTCTCACAATATACCGAAGCTAACTCGATTAAGCTCAAATCGGATGTCCTCTCAGGGTAAGTGGGGGCTCCCCGTGCATGCCGCCAGATCCGGGCCTAGTTCCCCCATGAGAAGATGATGATGGTCCTTCAAAGCAGATACCTCAATTTCCATCCTCTCTACCTTTTCCCTCTCGGACTCATCTCGCCACCAACTTTCATAACTTATTTGTCGCAAGAAGGGTAGGAATGCTCATTGTAGAGCATCCGAATGGTGCAGCTTGGTTGTCTCTTCACCCCTTAGTCTTACTCCAAAGTGTTTAAAGAAGTGGGATGAGGAGCATACCATACGGGCAGTACAGGTGGCCTTCTAAGTTCCGTTGGGACTCGTCCTCTCTCAATATAGTCAACATCGTGCCTCGTGGAAGTCAAAAGGGGTGTTACCGATAACATGATATTTCGAAGCATTAGGTCTCTCTCAAAGGACCAAATGGAAAGCTTTCCGAAAGACGAGGAATGAAGATCCTAAATATAATGCAAGGAAAGAAGAAGTCTCATCTCAACACTCGTGGAGTTGGCTAGAAGCACTCTATCGATTCCCTCCCCATCATCTATAACAAGAACGGCTTCAACCCGCCATGCCCTTCCCTCGTGGGAGATCATCCCAAAATCCACCGATCGACACTCTTAAAATGTTTCCAATAATGTCACGATCCAAATTAATCCCGACTCCCTCACTACCGATGAAGTAGATATGAAATCAATAGATAAATTTTGATAGAATTCTCTTACCAAGGAGGGGTAGATGAGAGGGACCTCGGCCCTTGACATATATGACCATCCTCTCCTTCGTCGAAGCATTCTCCCAATGTCGAACCCTTCACAAGCAAGGAAGCTAAAGTCGACTACCCGCCCGTTGGAGATGGGTCTCGTGGACAAGGAATGAACCTCGAGACACGGAAGGGGAAGAAGGCAAAGCCGGGAGAGGCGTGGGCTCTCTTCCTCGCGGGCGGTCCCCAGCAGCTCTCTCCTCCTTGCCGTGCGCAGGGGATTCTCGCCCGTGGAGCCATCGCACAAGGGAACAAGGGAAGAGAGGATCTAAGGAAGAAGGAGAGAAGGATTTGGAGGGATCTAGGCTTGGGAAAAATCTGGAGTCAAAATGGATGGAGATTTGGGAGAGAGGGAGATGGACGGTCGCTCGGTGTGCTCTTATAAACTCGAGCGATATGGGCGCATTTAGCCCGCTCACGAGCCACGGAGGCTCTATCTCCCATTAGCCGTTAGCCCAAACGAGACTCGGTAAAAATAAGGGAAATGACGCCGGGGCTCCAAATTGATCAGGAATTTTTCATGCGAAAAGATTTTTAATGGTTATGCATGTTATGGAATCATTTAGGGGGACTCAATTGGGCTAATTATCATGATTTTTAATCATTAAAAATATGCCAAAAAAAAATTTAAAAATTCAATCTTTCTAGCTGACTCATTTTATTAGGGGGTTAATCATGCCAAGTTCTCTTCAAATTTCATAAAATCTATTTTGTTCAAGTGGTTTTGTGAAATGCTGCTCTAGCTAATTGCCTATCAAGCATTTCAACAAAATCAAGAATTATATCCTTACTTTGGAATATGATCTCTAATGAAATGATGTCTAATTTTAATGTGTTTAGTTCTAAAGTGCTGAATTGGATTTTTAGTTAAGTTTATGGCACTAGTATTATCACATCTTATGGGAATGTCTTTAAGTTTGATGCCATAATTTTTTAGTTGCTGCTTAATTCATAAAATTTGAGCACAACAACTCACAGCAGCAATGTATTCAAATTTCACTTGTGAGACAAGGGCTATCGAAGTTTATTTCTTGCTAAACCCAAGAGATTAAGTTAACTCTAGAAATTGACAAGTTTTATTAGTTGATTTTCTATCAATTTTACAACCAGCAAAATCAGAATCAGAATATCCAATCAAATCAATAAAAGAGTGTTTATCATACCAAAGTCCAAGATTTTTAGTGCCATTTAAGTATCTTAAAATTTTTTTAACAGCATTTAAATGTATTTCTTTAGGATTTGCTTGAAATCTAGCACACATGCATACACTAAATAGAATATCAGGTCTACTTGCAATTAAATACAAAAGAGAACCTATCATGCCTCTATAAAGCTTTAAATCAATATTTTTGCTACTTTCATTCATATCAAGTTTGCATGATGAGCTCATAGGGGTACCGGCACATTTAGAATTCTCCATGCCAAACTTCTTTAAAATCTTTCTTCTATACTTGCTTTGGCTAATGAAGATCACATCTTCAACTTGCTTAATTTGGAGTCCAAGGAAATAGTTGAGTTCTCCCATCATGCTCATCTCGAACTTCCCCTGCATGAGCTTAGCAAAGTCTTGACACAAGAGTTCATTAGTAGCACCAAAAATGATGTCATCTACATAAATTTGCACAATGAGCATATCATCATTTTCTCTTTTTATAAATAATGTAGTATCTACATTTCCTCTAACAAAGTTATTACCTCATCAAGAATTTATTCAATCTATCATACCATGCTCCTGGTGCTTGTTTCTAAAACCATATAATGCTTTTTGTTCAATTTAAAAACATGGTTTGGATGTTCATGATTTTTAAAACCCATGGTTGTTCAACATATACCTCTTCAGCAGAATATATCCATTCAAGAATACACTCTTAACATCCATTTGAAATAATTGAAAATTCATGAAACATGCAAAAAGTAAGTAATAATCTAATTGCTTCTTAATCTAGAACCTGGAGCAAAGGTTTCATCAAAACTGGTCAATGCCTTCTTCTTGATTATAACCTTTAGCTACCAATCTTGCCTTATTTCTAATGTGATATTTCCATGTTCATCCAATTTATTTCCGAAAACCCATTTAGTGCCAATTATGGGAGGTAATATTTATTGGTCTACTAACTAGGAGTCCATACATTATTTCTTTCAGAATTGATTTAATTCTTCATGCATAGCATTTATCCAATTGTGATCATCTTTAGCATCATCCAGAAATATTTAGGTTCAATTTGTGGAAACAAATGCTAAATGATTGCATGCATCTCTATAAGAAAATCTAGTTCTTACCCCTCGAGATGGGACTACCAATGATTAGATTTTTTGGGGTGATTGTGAACATACCTCCACTCTTTTTCTAAGCCTTATATACCTTTTGCAGTTTTAGGCTTGTTGAAGTGCTTCATAATGGTGTCTTCTTGACTCGATTTGCTCATTTGTATCTTCTTTATCCTTCAATGTGATCTCTTGCACTCCTTCTTCAAGTAGTCCTGCATCATCAATAACTTCTTTCTTCCTTGATGGAAGGTCATTAGTCTTATCAAATACTATATGTATAGATTCTTCTACAACCAAAGTTTTCTTATTAAAAACTCTATATGCTTTACTGTTAGTGGAGTAGCCAAGAAAAATTCCTTCATCAGATTTGGCATCAAATTTATCAAGGTTAGATTTGTCAGTATTTAGAATAAAACATCGACACCCAAAAACATGAAAATACCCAATATTTGGTTTTCTACCTTTCTAAAGCTCATATGGGGTCTTTTTCAAAATGGGCCTTATCAAGGCTCTGTTTAAAATATAATATGCTAAGTGTTAATTGTTTCCAGCCCAAAAATATTTTAGGAGATTGTTTTTCTACACAACATGGTTCTTGCCATTTCTTTCAAGAGTAACTTGTTCTTTCTCTCAAACTACTCCATTTTGTTTGTAGGGTTCTTGGTGCAGAAAAATTATGGTTGATTCCTTTTCATTACAAAAACTTTCAAAATTTTGATTTTTAAGTTCTTTTCCATGATCACTACGAATAGATAAAATTTGAAGACCTTTTTCATTTGTGATTCTTCTGAAAAACTTTAAAAATTTAGAAAAAGCTTCATCTTTACTTGCTAAAAATAAAACCCATGTAAAACGAGAAAAATCATCTATAATTACAAAACCATAGCATTTTCCACCCAGACTTATGGTTCTAGTAAGTCCAAACAAGTCCATGTGCAAAATCTTCAAAGGCGTAGAAGTTGAAACCACATTTTTGGATTTGAATGAAACTCTAGTTTATTTTCCAAATTGGCAAGCATCACAAATTTTATCCTTTTCAAAATTTAATTTTGGCAAACCATTAACCAAATCTCTTTTGATTAGTTTGGAAAGCAAATCCATGCTAACATGCATAAGTCTACGATGCCATAACTAACTAGATTCATTAAACTTAGAATTCATGGCAACTAGACATTCTATATTTTGGTCATTTAGCTCATTTAAATCTACAATATAAATATTTCCATGCCTATGACCAATAAGTTTCATGCTATCATCAGCAAGATTTATAACCATGCAAATAGATGATTCAAAAATGACTTTAAAACCTTTATCACATAATTGACTAATGCTTAACAAATTATGTTTTAAACCATCAACAAGAAGAACATTATCTATAAAGGTATGGGAAGTGATACCAATTTTACCAATGCCAATGATCTTTCCTTGAGCATTGTCTCCAAAAGTGACCACTCCTCCATCCTTAGCTTCTAAAGTGATGAATTGAGATTTATCACCCGTCATATGTCTTGAGCACTCACTATCCAAGTACCATTTTCTTTTTGCATTTCGGGTTACAAGACACACCTGCACCAACAAATTTAAGTCATGTTTTTAGGTACCCAAGCTTTCTTGGGTCCTTTGGGGTTAGCATGAATGGTTCCTTTAGGAACTCAAATCTTCTTAATGTTCTTGTTGATGTGAGAGTTACATGCATAGGCCTTATGTCCAGGTTTGCTACATTTGAAACAAGTAATTTTAGGTAGATCATTTAGCGGTACAAAAATATTTTTCAAAAATTTTTGTTTCTTTAAGGGATTATAGCCTAATCCAGCTTTATTGAAAACAGCCCTTTGGTTTTCAAGAATCATTTGTAGTTTTGCAGAGCTCAAGGTAAATTTATCAACAATAGGCTTAAGTTTGTTTACCTCATTTTTCAAATTCAGATTTTCCTGAGTTAAAACAGAATTTTCATTTGAAAGCTTTTCTTTTTCAAAAACTAAACTTTGGACTTGATTTTTCAAATCTTTGTTTTTGGTGCCTGACTTTTTGAATTCAGTAAGTAAATCATAAAATGCATCTTGCAATTCATCAAATGTAAATTCAGTTTGAGGTTAGAAATTACCTCATCTTCATAGGTCATGAGACACAAGTTTGTTGTTTCTTGTTTTTCATCATCTAAACTTGTATCATCACTATTACTCCAAGTTGTCATCATAGCCTTCTTTTTAAACTTCTTAGACCTTTCTTAAGTTGTGGACAGTCAGCCTTAAAGTGTCCCGATTTCTTACATTCATAGCAAATAGGAGGCTGCTCTTTTTTTTTTTCCTTGCTGAATTCTCCTTTTACAAAAGGCCTCCTCTTTACTCCTTGTTTCTTCTTCCTCATAAATCTTCTGAATTTTCTTGTAATGAGAGTAAGCTCATCATCTCCATCACTCTCTTCAGAAGATTTAGCACATTCCTCCGTTTGGTCTGAACATTTTAGAGCCATGGTCCTCCTCTTTTTGGTCTCTTCCTCATCTTGATGTTGTTTAACTTGAATTTCATGGGTCATCAGCGATCTCATGAGCTCTTCTAGAGGAAGGATGTTGAGGCCTTTTGCCCCCTGAATTGCAGTCATCTTGGCTTCCCATGACTTAGGTAAAGATCTCAAAATTTTTCTCACTAAATCACTATTAGTATAAGATTTGCCAAGGCTTTTAAGACCATTCACAATATCAGTAAATCTAGTAAACATATCAGTAATGGATTCAGTTGGTTTCATTTTAAACAGTTCATATTTATGCACAAGCATATTGATTTTAGATTCCTTTACTTGATTAGTGCCTTCATGGGTGACTTCAAGTCTATCCCAAATATCTTTAGCAGAAATATAAGTAGATATTCTATTAAACTCATTTGCATTAAGAGAACAATATAAGACATTCATGGCCTTAGCATTGAGCTGTGTCATTTTCTTATTATGCTCATCCCAATCCGCTTCCGGTTTGGGAACATCAATATCATTTGTTCTAAGAATGGGTGTGTGAGGGCCATTAACTATGATACTCCAAAGATTATAGTCAAGTGCTTGAATAAAAATTTTCATCCTAGCCTTCCAATATGTGTAATTTGTGCCATTGAATAAAGGGGGTCTGTTTGTGGACTGACCTTCAGTCAACAAGGTACTTACTTGGGCTGCCATGTATCTTTAGCTCTTTGTCGGTTAAGACAAATAGGAACAAGAGCACTAGCTCTGATACCACTTGTTGCCCAGCTAAGCAACCCAAGAGGGGGGGTGAATTGGGTTCTTTGAAATTTTTTTAACAAGTATGTGCAATTTTGCAAAACAGAAAATTCTGTGTGAGTGTGAAGTGTTGAAAGCAAGAACAAGTAGCAACAATAAGAGACAAACATACAAACACAATAATTTATAGTGGTTCGGTGCTACTCCTTGCACCTATGTCCACTCCCCAAGAATCCCTTGGAAATTTTCTCTACTAATCATTCTTTAAACGATTATAATCCTAACTAACCCAGCTAGCTTCTTGTTTCACAGGCACAAGGGAGCCTTTCCTTAGCTTTCTCAGCTAACTTCTTATTTTTGGGCACAAGGGAGCCTTACAAATCACCAATTATGGGTTTGGCACACCCTACACAAGTTTCAACCAAGTTGAAACTCAAACAAACTCACAATGAAAAGAGTTTCAGAAATTTCAGCTCCTTAATGAGCAAATGGAACAATAAAAGCACTTTACAGTTTTTGAAGACCTTCCCCTTTGAATGAGCTTCTCCTCTTTAAATGTTGGAGTTATGAGCACTTGAAGAAGCCTCTTGGATAGTTGGAAGGAGCCTTGAATGAGCCTTGAAGGACTTTCAAACTCTGCAACTCACTATCTTTTCAAAACTGGAAGGCTGAAACTTTCTTGATTTTTTCCTTTGTTTTCCTCTCTTTTTCTCACTTATAATCCCTAAAAAATGCTCTCAATCTCTTGCTAATCAATCCCATTTACGAGTATTTATAGTTTACTATGGGATTGGAACGTTAAACTAGCCGTTTGTGACCGTTGGAGACATAGAACTAGCCGTTACAGCATTTCTGAGCAAGTTAGTCGACTCTAGAGTCGACTACTTTTGTTAAGACTTCTGTTCTGACCACAGTAGCCGACTCCAGAGTCGGCTAACTTTAGGAAGCTTGCTGTTTTGGCCATAGTAGCCAGCTGGTTAGTCGGCTAACTTGATTTTTCTCACTGTTTAGCCACAGTAGCTGACTAATTAATCGGCTAACTTGGTAAAACTTGTTGTTAACTCTTTTGTGGCATAATTTTGACTCGATAGCTTTCAAAGTAGTTGACTAAATGCTTCAATCTTCCATTCTAAGTGCTGGTAGTTGCTGTAGGAGTTGACTAATTCCTTCAAAACTTGAAAACTCATTCCATAAACAATAGAACTCATTGAAATGAAGAAGATAATTATTCTAGCTCTCATAATTTGAACTTTCTTCATTTAAAAACTTCCCAAACATCTGAATTTCACTGAATTGAGGCTTGAATCATTCTAGCTCTTATAGTTTTGAACTTTCTTTATTTGAAAACCTTTCAAACATTTGAATTTCACTGAATTGAAGCTTGAATCATTCTAGCTCTCATAATTTTGAACTTTCTTCGTTTAAAAACCTCCTAAACATATGAAATTCACTTGATTGAGGCTTGAATCATTCTTAGTTGATCTTGGTCTTCTACAAAAATTCTTCCTTTAAATCATAAACCCATTTAGGTGCTTGAAATCATTTTTAATCATCTTGATGATTCATGTATGCCTGCATTTCAACATGATTATTCATAAAACTCATTAGTAACTTACTTAATTGTTTTGTGATCATCAAAATCAATGTGAGGTCAACAAATTTAAATCTAAAGCAATGTAAAATAATAACAAGTAAATAAATAGTAAAAAAGTAAGAGGATTTTTATAGTAGTTCGACACTACTTGTTTACGTCCACTCCCTAAGTCTCTTACTTAGGTCTTCCACTATTTGATCTTCTTTTTGTATGAAGACCAAACTCTTCTATAACTTCTCTTCTTTTTTTTTGTTTTTTTTTTCAAACTAAGGAGTAACCGTCACAAGTAAACAAGGCTTTAGAACCTCTTCTTTTGAAAAGAACTCTCAACGCAACACCCAAAAGATGTAACTTTGCCAATAGAGCTCTCAACTTGGGATGGAAGACTAAGTGTATTAAAGGTTCAAAGAGAGTTTTTTTAAGATTTTTTTAATGATTTTGAACCCAAAATGTTATACTTAAACCAAAAACCAACCCCCAATTTTATAGGCAATGAGAAATATGGTCATTGAAGCTTATAGGTAGCTCTAATGGTCATATGAAAATATGATCGTTAGGCTGTCAAAAGCTCAGTAGTCAACTGCTTAGTCTAGGGCCATTCGACTATTCGAGCCTGTGCTAGTTGACCGCTAGGCCCAAGATAGAGAATGATCATTTTAGGATTTTACTGGTTGTACCCTGCTCAGTTGACCATTTTAGTATCCAATCGATCGCATATGCTGGATTTTAAATTTTTTATGATAATTTTATTTTAATTATGATCCAAAACCTAATTTAAACTATCTTTAATATTCATTGAGCCTTGTGCACTTAATATCCTACTAAGTTTTATATATGATCCTTAAGAAAAAATAAAATTTATAATTGAACCTCTTTCCTTCGAACTTCGATACATTGGATGACCTTCGAATTTTCATTATGCCTTCTCTGACTTGTGTGCTAGGGTGAGACTTGAGCTTTTGTAGGACTGAATGTATTCCAGACAAAGTTTCCATCAATTTAATTTGATCGAACGTGTGTACCTGTCTAAATCATCACAACTCAAGTATGTTATTAGTAACTTAATCCATGTTTTGTTATTATCAAAACTTGTATTATTGAACTCCAAGGTTCAACACCTTCTCTAGCAACTTAATAAAATATAAGCTCTTTCCTTCTGAGGTGAGTGATGAGCTTAGATAGCTCTTCCCATCCTTAACAAGTTACGAGCATTGTTAGCTCTTTTCATCCGAAGTGACTTATAAATCTTAGGAGCTCTCCCATCTTCAGTAAGTTGCGAACTATATTCAACTCTTCCCATCCTAAGTAAGTTATGGGCCTTAGAGGCTTCCTAGGTCATAATAAATGCAGTCTTCTTCTCATCCTCAAGGTCCATCTTGATTTGATTATAGCTTGAGAAGGCATCAATGAACTTAACAGCTTATGCCTTGAGGTAGCATCAATAAGTTGATCAATTCATGGTAAAGAAAAATTATCTTTAGGACAAGCCTTATTAAGATCAATAAAGTCAATGCACAGTCGTTGGCTTTCTTCACCATCACTACATTAGCTAACCAATCAGGGTGGTTCGCTTCTCTAATAAACCTAACCTAGAGAATTTTGTCCACTTCCTCCTAGGTTGCATTCTATCTCTCTAGGGTAAAGCTCCTCTTCTTCTATCACATAAGTTTGTAGATTGGGTCTATGGAAAACTTGTGAACTGTAAACTTCGCAATCAATCATTGGCACTCCTACTAGTATCTTAGCAAAGACAACAATGTTTGTTTGCAAGAAATGTTCGGGCTCATCCTTATCTCCCTCTGATAGGGCAGACCCCATGTGAACCACCTTCTCTAAATTTTCTTATCCAAAGGGACTAAATCAGGCCCACCAATTTCTCTCTTTGTAATTTGCACTCTTCGGCCTCTCCAACCTTAATCTTTTCTTTCATGGTGGCAATGTAGCATTGTCTTACTATCACCTTATCTCCTTAGACTTCTTTGATTCTATGCTCGATGGGGAACTTCATTGTAAGATCTCTCATGGTGTTGAGCCAAGACATCTACGAATAACATTATAGGTAGAAGGAGCTTTAACTAATAAGAAGTTAAGTATTATCATGGTACAATATAGCTCCTACCCAACGATCACTAGAAGAGTGATAGCCTCCTCCATTGGAGTTGGTTCTCTGAAGAATTTGATCAGTAGGGTGTTGAAGGGTTTTAAGTGATCCTTGCCTAACCCTATCTTGTCAATAACATCATGCTAAAGGATATTAGCCAAACTTCCATTATTGACCAGAATCCTTTTCACCTAGTAATTTGCTATCACCATATTGACAACTAAGGCATTCTTATAGGGCGCTTAGTTCCTGTTGAGGTCAATGTCTAAGAATGAGATGACCTTATTGGTCTTCGATCTCTTAGACTCCTAACCTTTAGCTCAAGCTTGTCAAGGACAAGCTTTTGCCTCGAGCAGCTAGTTCTTTAGAGATGACATTTATTACTTCAACAGTGGGTCAGTTGTTATCTTGGTTCTTTAATGCTTCTTTTTGATGTTGGCGTCTAGTCCTTGTTGGGCTTACCTCACCTTAAACATACTTTTTAAGGTACCCCTTCTGGATGAGATTTTCAATTTCCTACTTCAACTTCCAACATTCCTCGGTATCATGGTAGTGATCCTATTGGAAGTAGCAATACTTGTTGATATCTTATTTCTCTAGATTTCCTTTTTATCTTTTTAGGCCATTGGAGTTATTGCTTGTCCTTAATCTCCATCAAGATTTACTGCTTGGAAGTGTGGTGGGGTAAACTTATCTTTATGTTGAAGTGGGCTGCTTGGCCTCCGCAACGTAACTTCATATTTGCTCTGCTTTTTATCACCTCCTTTCTAACCTCTTCAGGCACAGTGCTTCTTCTTTGAGGTTACGGCAACTGCTTTACCCTTTCCTCTAAAAGCTTCCTTAGCCTTGATGTATTTTTTGACTTTGCTAAGGAACTCTATCATATTCTTCAACTCCTTTTTACTCAAGGAGAAGTTAAAGGGAGAATCCAGAAGTCTGCATAAGAGCGTCAACTATGATAGACTATTGCAAATCTTTAACTTTAAGAGCTTTGTCATTAAAATACTTGATGTAATCTCATAAAGGCTCTCCCTTCCATTGCTTCAACAACATCAAACTCATATTAGTCTTCTTCTGCCTGACATTGTTGATGAAGTGGTCAAGGAATTGTTGATTGAATTTCTTAAATGAGGTAATTAACCTCGATATGAGGTTGGAGTACCAAGTTTGAGCTGGCTTCTTTAGGGTGATTGGAAACACCCTGCACACTATCATGTTTGGGCTTCTTGAATCATCATTAAAATCTTATAGGTCTCTAAATGATCCTTAGGATTGTCATCCCATCATATTGCTCTATCTGAGCCATCTTAAATTTTGGAGGTGATGGCTCTTTCTTGATCTCCTCCATAAAAAGAGGATCCACCTCTATGTCAAGGTCGTCCAAAAGATCTAGCTTCTTCTAAACTTCATCATCACCCCAAAGTGCTCCTTCATATCATCTAACTACCTCTTTAGATCATAGTCCTCCGATATGATTCTTTAGGAGGTAGTTGAAGACTCTATAGTGTTGGCTCCATTTGTCGCTCCATGTATATCCTTTCTCTAGGATCTTCTAGTCTCCTAAGAATGTGTTGGGATCGGATCTTGATGATTTGGTAACACCAACGCTAGTTATGCTGGTTGCACTTGATAGGGATCAAGTTTTGGATCAAAGCGACTAAACTTGTTGTTAGGGTTCTCTAAATTGATCGACTGTGACTGCTTTTGGAGGAGGTGGATTCCATGGTCTAGTCTCAAATCTAATTTGAGTGGTTCAATAGTTGCTGACAAGCTCCATCTTATTATTTTTTTATGGCATGTATTCAACTTCATTTCTCTCTTCTTACAAATAGTGCTAATCTGATGTAGCCCAAATCCTAAGAGGCATCTTCAAGTGGCAACAACAAGAGAAAGATGGGATCTAGAAATGGTAAAACCAATGAGACCAATGACAGGGACCTCGTAAGATGGAGTGACTTTGAAAATTAGCAACGATATTTGTTGGGCTACCTAAAGGAAAGAGAGTAGTAGAGGGTCATCGAGATCTATCTTAACAAGAGATCCTCCAATACTCAAGTTAGTTTGGGATCATTGGTGGTAATGGTTGAGGGAATATTTGAGTCCTACAATTTCTCAAAGGAAATAGAAATTGAATGTGAAAAATATACTAAATCAAACCAAACCTTCTCCTTTTATAAGTAGAGATAAGGTTTTCTAGTTGGTTTGGAATTCCATGGTCACTAAGATTATGTTCCACCTTTGACTTCCTAAAGTCCATTCTATTTAGGCCTGACTGAGTGCTAATTTGGTGTTGACTAATTTAGTTAAGGTGGACAGCTACGTGTGAATAGATTATAGGCTGATGAAGATTTACCTCATCACTTTTTCAAAAAAATCATGTATATAAATTTTGGTAGTAAGCATACAAGCGATATCAAAATGAAGTTCAGATATTCGTTACTCTATATCCATCAGAAAAAGCAAAAGCTAGCCATACATAAAGCATTGAAAATCCAATCAAACAAGTCGTAGCCACACAAATGAGTCAAGATTGATCCAAGTCAATTAGATTCAGCTTGATCTGTATTTGAAGAACTATAAAATAAAATACATTCAAAAATTAGACTCGATCTAAATTCTTAGTTAGTTTTAGATTTTATATTTTTTAGCTTAACCCAATTTGACCCTTATATTATTAGAAGCTTATTTTAATCAAAAAAAAATGAGCTCAACCCAACTCTGACCAGACCCAGAAACCCAAATCATATAATCCTCCTTCTCCACTCTAAATATCTTTTCTAATTTATTAGATAAATTTTTTATCTAAACTAATATCTCTTTTTTGATCTCAACAACTTCATCTCTTCTTTTTTATTTTTCTTACTTAAATTATTGTTAAACATTCATATTACATTATCTATATTGATTAATACTTATTTATAATGCCCTCAAATATATCATTATATATATATTTAAAATTATAATTTTATATTTTTTTTAAAAAAAATAAGATTAAAAGTCATATAAAAAATAAGTTAGATATCCTACGCTCCAAATCCATTGCAAAGAGCAATAGCCGCCCACAAAATCACCGGAAATCCAAGCAAACGGTCCCAGCACTCCAACCTAAACCAGGAACCCTATGGTTTAAAAGCTGGTTGACAATCAAGGCCGAGGGCAGACGGCTACCAATTCCGACTCATACCATAATCATCAGCATTAAACCTACGAATAAAGAAAAAGAAAACCAAAAGGAAAGCTGTTTACTTTCCAAAGTTGCTAGAGATAATGCCTGCCACTTTCTACCAAACCACCAACATGATGATATGATCCACTCCTCGCTTCTTCTTAAACGAAGGGAATGGTGGGTGGCAAACGAACGGGAGTGGTCCCTGTGAACTTCACAACCTTCCACGCTCCGCTGTGTGATCTCTTGCTCTGGTAACATCTGTTTGACGGCAGGGATCACTGGGCCCATGGAATGATTGAAGCGCTTTAGGACCATAGCCTTTCGGTTGTGTGGGCCCCTCATATCATGTGGGCCACTTGGTATCCTTGATGAGAGATATCTGAAGTCAAAAGTTGTTGGATGACTGACGTATATTTTTGAATATAATAATTTTGCTTCCTTTTCTTTCCCTCATTTTGATAATTAAATACTACCTCAGTTTGATATTTAACTCGTTCCTTTAGGCTAGCACATTGCAGAGCCTATTTTTACTTTCATCTATAATTTGTGGCTATGTGGAGTATAGTAGTATTTGTTATTTTATTTATTTTTTTTAAGATAGACATCTCCAATAGGGTGAGGGGCTCTGTAAAAAAAGTGGATTTATTTTTTGCTTTCAAGATCACTTCATCATAAATTATATCGGACTTAATTCTTGATAAGTTAGCATCAAATACGGTATATTAAGTTGGATCCCTAGAGTCTCCTTTTTTATTAAAATATTGAAAACTTTGTGGATCACTTTACAATAAATTGCATAGGACTTCAATTTTTATGGGTTAGAATTGAATTAGCTAAAGTAGAAAAATATTAAAATTAAATATTAGAAAAGGCAGAAAGCAGAAAAATATGTCCTACTAATATATATATATATATATATATATATATATATATATATATATATATTCAAGTGTTAAAAGATAAAAATTAAAGATCATTTAAGATTGCTGTTTAAGATTGCTGTTGGTTATTATGGTGTTAAAATTGTTATTGTGAAGCATATATCAGCCCCAGAAGTTTTTGGCTCTATAACCAAATACTACATCAAAAAGGATAAAGAAAAGCGAAAGAAATTATAACAAATAAAAGAGTATAAAATATCTTTTGTTGGGTTAAAGCTATTCTACGTTCCAACAATAATTTAAAATTAAAATAATAAAATAATTAACTTTGATCAAGTTAAATTTATCTTTCAAAAATTATATTAAGAGATTGCCAAGATACCAAACCATAATTGATGTGCATACGATATAGATACCTAGCTAGCTTGTAAGTATAGAATCTTTTATTTTTTGTTTTGATAGCAATATGGGAAGGCCTAAGGCCTCAAAAATAAAAAAAAATAAAAAAGATAACATTTGAAGTATGTGTACTAAACAACCGAGTAATCTGATTGAAAAAACTTGAGTTCCATCTTTCGCTCTTTCTTACACGTTATTGCTTAATTTATCAAATAATTTTTTACTTGCTTAGATTCTTTTATAAGCATGGCAACATCTGGGATGCGGAGAATTTGGGATGATTAAAAAAATAAAAGTCTCTTAAAAAGGGATAATGATAAGAAGAGTTATTCTATAATCAATATATCACTTTGGTTGAATTTCTTTCAAAATTAATTTTTTATTTTAAAATTTTTTTTATACATTCATAAAGACCATTTCACATTTCAGGTAATTCAGTTATGAATACTAACTTAGCATAATTTTTTTTTTTTTCTTATAATCTTTAATGATCATACCTGACTCTGTCATTTCCTCGTAGGTTGATTTATTAAATTTAATTTTCATAGAGATAAACAGGCTACAAGTTTTGAAGGAGTCTTGATAATCTCTGCTAAACCAAATTATATCCGGACATAAAACAAATTCTGACACACTTGTTTAAGCAAAATTTATTTTTAAACTATATTTGAAATTTTATTTATTTGTACGTACCGTATGGTATTTATATCTCACGTGGAATGACCACGGACCAAACAGGCGCCAATAAAGTCATGGGAAGGGGGTTGAAAGAGTGGGGCTACAATGCGGTGTCATTTGTCGTGACACTAAATCTCAGTAGTCCTTGTCGGAGGCACGTGAGCCTCTCACTCATCCCCGCTCGCGGAACCACACCCTCCCGCCCATCTTTTGCTAAAACCATTCAAATAGAGTCGGAAAGCCAAGCCGACGCCAGCGCGCGGCCATCCGCCCAGTGCACTGGCGAGTACGGCAGAACACCTCACGGGATGGTGACCGGATCTCTACTCCCTCATCCTCCAATCATCCCACAGCCGTTTGATATCATATCCAAGGTCTGATGTGCTCGGCTTCCGTGGACCGTCCAGCGGTGACCACACCGTACCAGTTATAGTCTAATTGTTACGTCGATACACTGCAGACGTTTTTAATCAGGTGTACCCGGTGGACCCCATGATTTGACCGACTTCTGCTCTCTTGTTGGGGAACCACAAGGGCCCACCTGGGATTGGAACTCACACGTGCGACGCACGTGAGTTCACTTGGATTTTAGGTTCATTCTTTGCCTTTTTAAACCCATCAACTCCGTTTAACAGGAATAAAGTAATTTATTTTGAGTAAAAAGTTGCAGTAAGTTAATAAATTTAATATTACCCTAAATTTATTTATTTCACTTTTAGAATTTAAAAATAAATAAGTTAAAATCTTATGCGCAAGAATGGTTGGCCAAAAATTATAATAAGATATTTAAATTGGATAGGACATGCTTATGTCAAGTTTGATAAGGACAAGGCGAAGTTTGTTTTTCATCTGAGATAAATATTTTTATTTGAAATAATGGTTGCAATTTTGTTGTTTTCTATCTAGATATAGAGCAAGAATAAATAATGTTGTTTGGGTATTGACTTAAAAAATTTTAATCTTATAAATGTGAAAGAAATATTAAAAATTTCAATAAAAAAAAATACTAGGTATCACTTGCTATGTCATTGCTTAGTCCATCGAGCGTATCCATCGGGTGATTGGCCACCAAACTTTAACACATTATATCAATCTTGACTGCGACGTTGCATTGTTCAACTAAAGAAAACTTCCATCATCACGGAGATGGATAACATAGCTGACAAAAAAAATAGATTGGATAGGACAGGATTTATACCTAAGTTTAATAATGATAAATTTAACATTTATTTTTCATTTGAGATCAATAATGCTATCTTGAATAATGATCCTAGTTTTGTTGTTTTCTTTGTGAATGCTGAAAGATTTTTTTTTTAAAATAATGCTATTTGATATTGCTTGAGAATGAGTGAGCAAAAATATGAATTATTATTATTATTCTTATTATTTTATTAAAAGGATGATTAAGTTCGGCTTAAATTTGAATTTAAAACTATCTGATGGGACCAAACAGTGGGACAGATGACGTGGTGGCCTGCATTATTAATTTATTAAATAATTTTTATGGGAATATGTCAAAAGTCATCACTGTTTTTTTTTGTTTTTTTTTATTTTTAATAACAATTGCCGCCCCCTCCCATTCCTCTTCCTCCATCGCTTTCGAGCTCATCAAACGACATCCTTCCAACCCCCCCAAACCCCATCCTCCCCACACCCACACCCACAGACACACACACAAAACAAAACGCAACCAAAAAAAAAAAAAAACTATTATACGTATTCGGTGTATAAGAGAGATCCACCGAAATAATGGGTGAATTTTGAATGATGGCTCGGTGGGGCCCACGACATCAATTTGAGTGGACCGAGCGCCGCCTCGGGAGCGGCGAGACACGTGGATGGCAGGCGGCCCACGTGGCGTGACGCTGACCGGTGGGACCCGGGCCGGAGCTGTCTCGCACGCGAAACGCTAGCTTTCGCTAAAGTAAAGAGCAGAGTGGTCATCGCCACGTCAGCTTCGATGTCGCCTTTAGCTCTGGCGGGTCCCATCAGCCCACCGCCCAGCGCTTGTTCTTCTTCCCGGTGGGGCCCGCAGACGCTGCTTTACAGCCACGCCTGGTACATGTGCTGTTCACCTCGGCCACTTGCCGTCTGCCGCGTGGACGGTCATAGGTGTCTTGGTTGTAGGAAAAGCTCCCATGATGGGAGGTTGAGGTTAACAAGTGCCAAACTTTCTGATGCATTATTTTCCGTTTCTTTTACGGAACTTTAATCTTGTTACCTCTTCTTGATCATAATCTACACTCATCAAAGTTCTCTAGAGAACCTTTAAAAAAAAAAAAAAAAAAAAAAAAAAAGATTAGATATCACTGTGCTCAGATGAATACCGACACTTTATACAACATATCCTTGTTACGTACATAGCATCATCATTACAAATAGAAATGGTTCACCAGTCCACTGTAGGCACAATGGTTGAGTTGGTATAAGCTTGCCACTCTGCGTCATCATTACTTCTTTCTATTCACATGTATATAATTACGTTGGACAACATGCAAGTGGCTGGGAGGTGATACAGAAAGTTACAGATGAGCTTTGCAATTATTTTTTATATGAGCTTAACCTGCCAGGACATAAAAGTAGTCTAGTTGTTATAAATTTGCTACTACGTATCATCACAATTTACTGCTTTCTAGTCGCATGTATATAATTGCATTGAAGAACATAAAAGCAGGGCAATATAAAGTTATACATATTGTTACTATTTTTTGTTGTGCTTCGATGTAACTTTTCATATAAGATTAATGATTTATGTGTTTGGAAGGAATTGGCAAAGGACATCTACTTAGAATTCAGTTGTTATAATTTTCTCATTGTCCTTTCTTGGCGTACCATACTTTATATCATATAAATTGTAGCCCCCCCTCCCCCCCAAAAAAAAAAGAAACAAAAAAAATGCTTTTATGTGGCTTGTTTATTTTTACTCTATAAAATTTTTGTGCAATGTTATCACTATTCAAAATAATAGCTAGTGACTTGTATTTACAAAAGTATAAGTTAAATAATTGCTTGTGACTCTTGCCTAGACAATGCCTCGGAAGGCACTGTTCATGTAATGCATCAAAAGGAAGAGTGGGAGCGTCCGTATCAGTTTTAGTATTACAAAATTATAAACAACGAAAAAGGTGACTGCATGTATTTTTCTCCGATATACTAAAATAATAGTTTTCCAGCCGGTACTACGCGACTGGTTGTCTGTAAAGATTCTGATTGTCACCGGCAGTCCGATATAAATACCAACTCTCCCCTCTCCATTACCATCCCATCCCACCTCGCTTTCCTCCTCCGCTACTCTCCGTTCCACAGGCTTCAGCTCTCTCTCTCTCTCTCTCTCTCTCTCTCTCTCGTTAAGCTTCTCTTCACCAACTTTTCTCCTCTTATCTCTCTTTGCCCTAGTCTTTAGCCTTCCATGGCTTCTGTCGAGGTGAGCCACTTCTCTAAGCTTTCTCCCAGTTAATAAACACGCCCATAGGAACTTCTACACAAGATCGTTTTCTTTTGCCATCGTTTATCATGTGTTATATATCCGAGGATGATCGAAATTATGATATAGATCTGACCCCCTAGGTGTGAACTGGATTAGATCCAGCATGTTGGATGCAATATAGCTTCCAAATTTTGAAAGAATAGCTTCCAAATTTCTAGACGAGCTAGTTGACGACAAATAAGCTAGGAAGAAGTTCTTCAGTTCCTCGAAATTTAAAAGCATCTTTTGTGTGAGAGTGGTAAACCATAGGAACAGCCCGGACGCCACCAGATCTATGATCTTGGATTCCACTAGGATGCAGAACTGGTTGGAAACCTTTAGATCGGCAGGATCTGCATGCTTAGTTCATTCATATCTGGGCTAGATCTAATGGATTAATAAAGTTCAGTTCTAAGATTGCAAGGTCTGGAATAACCGAAGATTCCGGATATCGGTGTGGGGCCACGACAAACTTATATTCGGTTTGGACTGGGTCCAAATTTTTGACAGGTCTGGTTGATTTTAATCAGCAAGATCCACTAGTATTCCATAACATTGTTAGTTTAATGCAACCTAGCTACTAGTCCCGATACTTTTTTCCCAAGAAAATCTGTTAAAGTGAAATAGACACTCCGTTATCTTATTTTTTTAACAAACATTTTTGCATCATATTTAAAGTAGCTCTAATACTCTATTTTCTCTGCGATCATATTTAAAATCAGCCTGAAGCAAGCAAATGATGGTTGGATTATCATTTCTTGTGGCTACAAAACTAGATCTGATTTGATTTTTCCAGCCATCCTCTGTACATATACGTCCATATATATTTTTGACGTATACAGACCAATAGCTGTGACTGAAGAAAATAAATTTGTTTATCATAAATCTTATATTTTCTTGCCGAACCCCCCCAGCTGATTGATCTATAATAAATATTTTATATTAAAATATTTTATAAATATAATATATAAGTAATATAATATAAATATTTAATATGTATTGCATATGCTATGTCTGGTAATTTCTGAATTTATGCACATGCTTATATCCAAATTAGAGATCAACATTTATTATTGTGAGAGTATTTGTTGTGGAGGCGTGCTAAACCTTTTTGCTACATACCACTAGTAAGAACAAGTGAAGGATATGTGGGCTAAGAGCCAATGGAAATCCAGCTTGATCGATAAATTTTCCTGCCCAACTGAACGAAAAGATTAATCATGGATTTGGTGTGGATTGGGTTAATAAATTGAAGCCATTTTAGAGAGAGACAATTCACAGGGATGAGATTTATTCGAACGTTAAAGCACATTGTGCTAGCTTGATCCGCATTGGAGATACATGGGCCTAACCAGTTTGGACGTAGGAACTAACGATGCACAACTCTGACTCTAGATTATTACAAAGGTGGCGGTCTTGGACATGCAGGTGGAATCAGTTCCGGTCGTCGAGGTCCCCGTAGAAGCTCCGGTCGTCGAGGTCCCCGCAGAAGCCGAACCAGCTCCTGCACCGTCTGCCAAGCCGGTCGCCGAGGCCGAGCCCGCCGCTCCCGTCGTCGAAGAGTCCAAGGAAGAAGCCCCAGCTGCGGCACCAGAGGAACCGGTCCCAGAAGCACCGGCAGCAGAAACTGAGGAGAAGCCTGTCGAAGAGTCCGCAGTCGAGGCCCCGGCCGAGGCCGAACCAGTTGCCGAGGAGCCGAAAGAAGAACCCAAGCCAGAGCCAGAACCGGAGGCCCCCGCTCCCGAAGCCGAGAAGCCCGCCGAACCGGTCGTCGAAGAGCCGACCGTGGAGGAGCCGAAGCCTGTCGAGGAGGCGGCGCCCCCAGCAGTGGAGGAGGAGGTGAAGGCCGAGGTGACGGAGGAGAAGGCCGCCGTCTCGGAGTAAATAAGATGATGCGCTATGGCTTGTGTGTTTTGTTTGATCATTCGGAAGTTTGGTCTAAGGTTTTAGATATCATGGTATCCAAAAATAAGGGTTAATATTAAATAATCAAAAGCTAGTTATTTTGTATGGCATTAGAGCTATGAGGTGGAGGATATAGTCCTATTTATCGGGGTGTTTTACTTAGTGGATCGGAATTGGTAGTGTGTCTTGGGTGTCGATTGGCTGGGTCTATTTTGTAATCTTTGTTAATCTTCCATGGGTTTGGGGAATTGAGTGCCCTGTTTAGAATGTGGGCTTTATATTGTATTTATTAATTAAGATTGTTTTAAGGTCTTCTTGGTCTATATTGGTGATATACATAGAATGTTGCACTTCTTATATACTAGTCTATCCAATTGCCAAGATTTCTACAAGCTATATATAAATATATGTATATAAGGCTTCTCATTCGCAAGCAAGCTTTTTATTATTATTATTATTATTATTATTAAGGAAAGAAAGAGGAAATGAAACGCTTCCCTCAATTTCTAGCTAAGAGAATATGTACAGAAATAACACACGGGAATTCACAAGAGTTCCTTGAAACAAAACAAAAGGAGGTAATAGTAAGGCTGCAGCAAGAAAGATAAAAAAGGGAGCAAGGGTCTGTTGCAACAACTCATCACACAACAGATCAAGAAGAAATCAATAAAAGAAATAAAGAAAAAAAATAAAAGAAAAACTCACATAAATTTATGGTCTAATAAAGATGAAAATAATTTCATAAAAGAATAATTGAAGATTACAATGATTCTCTCATATGAAACCCTAAACCTTTTTACAACCAACAAAACCTTCTTTTGGATCTATCAATAACACTTAGGGTTGACGGCTAAGGCTACATATGCTTATATAGACGAGGATTTGTAATGCTTTACATAAACTAGGATTTGTCTATGTTAGGTTCCATATCATATCTAGCTTTATATTAGATCATGTCCATTTAGGGTTATGTCAATATCTGGTTTGTGGACCTTAAGTCAAATTCTAACAAATTTCTACCATTTGTCTTGAGGTTTATTAAGCTAAATATTTTGGAACTTCTTCATCATATTGACAACTTGCCTCGGTGGGCATCAGTTCCTTCAGACTCTAACTAAGTCCAAGCAGTGCTTGACCTTATTTTTATTTATAACTGCTACCCTTTGTCTCATACTCCATACTGTCAGTCATGGCAAGTGCATAAGTAATTGTATGTGCATATCATACAATGGCCTGATCAGCCTCATCTTTCGATCGGTAGCTACACTATAGCATTGTTGTAAAGATATTCCTACACCCTAAGTAGTTTTCTCAGATTGCGTCTCTACCTTGGACTAAGCTGGCAGGTTTTGTGACTCTCTTCTTAAAGCTTCTACTTCAAGCTCTACCTTTTTACTTATGTCGCAATTCTCTGGCTGACTTTCAAAAGTTCCTCCATTGAAGGTGATATCTTTGCTATGAACAATTTTGGATGACTCAGAGTCTTCGATACACCTTCGATACACCACAGTTTATATCTCTTTACCCTAGTACTATAACCTAGAAACATATATTTCTTTGCTTGTTGTTTAAGTTTGCCATCATTAACATGAACACATGCACGACAACCAAAGATCCTCAAACCAAAGTAATCAACTGGATGATCGAACCATAGTTTCCGAGGAATTTTCAAGTCGACAGTAGCTGATGGCGATTCTCCAAGAAACTTGTTGCATTCACTACCTCAGCTGAAAATAATTCTTCGAGTTTAGCATCAGAGAGTATACAATAGGTTCTCTCCAAGAGTATTCTTGTCATTAGTTTTGCAACTCTAATCATTGTAGTGTCATCCGTACAGTGTAGTACCTCACTATACCTTCATTCTTGCAGAACTTATCAAATTCGCTTTTGCAGTATTGCAAATCAATATCCATACATAACATCTTGATTTTTCGTCTGATTTGTTTATCTACTATGACTTTCCATTGCCTGAATTTGACCAACATCTTATCCTTGTGTTTTAAGAAATATACCCAAACCTTTCATGAGTAGTCATCAAGAAACATCAGAAAATACTAATGTCCACTCATCGATGTATGAGGGCAGGTCTCCAAAAATTTGAGTGTATGTAGTCTAACACCCCCTTGAAACAATAAGTACTATTGCTAAACTCCACCTTGCTCTATTCTCCAAAGATCTGAGTGTATGTAGTCTAACACCCCTTGGAATAATAAGTACTATTGCTAAACTCCACCTTGCTCTATTTTCCATCTACACAATGCTCATAGAAGTCTAGCTTATCAGTCTCTACTTCATCAAGTAGACCTTTCTTGGATAACTCCAACATCTCCCTCTCGCTCATATGTTCCAACTGCATATGCCATAATCGAGTGAACTTTAAATCTGACAACTCCACAGATAAAGAATTCACAGTAGTACCATCAGCATTGGTAACAATACTTCCAATCATCTAATATAAGCCAACCACCATCCTTTCCTTAATCACTACAAGAGTATCTTTAGAAACTTTTAACACATCATTCTTAGCTTTATATTTATAACTCTGAAAATCAAGTGTGCCCAAGGATATCAAGTTTTTCATTAGCTCTGGAACATGCCAAACCTTCAAGGACTTCACAATGCCATCAAATATCTTGATATGAATTGTTCCAATCCCAACAATATCTGCAGCATTGTTGTCACCCAATAGAACCTTCTTTACCTTCGATCAATAGGTAGAAAACTAACTTTTATTTGGAGTCATATGAAAGGAACAACTAGAGTCAAGAATCCCCTCTATTTCAAAGTTGATGATGATGATTGAGAGTGCTTCGCTTCCGGCATCATCAGAGCTTTCCAAAATGTTCTTTCCAGCTACACTCCTCTAACTTCAGAGATACTTTCTTTCACACCCTTTTCTTTTCTCTTTGGATAGTTCCTTTTAACATGCCCTTCCTCATGATAAAAGTAACAATAAAGTTTCTGGTCTCTTGACTTGAATCTTGATTTTTCTCCGTTACTTGAATTCCTCTCCTTACTCTTACTTCTTACAATCAGGCCTTCTCCTTGGTTTTCCCTATAGTCCCCAGATATCGTTCTCTTTAGCTTCTTAGATTGCAGTGCATCTTTCACGTCGTTCACTAAGAGATTCTTTCTCCCATAAAACAATGGGTCCATAGAATTCTAATTTAAGGATGACAATGAGCATAAGAGAATTAGAATTTGATCTTCATCTTCAATCTTGATTCTAATATTTCTCAGATCAAAAATTGTCTCGTTGAACTCATCTCTATGGTCTTTACTAGTGTACCTTCTTTTATCCCTAGATGATAGAGTATACGCTTTAGATATAGCCAGTTTGTGAGATACTTTGTTATATATCTTTTCTTTAGTTTCAACTAGATTTTAGTCACTGTCTTCTCCTCAACAACTTTTTTGATAACCTCATCTACCAAACACAATAAAATTATACTTTGTGCTTTTGCCAATAATTCATCCTTTTCTCCATCAGATATGGTCGCTGGCAATCTATCTCTGCCTTTTATCATCTTCCACAACTCTTATTGCGCCAATGTCGAAGTTGTTAGCTTCATCAAACTTATCAATTTTGAATTTCGCTATCAACATTGCAAATTTCTTCTTAAAATCAACCTTTTGGGGTGCTTGGCGCTATTTGCCTAGCCTACTGGTTTAGCATAAGGTAGATGCGCCCAAAATAGAGGAAATCCTCTAATAATGGAGTATGTCTCCAAAGATAGAGGAAGCCTTTGAAAAACCATCTAGAGCAGGGCTCCAATCAATAAAGGAATCCTAATGGTAATCACTTAAAGCAAGGCTTCAATCAACACCTAAAGCAGTGCTTCAATAATGAAGTAGAACTTCAAAATATAGAGGAAGCTTATGAAAAAAATCATCTGGAGCAACTTCTGGATTAGGGCTCCAATAATAGAGCAAGACTCCAAATCATCTGGTGTAGGGCTCTAATCAACACCTGAAATAGTACTCCAACTTTGAAAATAGAGAAAATTTCCTATGCTCCTAGAGCAGGGCTCTCCATTTGGAATAACATTGGAATAGTTATTTCAAATTTATTCTAAGTTTATCCAGGATTGGAATAACCTCTCTTTTTCAAAAAAAATAGAGATTTTTTCTTTTTCTTCTCCCTCTCTCTCTCTTTTCTTTTTTTTTTTTCCTTTCCTTCTTCTTTTCTTCTTTTTCTTCACCGATCCAAGATGCTCGATCCTTCACCTTGCTGGGCTTTCTCCTGCTCAATCGCAGTTGTTTGTCGACAACACTCACCACTTGCCATCATTGGTGGCCTCAAGTCGGCTAGTTGCCAGTGTGCGACTCCCTTCGGTTTTCAACAAGTCTTTGTCCCGAATGAGAGATCAATGTTAGAATCCCATAATTTTAAGAATGCTAGGATTCCCTATTTTTGGATATCCTTTGAAATATATAAGTTTTCCTTGAAAATTAGGGTTTCAACCCTATAAATATATAACAACCTTTCTAGCTTTTTTGATAGTGAAATAATATTATTCGTTCTCTTTTATTAGAGTCTTATTTCCTTCGAAGTGGTTATATGAAGTTTAAAAAACCTAGTAATCATTCTACATTCATCTAAAATTTCTTTTTTTTATCTACAATTACCTTATTTTATCTTGAAAACCTAGTAAAAAAAACTCAGCTTTTTTTTTTTTTTCTGTTTTTCCTTACAAAAGAAAATTTAGTGTGTGTAAGAGAGAGAGAGAGAGAGGGGGAGTTGAACAAAAAGAGTGAAAAAAAAGGCGGCTACACCGACTTCCGTTGGTGCGCCACCACCTTTTGACCCTCACTTGCATCGCCGTCGGCTACATCGAGTTCGCCGTCGAGGTCCCGTGCCGTTTGCCGCCCCAAGTCAGCCCTAGCTAGCCGCCTCACGGCCGGTCCTCCACAACCGCCACCGCCAATCTCTTCCCCAACGCAGCCGATCACGCAGCCCACCCGCGCCACCGCCCGCATCCCTTCTGCTGCGTCACCGCTCCTCCCTATCTCTCATAGCCAGCAGCGGGCCGCCTTCTTTCTTCCCTAACGTGGCCGCCTGCCACTTTGCTGCATTGCCGACCCCATTGGCTCTTCTGCTGCTAACCGCCTCGTGAGTGCGACCCTCTGCCGATGACTTCGAGATCCCCTCCGCCAGTAGATCCCTCTCTAAACCGGCTCCGTCACCTCCGTCGGCGTCTCATAGCCGGCTGCCATCGTTCAGTCGGAACCCCCCAAGATCCTTATTGCGAATTCCAAATGCAACAATTGATAGAGTAGAAAATTTAAAATAACTGCAATCATTGAGAAGGTTATGCCTCGAAAAGGTTAAACCTCCAAAAAAAAAAAAAAAATCATTACATATTTAAGAGTTAAAATCCTAATTATCTAAAAAATATACAATTATATTAAAAAAATCTTTTAATATAGTTAATTCATAACTAAAGAAATAAATCATTAATTGAGATCAAGAGTTCCCTTAATAACTAAATCCTTCAAATTAAGAAAATTTTATAAATTCAAAAGGATCTTAAAAATTAGGGAATCCTATCAGCCATCTATCTGACGAAGACCAAGCGTCTCTTGTTGCACTGCCCCAAGTCAACACTAGCTATCCATTGCAATTGATCATGCTATCGACACCGCATGCCGCCTCAGCCCCGGCCGGCCATGCCACTACCTCGTCGGTAGGGCAGTGCCAAGAAGCGTCGGCTAACTCTTTAGGGTACCGAGGCAAAACCAAGAATAACCCTAGGATAAGTTTCAAATAATTATTTGAACCTTATTCCAATTATATAAAAAAAGTGAAAAAAACAAGAGAGAGAGAGAGAGAGAGAGTTGAAAAAGAAAGAAAAGGAAAGAATAGAAGAAGAAGAGTTAAAAAGAAAGGAGAATTGTTATTCATAAATGTTTCTTAGAAGGATTTCTTTTTGTCACAAAAGCTTATAAAGCCATGCACACCTATGCTTAACTCTCACATGCAAAATCTGGGAATTACAAATCCAAAAGTCTATTCCATGTCTACAAAAAATTTTGTCTCAGTTAGAAGCAAGACTGATGAAATGAATAAACCAAAGGATGGATTAGATACAAGAATCTTTTTCTCATCTTACCTTGAAGAAATCTAGCGAGTAATCATTAGAAGGCAGAACAAGATCTATTACTAATAAGAAAATCCAGTCTAAGGTACGAGTTACCCTGTTTATGTTCCTTTTCATATGAATGTTGAATTTTCACAGTGGAAAGGTGGGAACCTAACTAGATGGATTTCTCGAGAAAAAAAATATAAGGATGTTGATGATGAATTAGCCATGATTCGACAAACCTCAATAGCTAATGAGTATTAGAGACATTTCGAGGTGCTCTTCAATCAAGCTCATAATTGCATAGAAAGGCAACTAATTGGGACATTCATTGAAGGACTTCGTGTGATATAAGACATGAGGTAAAGACATGCAGGTCACACATAATGATCACTGCTATCTCCTTTGCAAGATTACACGAGGAAAAACTTAAGAATGAAAGTCATGAAAGCAACAAGGGAATAGGCAAACCAATAACCAGTGGTCCCAGTTCAACTTATGTCACCACTTATATAGATCCTGCTAAATAATTGACACAGGAAAAGGTGAAGGAGCAGTCTGCTAAAGAGTAATTACTAAAAACCAGTTGGAAGCTTGGAAAAGGTTGAGGATATTAGTAAAGAAGTGAAGTTGATAGGTAAGGTATCTAAAGACTGTGAAACTATCATTATTCCTACAAGTTCAAGCACTGGCAAAGTATTCTGATCCTCAAACAATGCATGCGGAAGGATTTCTCAAATGCCAAATAGTCACAACACTAATTGATATGGACAACCAATAGCACTTGGACAGTTCATACCAGACTCCTATTTCTTTCCCTGATTATATTCCTGTCATTATTCACTCTGCTTCAAATTCTATACCTAACGACTCTGTTGAACCTCTTTTACTTAGTTCGAGTGCATCTATCCAAGCAAGTACAATATTTGCTCTTCTACAAGCATCTGTTAGTAAATATGCAACATCTGAAAAGGCTATCCCAAAGAGTTCAATACTAGCATTTGAGCCTTACTAGCCCTCGCATTAGAATTGGATTTTAATAAAACCATTAGAAGTGCCACAAGTTAATATGCGACAAAGTAATCAGCCATGTTGTCAGACTCTATGACGCATGGTGCTGCTAGTACTATAAATCTGAATGATACTTAGTTAAATTGGTTCTCACATAGATTTATTTTTAATCCTAGTCTCACAAAAGCTACTACATCATCAATGGTAACCCCACAAACTTTGGATCCAATATTCATGGCTGGGTCTCAGCGAAAAGATATGGGAGTTGCAAATAAGGACAATGGAATAGGCCATATGGGAGTACTTCTACAAGCTGCAAGAGTACTTTCCTAATTTTTAACCTTAAGGACAACGTCGATTTTAAGAAGGATGAAATGTTAGGATCTCATAATTTTAAGAATGTTAGGATCCCCTAATTTTGAAAATCCTTTGAAATCTATAAGATTTCCTTAATTTGAAGGATCTATTTATTAAGAAAATTTTTAATCTCAATCATTGATATATTTTCTTAGTTATGAATTAGTTACATTGAGGGATTTATTTCTATAATTGTATTATTTTTAAAAAAAAATTAGGGTTTCAATCTTATAAATATATAATAGTTTTTTTGACTTTTTTATAATAAAATAATATTATTTATTCTTTTTTATTGAAAGCTTAACCTTTCAAAGTGGTTATATGGAGGCTTGACCTTCTCAAAGTGGTTATTTTACCCTGATTCTTTTATTTTTATTTAGCAACTTATCTTGGTTCTGTTCAATCAACGAGTCCCTAGCCGGCCTAGAGTCACCACGAAGCTTGTCGCCGGCCAAGTCTTGGCTGGATCCATAGCTCTTCACGGCCACCTCTTCGGCTCACGTCGTCCATCGACCCCTGCGACCTCCAGTGTGAGGTGGACCTCACGCGATCTTCTCCACCACATCTCAATTACCAACTAGGCTCTAGATAGGCCCGTGTTGAAGTTTGGGAGCTTGGTACACCGCCCGTGTCTTCCAGCCATCCCTGACCACGTCACCCATCGGCAAGGCCCATCGGTCACTTCCGTCGACGACTTGATCCTGCAGCTCCACCGCTACTTCTTTCCGGCATCTTCTCCCCATATCGCAGGCTCTCGACTCTTCTTATTCACAGCTCAAATTGAGCTCCACTCACAGCTCTATCTGCCTATCATCAGGCAGCCCTTTCATGGCACCACCGAGCCAGCTTCATTTCCACCATCACTAGAGGCTAGTGGTGGTGGCAGCAGGGTAACGGTCAGGACTCCCCTTCCGATAGCCTAGCCTATCCAAGATCACGATCACAGGGTTCACGGGCAGGGTGATTTAGGTCACTTTAATATCAGTACTGCACCAAAATTGGTGCAGCCTCAGGAAAGTTTCAAGATCTGCACCTCTTTGAGATCCATGTAGAAACTCCTCAAGATTAGAATCCCTTCGTGCGCCTTCAAGAATACCATTTGTTGCAGCAGGCATGCAGCAGGGAAGAAGAAACAAACCAGAAGATAAAAAAGAAACCAAAACGAAAGAACTCACATGGATTTAGTTGGTTCGGTTGGATTGACCTGCATTCAACCAAGCAAAGACAAGAATAATTTCATAAAATAATAAATGAAGATTACAATAATTCTCTTATATAAAATTGTAGACCCTCTTACATCTAATAGAACCCTTTTCTGTACCTCTTAATAATACTTAGGGTTACCTTGAATGCTAGGGTTATATATGCTTATATGAATGAGGGGTATACAGTGTTTTACATAAATTAGAATTTGTATTCTCTACATCTATAGAAACATATCAAGCTATGTTTATATTAAGCTTCATATCATATCTTGCTCCATATCAGATTATGTTCATTTAAAATTATGTCCATATCAGACTTGTGGACCTCAAAATAGACTCTAACAAGCTCAAATAGACACCATATCTATGCTGTCTAGGAATTCTGAGGTTTGTTGTGGCTGTCTATTACTTCCACGAGCATAAGTTTTCCTAAAAGTAAAAGCTATGTAGAATTTGTTTTAAAGATTAGAATTGATCAAATTTTTTCAAAGGAAGATTCTTTCATTCCGCCTTCCCTCCCTAAATGTGTCAGCATAATGCCATGAGTAGCTGAGTGTAAGATTTTCTGATTGATTTGTTTGTTCTCTTAACTCTTCAACATGTCCAAATTGCAAGATAGTATGGAGGTCTATCAAGGTGACATCAACATTGACCATAAGCTCCTAAAGATCAGACACTTGAAAAAGAAATGTGACCCATAATTTGCAATAGATTTGTAGAAAGAACACTTTGAGCAAGGGATGGTAATTTCATCCCATAAAGCAAAAATAGATTCCAAATTACTTCGTTCGAGACTTGAGACAGAAATTTTTTGCTTTTTATAGAGACAGAGACAAATTATTTTTATCCCCACTAGTGAGAACCATAATAAGAATATCCATACCTCAACCGTAATATATTTATGGTCTTCAACATGCTTCAAGAGCATGGTATGAGAAATTTACCTTAAAATTCCTTGAGTTGGGTTTTTTCATATCCCAATGTGATCCATTGCTCTTCATCCATCATGAGGGTTCCCACACTAATTTCCTCCTTTTCTATGTTGATCATATTCTTATCACTAGTAATAATTCTACTCATATCTCCACTCTTATTGCCGAGTTGGACTTACATTTCAAAATGAAGGATCTTGGGCACCTCACTTATTTTCTTGGTATTGAAGTCCATTGTCTTCCTCATGATCTTCATTTATCTCAAATTAAATATACCCTTGATCTCTTTGATTGAACTGAGATGCTTAGGTGTAACCTTGTTAATTCTCTAGCTGCTATAACCAAGTTTGGCCATGCTTCAAGTCCTTTGTTATCTAACCCAACTCGCTATTGTAGTATTGTGGGTGCTTTACAACATCCTACTCTAACCAGGCCAAACCTCTCCTTTACTATAAATCAAGTTGCACAACACATGCAATTTCTGACAAAAGACCATTGGACTGCTATTAAACATATCTTGCGTTATTTAAAAGTTACGCTCTCTCATAACCTTTTCTTCCGATCTGGTCTAATTAAATTTGAAGCATATAGTGATGCTGATTGGGCTAATTGTTTCATTGATCATCGCTCAACAAGTGGATATTGTATTTATCTTGTACTTAATCCGGCCTCTTGGTCTACCAAAAAGCAACCTACTATTGCTCGACCATCTATTGAGGCTGAATATAGAAGCTTAGCCCACACTGCTGCTGAAGTTACATGGATTTGCTCTCTTCTCTGAGAACTTAAAACTTCCTCTCTGGACTACTTCTCTTATTTGGTGTGACAATGTTTCTACCATCTCTATCACATTTAATTGAATTTTTTATGTCGGCACAAAGCATATTGAGCTTGATTATCATTTTATCGGTGAAAAGGTGGCCCACAAAGAGTTGGACATTCGATTTATTTTCACTGTTGATCAATTAATTGACATCTTCACTAAGGGTCTTCATCCTAGCTGTCTACGCTACTTGTAAGTCAAGCTCAATATTTAAGCTTGCCAGTTTAGCTTGAGGGGGCATGACAATAGATTTGATTTGATATGATTTGATTTATATAATTATGGAATGACAATAGATTTGATTTGGCAACAGATGACAACAGATTTGATTTAATATAATTTGATTCATACAATTATGGAATGACAACAGATTTGATTTAACAGCAGCTGGATATAATTTGATTATGATTTGATTCATATAATCATGAAAGAGATATAATTTGATTCATACAATTATGAAATACACAAGCCTCCTTTAATCATGGGATATGAAAAACTTTCTTCTTCTCTTATATTTTAAATTTGAATTTCAAATTTTATAATTTAAACCCAAATTAATTGGATTAAACTTTTTATATGTATCATTGTCTTATCTTGCCTATAAATATAATACATCATAGCACTTGGAAACATACCGATAATTATTCCCAAAATATTTCTATTTTCTAAGGTTACGTGCCTGAAGGAATATAGAAGCTCTTGAAGGAATTGTAGAAGTCTAAATTCATGTAGAAAAAGATGTTCTAACTCAAATTCCCTCACCTCTATGGATGAAGATAGAAGAATTATTCTCAACAACTTTATAATATAAATCCACAAAAAATAAGGTAAGACAAAGGTATTGGATCAATTCAAGAGTCTTCCTAGAAGAGGATACCATCCCGGTATCCAAGTTGAAGAAGTTGCAGTTTCAAAATACTATTTATATCTCTTTAGATTGGTGACAATTTGACAGAGGGTTATTTAACATGCCAAAATTTCACTTAGCACCATACATATTGTTGATTTAATATTTTCATAAATTCCTAGGACTACCGATCAATTTTCCAGCACATCCTCCTTCTTGTGTGTACAGATGCTACTCCAATTTGCAACATAGTAGAAACCATTAATATATCTTTGCCTTCTCACATAAATGCATGACTCATTTGGTTAATCTAGCAAGCTTCTTATCTTGTCAATTTAAAAATAGATATAAAGTAGGATGGTAAGGTAGTTAGGATAGCATTGACTAAAGTGAATCTTCCTCTTATAAATGAGAACTTTCCTTTCTAAGCTGCCAATCTAGGGCTAATTTTTTCTAATAGAGGCATCCAATGTTTTTCAGGAATTTTCTTATCGCTCAAGGGTAAACCAACATAGATAAAGAGAGCTTATCTTTTTTGCAATTCACCATAGTAGCAAATTCAATAACTTATTCCTCCTCTATGTTGATGCTCAAGATTGAGCATTTATAAAAATTAATCTTCAAACCTATTGCACATTCAAAAGGTAGAATAATGGCTTTAGATGCTAGAATGATGCCTTTCTTACCCACATAGAACAAAAGAGTATTGCCAGCAAAGTACAAGCTTTTAACATAAAGTCGTGTTTATGACCAATACCTTTAATAAGCCCAATTGCACTAGTTTGTTTAAGAAACTTGTATAAAACAACGATAACTAGAATGAAAAGAGTTAGCAAAAGCAAATCAACTTGCTTGAGTCCTTGCTTGCATGCAATATATTTACCTAGAATCCCATTGACTAGGGGGAAGGAGAAAGATAGGAGGCAATGAATCTAGCTAATTAGTTTTTGATAAAATCCTTTAGCCTTCACCATTGAGAAAAGGAACTCCTACTTGGCCTTATCAAAGGCATCTTCAAAGCTCATTTTGCATGGATAGCTCTCTTTTTAGTTCTATTGAAATAAGAGAGATCTCATGAGTGCACAAAAAGTTCTCAATGATTGAACAATCTTTAAAGAAAGTAGATTAAGCTTAATAAAAAAAATGGTAGAAATTTAGCTAATCAAGTAGCCAAGATTTTGGAGATGATTCTATAGATGCTAGAAAGCAATGTAATAGGACAAAAATCTCGAACAACAAGGAAGCCTTTTTTCTTAGGGATGAGAGTTATGAAAACATGATCTAGAAATGAAACCAAACATCTCGTTCAACAAAAGTCCAAGTAAAATTGGGTTGCATTTGATAGGTAGCTGCGTAGCACAATCAGAGTATATGTTAAAGGATTGTACCATGAACGTGCAACATTTTGTTAATGGCTCTATTAGCTCTAAGGTACTGATTGAATGCTTGCTTATATTGAGACCCTCTATTAATATGTTGCAAACACCTTCTACCCTCGATGTGATAATCATGTTGCCTCCAACAATCACAAAAAACACAAGCACAACCACGATGACCATTCGAACAGACTCAATTGCTCAAAGAGGCTCTATTTTCTATTTTAATTAGAGAAAGGTCCGAAGGAGATCCAAAATTTTGTTCCAAAAAGGATATGAGAATGACTCTCTTATACTTGGGGAAGTTGGTTGGCTATGCTAGCTCGTAACTATATGTCCTATTAGGGTGCATTAGAAAGAATTGCTTAAATATTTTAAAAAAATTTTAAAAGATTTCTTTTAGAGTTTAAACGGTTTAAACTTTTAAAACTTTCATTAATTAGTCCCACATTAGATATTTAAATGTAAGTTCACTTGTGCATATTGAAGCCCAAGGACTTTTAGGTCTAGTTGGACCTTGTGGGCATTGGGTTGGCTGCCACATGCGTGTACTCACTCAATTTGGTTAGGCCATACCATGCGCAAGATGGTCACCTGTATGGCTACCTCGTTTTGCCATAAGCCTTTGTTGATTTAGCTCATTTTAAACATTTGAATTCAAGTTTAAATTTTAAATTTGAGTTGGATTGACTCACATCGTAAAATATGCATTACGACAATGCTGTCGAGACTAAACCTATATAAAGGTTACAAGAAAATCATAAGAAAACCCAGTGCACTAGTAAGACCAGAGCCTATTTTCTCATTCTTCCAATTTTTAATTCTTTTTTCATTATATATTTTTTTATTTTCTTTCAGTGAATAATTAAAGGAGTCTTTTCGGCTCACACCTTACAATCAATTGTGTACGTGTTGAATGATTCGATTTGATCTGGACAGTGACATCTAGGAGACGATCTAGTCGAAACCTGCATAGAGGAGTGAAATTAAGCTTAGGACAATGTTTTCTTACATCTCCACTTCGGATTTCAGGTTGCTTAGTTCTAATTTTGCACACCAACCTTAATTAATTAAATTCTGGTTTGACATTTTCTAACCCAGATTCAATGTGATTACGGTTCTTTAGGTCAAATAAAACCAAAGCATGAGTATACCCTATCCAGTGGGTGCCCTTCTTCTAATGTACCATTAGACTTGCCCTACCAGAGAAGAGTAAGGTCTCAAGACCTGGAAGCTGCGAGGGAGTCCGACTTTGAACAGGATTTAATGATTCTAGTCAGAACAGGAATAGAGACCTAATTTTTATCTTTTTGATACATTTTAAGTTGGGGCCAAAATCTATTTTATTGATTCAATTGAATTTTCATGTGAATCAAATCAAATGCAACCTAGTATAAAGCAATTACAAAGCACGTATAAATCGGATATATGGTTTAGACCTTTTCCATGATATGACATCAATCTTTCTTCTTGATCACCCAAAGCTTGGAACCGGTGACGATAGTGTTTAAGATTGTTCCGAAATAAATTGTATTAAAACAAATAGTCCAAGCTGTAACACCAGTTAATGAAAATTATTCAGCTAGAAATTAATGCATATCATGTTACAAAGGAGTTCAAATCATTTTCCCAGAGGGTTAGCAAAGAAGTTAACCAATGGAGACTTCAACACAAGGCAGGTGGAGTGAGGTTGCATTTTTCTGGGAGATGCATGGCGAGGTCAGGGTCTACTCCAAGGGATGGCAGCAGCAGTGAGCGCCGGTAAGAGCAAAGGCATGGAAGGTCAGCATTGGCGAGGGCTTCGCAGCACTCCTGAGACGGCTCGGTAGGTTCTGGGCCACCGACTGCAGACTTACATGCATCAAGACCCTCCATTACCATGTTACAGACGCCATCAGCCCTCAACAAGACGATATCGCCACTGCCGAGGATGATCGACAGCACCAGCACCACCATTGCCAGCTTCCCAAGAGATTCCACTGTTTGAAGCTTCTTTGCATGTAACTGGATGCTATGAGTACCACCTTCTTATATAGGGGCTATGAATTTTGAGGTGGTGGATTGATTGATAACGACAACCATATCCATCAAAAGAAATTGGCAATTACAGCCACAAATTCTGAACCCGTGACTTTGTTTTGGCTGCACTGTAGGGGCGGTGACAAGCGTTGGGCAGCATTTAGAGTGGCTGTTTAGAAGGCCAACAGCAGCTGTTTCCCATTAGTTAACTATAAATAGCCATTCTCCTCCTCCTCCTTGGGTCTATAGGCACCATTCCTACTTGCAATGTACCACAATGACTAAGATGATTCATTTTCATATAAATATGAACTTTCTTTTCTAAGCTGCCAATTTAGAGCTTTGTTTTTTTTCGATAGAAGCATCCAATGTTCTTTAGGACTTCTTGTTGCCAAGGGCAAACCAAGATAGGTAAAGGAGAGCTTATCTTCTTGTAATTCATCATGGTAGCAAATTTAGTAACTCCTCCTCCTTTCATGTTGATTCTCAAGATTGAGCATTTATGAAAATTAATCTTTAAACCTATTGCAAATTCAAAATTAGAAGAATGGCTTTGGATGCTAGAATGTTATCTTTCTTACCTACATAAAACAAAAGAGTATTCCGAGCAAAGTGCAAGCTTAACATAAAGTCCTAGTTATAACCACTACCTTTAATAAGCCCAATTACACTAATTTGTTTAAGGAGTTTGGATAAGACAACAGTTATCATAATGAAAAGAGTTGGCAAAATCGAATCGACTTGCTTGAGTCCTTAATTGCATGCAATATATCTACTTAGAATCCTCTTCATTTATCTGGAATCCCATTGACTAGAAGGGCCACAGAGGTAGAAGATAGGAGGCAATGAATCCAGCTAATTAGTTTTTGATAAAATCCTCTAGCCTTCAACTTTGAGAAAAGGAAGTCTTAACTAACCTTATCAAAGGCTTTTTCAAAGCTCATTTTGCACAGAATAGCTTTCTCTTTAGTTCTCTTGAAATAAGAGAGATTTCATGAGCACTCCAAAAGTTCTTAATAACTGAATAATCTTTAACAAAAATAAATTAAGATTTATATAAAAAAAAGAGGTTAAAATTTGGCTAATTAAGTAGCTAAGATTTTAGAAATGATTCTATAGATGCTATAAAGCAAACTAATGGGGCAAAAATCTTGAACAGTAAGAAAGCTTTTATTTATTTATTTATTTATTATTTATTTTTAAAGGAAGAGAGCGATAAAAGTATGATCTAGAGATGAAATCAAATATCTTCTTCAACAAAGGGCAAGTTAGATTGCATTTGGCAGGTAGCTACATAGCATAATCAAAGTATATGCTAAAGGATTGTAGTATGAACGAGAGCAACATTTTGTTAATAACTCTGTTAGCTCTAACATACCGATTGAATGCTTGAATTCATGAACAACCTCTATTGACATGTTACAAAACACCTTCTACCCTTGACATGATAACCATATTGCCTCCAAGGACTACATATGGTACAACCACGGTGACCTTTTGAAGAGACTCAATTGCTTGAGGCTTTGTTTTCTATTTTAAGTGAAGAAAGGTGCGAAGGAGCTCCAAAAATTTGATTCAAGAATGATATGAGAATGTTTTTCTTTATGCTCGAGGAAGTTAGTTGGCTAAATTGGTACATGTCCTATTAGGATGCATTAAAAAGAATTGCTTGAATATTTTAAAAAAATTTTAAAAGATTTTTTAAAGTTTACAAGGATTAAATTTTTAAAGCTTTCATTAAGTAGTCTGACATTAGATATTTAAATGTAAGTTCACTTGTGCTTAAATATTGAAGCCCTAGGACTTTTAGACCCAGTTGGACCTTGTGGGTGTTGGGCAGTCGTGTGTGGCTACCTCGTTTTGCCGTTAACTTTTCTTGATTTAGCTCATTTTAAACATTTCAATTCAAGTTTAAATTTTAAATTTCAGTTGAACTGACTCACATCATAATATATATGTTATGATAAAGCTGTCTGAACTGAGCTCATGTAAAGGCCACGAGTCTAGGGTGTGAGGTAGCATCATCAAAATCATGAGAAAAACAAGTGCGCTTCTGAGACTAGAGTTTATTTTCTCCTACTTTCAATTTCTAATCCTTTTTCATTCCATTTTTTTCTTTTATTCTCTTTCAATGGATAATTGAAGGAACCTTTTTGGGTCACACCTTCATTCGATTTTGTTCATGCCTGGAGGATTCACGTTGATTTGGATAGTTATACCTAGGAGACGATCTTGCCAAAAACCTGCATGGTGGAGTAAAATTTGTTCTTAGGACAATGTTTTCACTTATCTCTGCTCCAGGTGAGGATAAAGGGGAAGAATCTAAGACTTGGTTCATACTTTTCAAGCTCAAGCTGAAGTTGAATCTGATGATAGAAAGGAGAGAGAATAAACGAACCTAGTTTCTATTTTTCTTTCTTACTCCCAATTGATATCTTGTAACATGATGCGAGTCTCCACTGGTTCGCCTTTTTTCTTTTTCGAAAAAAAAAAAAGAAAGAAAGAAAGCTTTCCCATAATTAGTGATTGATAATTTACCCTGCTCCAAGATTTGAGGTTTAGTTCAATTGGCAAAGTTTACGAACCATGGAAGTAACCTTGCGATTGGAAGTAGTCTGAAGCGTCCTTATTAGATTCAGGCCGTATCAGGATGGAAATATTCCTACAAAACTTCAGGATGGTCAGTTCTCCTAATTTTTCATTGCTATATCCTATTCAGTAGGTGCCCTTCTTGTGATGTACCATTTGACTTGCCCTAATATCTGAGAGCTGCAAGAGACTCCAACAGTGAAAAGGATTTAATATGATTTTACCCAGATCTACATTTCAACAGGAAAGAAAAAAAAAAAAATGGAATCCAGACCTAATTTGTATCTTTTTGGTAGACTTTAGGTTGGGATCAAAATTTATTCTATTGATTCAATAGACTTTTCGTGTCAGTCCAGTCAATTATGACCTAGTATAAAGCAATTGAGATACATGTATTAATCGGCTGTTTAGACCTTTTGCCCGACATGACATCAATCTTTCTTCATTCATGTCCAAGCTTGGAAACAATCACAACAGTGTTTGCATTGTTCCATAATAAATTATGTTAAAACAAACAGTCTTATTCAGCTAGAAATTTTAAGAAGAGAGCCAAGGGACACACACACATATTGCGTTACAAAGCTATTCAAATCACACTCCCAAAGGTCGGCAAAGAAGTTAACCGATGGAGACTTCAGCACTGGGCAGGTGGAGTGAGGTTGCATTTTTCTGGGAGTTGCATGGCAAGGTCTGGGTCTATTCCAAGGGATGGCAGCAGCAGTGAGTGCCGGTAAGAGCAAAGGCATTGAAGGTCGGCCTTGGCAAGGGCTTCACAGCACTCCTGAGACGGCTCGGTAGGTTCTGAGCCACTGACTGCAGGCTTGCATGCATTAAGGCCCTCCATTGTCATGTTACAGATGCCATCAGCTCTCGACAAGGTGATCTCGCCGCTGCCGAGGATGATCGACAGCACCAGTACCGCCATTGCCAGCTTCGCAAGCGACTCCATTGCTAGAAGCTTCTTTGGATACGATCGGAGGCCAGGACTACCACCTTCTTATGCAAGAGCTATGGATTTTGAGGTGGATCGATTGATAACGACAAATATTCTTATCAAAAGAAATGGTCTATTACAACCACAGTTTCTGAACCCGTGACTTTGCTTTGGCTGCAGGGGTGGTCACGGGTGTGAGGCCGCATTTAGGATTCCTGTTGGCGAGGGCCAAAGGATACCCCATGGACTGCTTTAAAACAACTTTTCCTCTGTCGGGGGCCTAACCACGGTCCCAAAATAAGTTGTTGGTTAACCTAATAAGTAAGCAAAATTCTTTATGCATCGCATACGGTATAAAAAATTTTCACTGACTTGCATAGTACGCTCTTATTCGTCCATATGATGGCAATGTGGAAGGCCATCGTATGTCAGAAACGAAACGTTAACTTTTTCGAATGAATTTTATTAATGTACGTCACGCTTCTTCCTCCGTCACTTAACGTTTTATTCGTCTTGAGAGATGCTGCTCCACGTGGACGAATGAGAGCGTGCGGTGCAGGTCAGCAGGAATTTCTTTCACGGCACGGCACATGATGCACAAAAAATTTCTCAATAAGTATTGTGGTGGTCCTTGCAGCCTCTGATAAGCAATGTCTCGGTCTTTACTGTGGCTGGGTTGGTGCTAGTCATGCTGCTGTAGCTTTGTGACTGGGAGAATCAAGTGGGCCCAAGTGACGAGGCCATGGTTTTTCTCTAGAGTCATCCTACGTTTCATCTCTACATGGTAGATGATAGTATGCATAGCAAGACTAATGATCAATAAATGAATCAGGATTGATGGCCATCGTAGTCATAGCCACATTTCTTGAGTCTGGATTAATGGAGTTTGGATCCAGTATGTTTGTGGCAGAACGGGGGAGAAAAAATTCAAATCAATTGCCATCTATGCATTGGTTGATGGCAGGTAGATGGACAAAATCATAATATACATGTTTCATCCTATCCATTGCCATAGCAAGGGATATATGGACAGTATGCGATTGAGCTAAATCTCTTCAGTGACGAGAGCATTGAAATCTAATTTGTGTAGTAAATTATATAGTTACTTATAAAGAAACAAGTTAAAAGATAAGGTAGTGTTTGATATGGGGTGATCTTTAAAAAAATCTTTGATAATCTTAAGATAGTAATAAGATTATCCTATTTATTACTCTCATTTTGGTAATGATGTGTGATCACCATGAGATTAAGTTTGCTACTCAAGAAGATGTTCTTAATTCCACCAAGGTATTGAGAATGTTGGTTCACTGCAGTAATAGTGATTTATATTAAGAATGTTGCTATTCTTGAGGGCGTTGAGCTGTTGCCATTTGCCAGTGGTAGCCATCTATTGCCAGATGCCCCTTATGATCTCTCTCTCTCTCTCTCTCTCTCTCTCTCTCCCTCTCCCTCTCCCTCTCTCTTGGTTCAGGTCTATAGGAAGATGTGAACAGGGGAGAAGGCTCCACCCATGTTTTAACATGATAAAGGTGAGGCATTCCCCTATTCCCTCTCACTTTCTCTCCTCTCCCTCCGTCTGACTTTTTCTCTGCAGGGCTAGGGCCCAATACTTGGACCTTATTGGATGCATCTATGGGTGGCCCTAAGGGAGGGATTTGGGCATGCCGAACCCCACCATGGCTTTATCACGTGCCATTGAACTCCCTCGATGTCAATTGGCTTGTTAATGCTGATTTTCCTAATACACCGTTGTCTCTATTCTCAAATGAAAATTTTTAGACCTATAATCTTGATTGATGTGAAGATGTCTGAGATTTGAAGAATTAATTTGAGATATAATTATGTGATGATTATATATAATTTGTGGGATAGGTTTTAAAGGAAGTAATCGAAATTGTTGGGAATTACTAAGATTCATGTTTGTAAGATAAGTGATGATTCATCCCTTATATATATTTTATATATTATTTTATACATATTATTATTAGAATAATTATGATTGACTAATATGCAAAATGTAAATTATAGATTTTATGAATATATATTTAAAAAGAAATGTAAAATTGCTAATTATTATGTCATAAAATATCATGCTAAGGACTTTGATATTGATTGTGCTTATTAATTTATGACTTGATATATGTTACATGTTTATTGGCTTATAATTGATATATCATCATTCTTATTAGATGATGATCATACTCACATATGGCCGTATGCCCCCCACTCCCCGCACAAACACCCACCAAAATATTATGCTAAGGACTTTGATATTGATTGTGCTTATTAATTTATGACTTGATATATGTTACATGTTTATTGGCTTATAATGGATATATCATCATTCTTATTAGATGATGATCATACTCACATGTGGCCCTATGCCCCCCACTCCCCGCACAAACACCCACCCCCGCCGGTGTATAGTTTTTTAGATTCTAACCCAACTATGTAAGATATCTATGATTCATTGGAGAAATATATTAGTTAGCACCCTAGTGAGGGTTAAATACTGGTTCATTCCTAATATCCGAAGAATGATATATATTGGGTGGGGTTCTATAACAATAGGAATTAAATATTAGTTAAGATCTAATGGCCAATGAATGATATATATTAGTGAATATCTTATTCGTGGAGGTGATATATTGATAGAGATTGATTCTAAGATCGTAGTTTCGGGTATAATCAGATTGAATGCCGAAATACATCATGATTAACTTATATCATGATCTAAATATAAACTGAACATCCTTAAAATTATATATTCATTTTTATTATTTCTTTAAATGAATATGCTGATTAATTAATATATATTTAATTATTAAAAAAATATATTTAAATTCTATATCTAGATCATCTAGCAAAGCTAATCATTGTTTACTAAACCATTAATCTAATTACTTTTTTGTTCTCCTTTCATATTCAAAATAGTAGTGTCGTCAAGGTATTATTTGGAGTAGTTTCATTAAGTGAGAAAAATTTGTACTATCATTTTGACTATTTTATATTAGTATTAAAAATATTATTACTAGTAATGCAAATATTAGAAATTTATTATGAATTTATTAAATATTAGATTTTATTTTGTTTCATTGGTTAATTATTATTGATATCATGATTAATATCTTAAATACCTATGAGGTCATATTTTGTGAGCATACGGCGGTTGCCATATTTTTGACTTGGGATTTTGAGTTAAAGACGTTACAATAGATTATATTCATTAATTGGGGTCTTCAATTTTGTATCTTCTTGATTTTGTATCATTACTTTTTATAAAAAAAAATAATATTTAGTGTATATAATAACAACAACAATGACAAAGCCTGAGGAGTGTATACATATGTATGCTAAAAATTGCTAGCTCAATTTGGCACCTTGTGGACTTCTCTAGGAGGGGTGGGTGATCCACCAAAGAAATAATATAGCAACCACCGTTTAAAAAAAAAAGAAAAAAGAAAAAAAGAAAAAATTTAATCCAAAGGAATCAGAAAATGCATGGAAGTGAATAAAAGCCAGGGTAAGGCCAAGGGTACCATTGGAGAAGGGGTCACTCGAGGCTTCTAGTTGCCCCATCTTGGGTCTAGAACAGGTTATGAATGCATTCTTGGTTGGTGTTCATGAATTGTCTCTCAAATCTGAGAGCAAATCCAAGCTAGTCTCAAATCGCGGTGCCTCCATGTTTTAGGGACCAGATCGACCATACCTCTGGTATGTTTCTAGGGATTCCAAAAAGCCTACATGGCGACAAAGTCAAAAATGGGCTTGAAGACGACCCTCTGCTAAGAACTCCATGGAGGCTCTTAGCTTGCTTTTTTTCTTTATGAACTAATGGTTTAAGGAAATGAGTGTAGATTTAGGCTTAAGAAGATGGTAGGAGAATGGATAAAAAATATCTAAGGTCTAAGCCTGTTGGTGAGTGCTTGGCTGCAAGGATTGCTATAGGGGTTTAAAGTTAAAGTGGTAAGATTAGGGGCCAGCAGAAACGAAGCACGGGTCTCAAGTCTGTCTTTACTAGAGAGGAAGAGCGCAAAGTCTCTCTCTCCCTCTCCCTCTCTCCTCTAACGACGGGTCTCAAGTCTGTCTTTACTAGAGAGGAAGAGCGCAAAGTCTCTCTCTCCCTCTCCCTCTCTCCTCTAACGAGATAATTTTCGTGGAGGGTCTGGTTCAATGTTTGGGATCAAGCCATAAGAGCGCTCTGAAGATCAAAGGGCTTTTCGATGAGTCCAAGCGCCAACAATTTTAAGTTCTCTTGATTGAAAATTCATTAATACAAAAAGCCGATAGTCGATAACTAGAACACCAAGCAATAGAATTAGTGATTGCCATGCCATTTGAAGAACAACTAAAGATTTTAAATGTAATTCATTTAAAATTACAGACTTCATCCTCAAATAAAGGAGATCCAGATAAATTGTGCATGTACATATCATATCTCAAGGACAAGTTTAGTGCATTGGAAGCATCTAATATAGTTTATGTTAAAATTAGATTTAGTTTTGTTGTTTTCTTTCTTGAAACTCATTCTCAATTAACTTGCTTGTTTTGTTTAGTCCTAAGGTTTTTGGTTGAACAGAGGGATAGTTTTGTAACCTCTATTTTCTGAAAATTTCATATTAACTTTTAGGGATTTTTTATTTTTTATTTTTTTATTTATTTTTTGGTTGGGGGGGGGTGGGGGGGGCGCGGGGACTCGTAAAGAGTTAAACAAGGTCTTGGGTGCAAAGTCTTGATTTTCAAAAGTTTTGATGATTTTTTATATGAAATCTTATGAAATTATGAATTGAATATTCTAGAAAAATGAATAGATTTAATAGAATGGAGCATTGATTCACTAAAAGTTGTATCTCGAGACAATTTTAATTGGCCCGGGTTTTCTCTCTCTAGGACAAATTGATTAATGGAGATTGAAACAATAGAGCTATGTAGAGGATGATAATTCCTGGCCCCAGGATTGTGTCCCAGGAGTAGGCTGACTGTCTCATCATTATCCTAATGTATTGATGGATGGGACAATGACATCCTAAAAAAAATTAAGACAGCTCCACCGGACAACCTTTAAAATTTTGATGGTCACTCCCAAGCAAGGATAAAGAGGAAGTTTGTTTTTATTTTGGCCCGCACTCCTTGAAAAGTGGGTTACAAGTAACTGGATTCCACTAGTTTATTTTTATTTCTTTTGACTAGCAGTCTCAAGTTCTCAAGAACTTCTCAAATAAAAGACCTTCTGATAAATTATAAACCCTCTTGTGGGAAGGTTGTGATTCGAGTTTCATTCCCATTCTGGTCCACACCAAACTGAATCAATGACAAGTCTGAGTAACAGGATAATATGATCCAACGAGTTTAAGTTCTTGGCTTGTCCAACTGCAAATGACACGCTCTATCATTGGTTGAAGCCAATGAAGCAGGAAGAAATCATAAGTACAGCACGAATCCTAAATATATTGCATCTGTTCTTTCCCGTCTCTTTTTTCAATAAAATGATGCAAACTTTCGCCACAGGATCATAAAAAATTGATATTATTTCCACAAACGAAGTAGTCAAAAAGCACAATGACGATATTTTGAGAAGTCCGACAGCTGGAACTCCAAATTTGCTCAATAGTCCATCACCAAAACCGCGATCAATATTTTTTTAACCATAAGCCATACATTCCAAGATGATAAATAGGGTAAAAGTTAGCTTTCAATCAGAATAACAATTTTTCAGCAACAGGAAAATATGGCGTTACGCGCCCTTGTTTCCTTTTATCTCTTTGATTATGCCTTCAGCAAGCGCATCTTCATCATAGTTCTTACCAAAGAATTTGATAAACTCCATGTTTGGGTTCATCAAGTACCTGAGAGTTGATCAGCATAAATCAATGATACTGGATACCACCATCATAACATAGTAGACGATTTCAATTCAGTTAGTAAATCAGAGTTTTGTCAGGACCACATGGAATTCAGAAGATGGCACCATGACATGAGATGCAAACTGTGGGCCAGGCTAATATCTTAAACCTAGAGTCAATTATTTAACCTGGCAAATAGTGGGTCTAGGAAAAAAATAATCAGAGCCAACTATAAATTAGGCATTCGACACAATCAAAGAAACTTTAAATCAGCAGAAAAACAACATTAATCATAGCTTTTTCTCCCAAGAACTAATAGCAATATTAATAACAATAACAACTAATAATTGCTACTTACCACTTAATACCTAAAAGCAGGAATGGTAATATAACTAAGAAAAGCTCAACTTGGCTACATTCGAGAAAACCTTCACTCTAAATCCAAGTCATGAAGATCCCACATTTAGGATCCGAATTGGATGTGATGTACTATCTTTAAAATGTTTATACAATAAAAACCATGTATTTAGAGACCCTTGGCTCATGTATCAAGTTACAACAAAAATCATGTAATTTGGAGACCCTTTGCTCATGTATCAAATGATCAAAAATTTTGTACAATCTAAATGACACTAAATAATATATGTTTTTTTAGCCTCTTGATGCATCAGCTAAGTATCTTCAAATCACATGATCTTTTATAAATATTCTAGAGGTAGTCGATCACAGGTGTCTTCAACATCTCGGCTTATAGATGTCACATGTCTATAATTAAGAATATCCTTTAAATGTTGCCGAGTCAAGCTCTAATTAAGAATATCAATATTTTTAACACTCCTATCATGCCCACATGAAATCATATCAAACCTAACTATCAACTTAGAACCTATTTGATCTACATATAAACATAAGAGTGGGATTCATGTGCAGCCCCAAAATCCCAGGTAGACCACAAATACCACCATATGATGCCAAGATGGCCGCATATGCCACCACACAATGCTAAATGAATTAATTGCCTTTTCAGCTCATGTGCAGTACGACGGCATACAGAAACCATATAAGCAATTTGGTGTGGTCTAAGGACAGCATCTGGATATACAGGTGCATAACTGGCCACATGCATTGCATTTTGAAACATTAGGTCCCTAGCTAAGATGGACCAGGTAAGACTGGATCTTGTCCAGACTACAATTGTTCAATCAAATGGTCGAGGGGGGCATTCAGCTTGAGAGCATTATCTTCAACATTTTTACCATCAAGCTCTATATACATTGGTTGGAGGAAGAGGTGAATTAGCTAATAGAATGGAGAGGGAATTTGAAGTATTATCAATTGTAGAGCAAGGGTAGCTAAAGCAGTCCCTAGAAGAAACGTGTCACATCGGCGTCTAAGTGTGACGAAAAATAAGCAACGATTCTCACACCTTCATAAATGGATGTGGATAAAGAAGTTAGTACAAGAAAATAAAAATAAAAATAAAATAAAATAAAATAAAATAAAATACATTTAGCAATTTGAAATATCTGATCATTAACAGAAAAGTTGATGGAACTAATAGATACAATGACTAAAAGGAGAATTAACATAGCTTGCTTGCAGGAGACCGTGTGATAGATGGAAAAGCAAATAAGGTGATAGTTTTAAACTTTGGTATACAGGTAAAAATAGAAATAAAAATAGAATAGGAATTATTGTAGATAAAAGCCTAAAACATAAAGTTGTAGATATTAAAAGGATAGAAGATAAAATAATTTTAATTAAATTAGTGACAGATAATTAGTCACAAAATATTATTAGTGTTTATGCTCCTCAAATAGGTTTAGATATTATGACCAAGTAAAGTTTTTGAAAGGATATGGATGGATTAATTCAAGAGATTCTTACTGAAGAAAATATATTTATTGGAGGAGTTTGAGTAGACATGTAGGAAAGTATAATATAGGTTTTGAAAGAGTACATGAAGGTTATGGATTTGGAAATAGAAATGACGAGAAAAATATCATTTTAGATTTTGCGATGGCATATGATTTAATATTAACCAATACATATTTTAAAAAGGACTCAGATTTGATAACTTTTAAAAGTGGATATAATGCTAGTCAAATATATTTCTTCCTTACTAGAAAGATTGATCGAGTATTTTGTAAATATTGTAAGGTTATATTGGGTGAGGGTCTAACTACATAACATAGATTAATAGTTATAAATGTATGTATTCAAAAATTAAGAAAAAAAGACTACAAGGTATAAGATTCCAAAGATTAAGCGGTAGAATTTGAAAGGAGAAAAACTAATAACTTTTAAAGATAAAATGATGAAGAAAGAAAAATGGAGTATAGATGAAGAGATTAATACCATATGAAAAAAGATAGCTAATAGTTTAAAAAAATAGCTATAAAGGTATTAAGAAAGTTAAAAGAAAAAGGACCATATAATAAGAAAACCTGGTAGTGGAATGAGAAAGTTCAATTAGCAGTTAAAACTAAAAGAGAATGTTATAGAAAACTACCTAAATGTAAAAATGGAGAAGCATATGAAAACTATAAGATGATTAAGAAAAAAATTAAAAAGACCGTACGAAAGGCTATATACAAGGCATATGATGAATTATATTACAAGCTAAAAACTAAAGTTAGAAAGAAAGACAAATATAGAATTGCCAGAGTAAAAGATAGAAAAACTAAAAATATGTTTTAGGTTAAATGCATTAAAAATGATCAAAAAAGTTTTAGTTAAGAAGAAAGATCAAAGAAAGATAAAAAAGCTATTTTAATAATTTATTAAATAAAAATTATATAGATAATTTAAGATGCCCTATTAGCTTCATTGAAAATAAAGTTATAATGTATACTCAGAATTAGGACATTTTAAGTAAATAAGGTTATAAAAAAATAAAAGTAGAAAAAGCTATGGAACCTGATAAGATTCCTACAGAAGTTTGAAAATATTTAGATGATGCTGGAGTAAAATGGGTGACAAATTTATTAATAAGATTTTAGAAACTAAAAAGATGCCTGATGAATAGAGGAAGAGCATTATAGTACCAACTTATAAGAATAAAGGTAATATTCAAAACTGCTTTAATTATCGTAATATTAAACTCATGAGACATACTATAAAACTTTGAAAGTGAGTAATTGAACATAGGTTAAGATGTACTACAAAAATATCAAAGAATCAATTTAGTTTTATATCAAAAAGGTCAACCATAGAAGCTATTTTTTTTCTTAGGAGGTTAATGGAGATGTATAGAGTAAAGAAACAAGATTTTATATATTTTTTATTGATTTAGAAAAAGCATATGATAAGGTCCCTATAAAAATCTTATGGTGAGTGCTAGAAAAAATAAAGTACTATTAGGTATATTAACATAATAAAAAATATGTATAATAGGACAGTTACTAGTGTAAAAATTATTGATGGTAATACTAGCGAATCTCCTATTACTATAAGCTTACATCAGAGATCTACTCTTAATCCCTATCTTTTTGCTTTAGTTATAAATGAGTTTACAAGACATATTCAGGATGATATTTCATGGTGCATGTTATTTACAGATGATATAGTACTCGTAGATGAAACTAAGGCTAGAGTTAATTGTAAGTTAGAACTATGATGAAATGCATTAGAATATAAAGATTTTAGGTTAAGTAGGATAAAGACAGAATACATAAAATGCAATTTTAGTACAATTAGAAATAAAGATGAATATAGAGTACAAATTGAGGACCATAAAGTTGCTAAAAATGATCATTTTCGGTATTTGGATCGATTATTCATAAGAAGAGATTGAGAATAATGTTGTCCATAGGATTAAAGTAAGCTAGATAGAATAGAGAAGTGCAATTAAAATAATATGTGATCGTAGAATACTTGCCAAGTTAAAAAAAAAAGTTTTATGGGACAACCATATGACCATCTATACTTTATGGCACAAAATGTTGAGCAATTAGAAAAATACACATATAAAGGTAACAAAAATGAGAATATTAAGATGGATGTATGATAATATAAGAAAAGATAGAATAAAAAATGAAATCATTCATAAAAAGATAGAGGTAGCTCCAATCAAGGATAAATTAAGGACGACTTAAATGGTTTGAACATGTGCAACATAGATCTAGAGATGCACCTATGCGAAAGAGTGACTTAATACATGTCGAGAAAAAAAGAGGTAGAGATGGATCGAAAATCATACAGAAGAAAATGATAAAGAAAGACTTAAAATTTTTTCATCTTACAAAAAATGACTCAGAATAGAATTGAATGAAGAAAAAGGATTCATGTAGCCAACCCCAACTAGTTTGAAATTAAGGCTTTGTTGTTGTTGTATCAATTGTAGAATACATTCTTTCTTGTTTCATGTATTCCGCCAAGAAGAATATAATTTGAGAGGCATTGTTTGTGGTGGTAATTATGCACATGAGCTGCAGTAGGAGTACATGGGAATCATTAATGATATTATAGAATCACCGAACACAAGAAACTGTGATACATTCAGCCATGTGTGCAAGAACTAGGATATGGGGTGAAGCCAGCAGGGGAAGAGAAGAAGAGTAGCAAGAGACTAGAAAGAAGATTGGGTACAATTGGATCTAGATTGGCAGCCAAATCAACAAATTCATGGCTGGGGAGGAAGAGGAGTTTTAGTTACGCACTGCAATAGGAGAGAGTTTGGAAGGAACGGATGTAAGCAGTGAAAAATGATTGAAATTGATCCTAACACAGATTGTGCTCCAAACTTACAAAAATAATAACAATTTATAATTTTTCAATCTTCACATTGATGTGTGATGAGATGATGATTATTAAAATTTTGCTAGTAGAACAAATGTTCCTGTGCATTTGCATTTGAAACAAATGTAAACTGATCCAACTTCAACCTGGTAAAAATAAAGACCGAATATCTGTACAGATGATTTTGATCTAATATTAAACGTATATCCAGCCCAAATGGGTAGACCTAGTTAAATGTTGATTTAGTAAAGTCAGTAAAGCTTAACTGACCAAACAACCCATGGCAACTCTGTCACAAACTACCCAATACTGACTCCTACCATGAAGTAAATGGACTATGTCTACGTCCAAAACCTAGGGTCCACTAATTAGTCTCAGTAGTGCATATTTAAATCTTGGCCCAAATTTCGCATTTTTTTAACTTGAGATGATCGATAACATGCGATAGGTGTAAGCCCCTGTGAGCAATGGAGAGGGAGACAGAGAGATAAGAATCTTACAGATAATTTAAGTATTGAATGAAAAGTGACAAAAAATTGATATAACAAGTTTTAGAAAGTAATGGTTAGAAAACTTTATGATAGCTAGGATGTTTTACACTGGGTGTTCGATAACAAAAATAACAAGATATCAGAGCTTCTTGTGTGCAGATTGCAGCAGATATGATAGATTTACAGGTTACAAAAATAGTGATAGATTAAAAAAAAAAAAAAAGTTATGAACCTAGAAGGATTGTTCCTATCGGAATCCACATATGTATACATGTATTCTGTTGCTTAAGGAAAATTTAAGACAGCCCTACTTAAGCAGAAATAATCATTACAAAATCTACTAACGAAACATCTGGATTTCCAAATGTACATTTGATAAAAACAATATATTATCATGATCATGGAAGTCATTATAAATGACCCTAGATGCCAATTGATATGATTAAACAACAGAAATACAAAATTTATACAACTAACAATTGAATCCTAGAAAAATATAAGCCAAAAATGCAGCAGGGAACTTGAATGCAAAATTAATAAATACATGTCAAGTAATTTATAGGCCATACTTACATAACGATTGAGTGGTCGACAAGGTAATCAGAGCCCTCCTCCTCTGTCTTCATATAGTAAACTCGATAAGCACGAGCAACTTGTCTTATCTCATCCGGTGTACCAGTTAAGCCTACTAAATCTGCATGAAATTCTGCACAACGAAACACATGGCATTTATCTGGATGAAACCATGCTTTAACATAGACTAAAACTACATTATTCATATGCATGAGAGAAATGATGCTGTAGTATTATAGATGTAAATTACAAGAGAATGAAATAATACTTAAATTGGTTCAGATATAGATTTATCTGAATAAAGTCCTTGTCTTTCAGCTTCTCTGCCTTAATAAGTGGCAAACAAGTTCAGTACCTTATTCAGATATGATCTGCTATGGTGCAGTAGAAATTGTATCACATGAATGCAGAAAATTATTAATAGAACAGGCAAAAAGGGTTTTGAAATAATAAGAATACAAGGAATAAGAGGAAGAAAATAAGCAAAGAGAAAAGCCCTGCAGTCAATTTTCTTTCTCAAATAAAATCATCTTCAATTTCCAAGACCCCCGAACAGCTGGCCATATATTTTTTTGACAGGAAAATTCTTTGGAGAGCCCATTATGTGCACATGAGAAATTCCTTGAGCCCATTAATGCTTAGTAACCCCACATTCAACCACCACCATGCATGGCACCAATTCTGAGAGGTGCGCTAATCCCCTCAGGCCACAAGCCAGTAGAACTTTTCATGTGCACAAAACAGCTACCCCTTAGTACTACTCTTTTCAATAAATTCATCCAATGCCTAATCCTACTCTAATTGGTACTCTCAAAGCCAAAAATAAAACAGAAAACTTCTTCTATTCTGGAAGGACCCTTAAATAAGTCATAAACTAATGATAGTTGATCAGATCCCAACAGAATATGGACTGAGCAGAACCCAATTAATTTGACTAACAATTGAACTCTCAAAGCCCTAGGAAAAATATCTCCAAAAAAAATATAAAAAATAAACAAACATAGAAATGAAAATGCTAAAAGTTGAAAATAAATCCAGCCATCTTAATGCTTAAATTCTAAATGCATCACTTGAGCACAAAAAATGGTAATATACTAGGATAAAGCCTACAGCATCGCACTTCATTTTCTTAACAAGAACATAAATGAAAATATGAAACTGCGCTCACAACCACTGTTATGAACAAAAGAAGAATGGGAACACACCTTTGACATAATCATGAACTTGCTCAACAGTATCTCTCTCTGGATCCACTGAAATAAAAACAGGAACGATATCTATCCCTGCCTTTCCTTCTGCAAGAAATAGAAGTCTGTTATTAGAATAACAGAGAACCACCAAATAGTAGCTAGAGAAAAGGACCGTCTATATTGGAACATACTTGTCAAAGATTGCAGAAATTTAGCCAATGTTTCTAACAAGAATTTCCATATTTTTCTTTAAAAAAATTAGCATAATATCTTATCATAGCAAATTTCATAAATATAGAGAACTAACATGGCTTGCTGATATCATGTATGCCAAATTACAGATATTCAATAATTCCCCCAAAATCGCACATTACTTTTTTTAAAAAAAAAATCTCTCATCATTTATCTAGTTTTCCATATATTATTGTACTATCAATGCTAATGTTTTGAACCCAGAAAACCCAAACTAAACCACTTTGAGATTTGGTTCACAGGTCACCAGTTAGACTAATGTGGAGCCACAATTCAACTAGATAACCTGCCCCCAATTTTCCCTTGAACCCAGCTCTCATCCATGCATTTCATTTTAAACATATTCTTCGCCTTTGATTCTCTATTTCCCATATCTGAGTGATCAAGCCCTGCACCTGAGACTGCCTAGGTTCTCATTCATTGCCAAATCAAACCACTTCAATCTGGCTGCCTCAACTCCTCTTGCTTGCTGTCTCACCTCCTCCTAGTTAAAGCCTGGAGCCCTCAGCCCCTCTTGGCCTCATAACCTTGACTCCCTTTAGCTTCACCTCTCTAGCACTAGTGCTCGAGCCCCCTCCAATGGCTAAGCTTGTTTAGACACTATGCTACTCCCGCCACCTCAACACCATCCAGTGGAACTACCTTGATTTCCTCCAAACACACTACCCAAGCCCAAGAGAAGATGAGGAAGAGGAAGAGAAGCATTGCCCAATCTGATCAATCATCATTGTTCGTCACCCCACTGCTTCAATCAAGAAGATGACAAGAGATTGTCAAATCAAAGTTTAGGATAGAAGAAGTTAGTGTTTCATTCTTTTCTCAAACTTTTTCTATTAATCCAACCAGCTCAAATTGCCCGACTGAAGGATCCGACCAGTTAAAACACTGGGAGATAGTTCAAACGGTTTTCAGCCAAATATGGGTTCAAACCCAACCCAATCCAGCCTGCCATGGTTGATGGGTGACAGGTCAAATGTGTTGCCACATCCACGTTTCAAAACACTACTCAATACTGGTAGAACCCACAAATCACACCATATTGCATCTTTCTCATTAATCCACAACAATCTAACATTTGAGATCCTTGATAACTAATTTTTCGATAACTTTCTTGAGCAAAGACTCAAGTGGCATGTTAAAATCTCACATCAATCTCCTGCCTACACACTCTGTAATATATCTTAATTGCCCATCCTAAATCTCAGTAAGATCTCCCAACTTACCTCTCATTCCAAGTCTCCTACTCATATATTTTAGTTACTTGTTAGCGATAGAACTAAACCTTAAAATGCCTTTTTGGCTATGCTATGCATTTGCTCTCCTCTGCTCCCATTTACTTGCTTTTGACCTTCTTCTACAAGCACTTAACATAGATAACCACCAAGATGGTGCCGAGTGGATGATGATATGGGTACTCCAGTAAGTGGATTAGTGGATGCAATAATGAACAAAATCTGACATTTCAAATTGTTAAATTGTAGTACTCTATGTATCCATTTTTCAGAATACTAAAGTCAACTCCCTAAGCTGACATGTGAGAAACGTATAGGGCCAAGCTCATGTGACAACGAAAGGGCATAGAGTTGGGGGTTTTGCAAAGTGAATGTATTAAGTATTTCTTTTTAAAAAAAATGAATAAATGATGTATTAGTAAATTAAAATAATTGATTTTAATAACATTCGTTCTATCATATAATTGAATTTTTCTCAGGCATGCATTACATGTGCTAGGCTTAAAGAACATGTATGTACATACCTAGGTACTTCTGCATATATCCACATACATACATACCTACGCAAAATAGAGTTTAATTCCACATAACCACTAACAGTTCAAGATTTTTTCCTGTTGATGTAAAATGAAATTTGGCGGTTCCAATGGTAGCATAAGTGTAGAAAATAGCAGTAACAATGACAACATCGAAGGCCATTTTCATTTTGAAAAAAATGGACAATTGGTATTGACCAAAAGCAAACAAGAGATGTAACAATTCTCAATTAATAAATTGGGTCAATAATTGAGGCACTCCAGATACAGTAAATGCAAGTAGTTATCTCCAAGTTAAAATAACAACCTCTGGATAAAGATGACAGCAGGATCCATTCTTCTCAACAAGATGCTAAATAACAGCAAACTCGCTCTTATACGTAGAAATTATCACAATGTCCTCTACTATCATAAAAATTTCAATGCACCAAACTATAAAGATAAACTTAGAATCTTTGTATCTGACAAAAAATATGACTCAAAATCAAGTTGAATAGAGAAAGATAATTCATGTAGCCGACCAAAACTAGTTTGAGATTAAAATTTTGTTATTGTTATTGTTGTTGTTGTACCAAGCTGTAAACTTATGATGAGGGACTAGATGTTGAATTATGTCCAAGCAACAAACCTCAGGTCCACTTTGCAAAGGTGATGAAACCACACAGACAACAAAATTGTAGAAGCATGTCTCAAACCATTTTTCAATTTGGATTGTTATCAACTAGTTTTTTATTGCTTTTGTTGTTCATAACAATTCTATAGAAAGAAAAAGTAGCTAAGTTTATCTGCCAACCACAATGCAGTTTTTCATCGCATGCAAAATCAAGGAAACATAATTCATCATTGCTATCCTACAGTAGGTAATGTTGCATCATGCTTTTTGGGTGGCAACAGTCATCTTATTCCAATATGTTGGACTTTTTGTGAATCAAATGACATCAACTTACTTATTTTATCAACTGCAGCGGCCAGTTTTTGGAGTTCATCAGGACATATATCAGGGCAGTGTGTGAACCCAAAATATAGCAGCGTCCACTTCCCCAGAAAATCCTTTTCAGTAACTGATTTTCCATCATGGTTCACCAGCTTGAATGGGCCGCCAATAGCAGCAGTCCCTACAGATGGTCCTTGTTTCACCACACTTGATCCAGTCTTCAGTTCTGCAACCAAGAAAAGAAAACCAACTAAACCTCAGAGACAGAAAATATTCAAATTTAACACTTCTTGATACAAAAGGGAGGAGAGAAGGAAAGAAGCAAGCAAGAGAAGAAAGGAAGAAAGCAAGAGATGAAGAGAGGAATAGAAAATAACTTTGATAATGAGATAAATGAAGACAGGAGAGAGAGGGTTTCTTTTCTCACTGAACCTCCCTACTTTGGAGAGGTTAAAAAGGTGGGCCAGAGAGAAGCCTCTTCTCCATTTCTTTTCCCTTCCTTCCTCATTTGACCATCCAAATGAAGGATTCTGAGTCTATTTTCTTTTATCTCCTAACCAAACGAGGGATACTGACTTTCACTCCTCTCTCTCTTCTCTTTTACACAAATCTCTCGATCTAAACAAAATGTAAGAGACCAAGTTCTATGGAATTGGTATACTAACCTCTACCTGTTTTCAAAAATTTGAGACGTAAAGTCGAGAAGTTCAGACAATAAATAAGGTTAGATGTAAGTATCAAGGCATGAGGCATAAGCCTTATTAATTCATTTTGTTTTTTAAGAAAAGAATCAATAACAAAAATAATGTGAAATCAGATGATGTAAAGGGTCTCACTATTATGTTCAAACTTGACTAGGAATTTGGGGTGCACCAAATAATCTAACTGTCAAATGTTCACAAACCGATAACTGGAAAACATGTCTTATCCTCCACAGATAGAGTCCTGCAAAAGCATGAAACGAACTCCACTTCTCCACTTCTATTTGTCGTGGAAACCATCAAGGTCTTACTGGTATGCCTCAAATATAAGGACAATTAAAGTTACAACTTACCAGGCATGCACCTCACATAGACCTTTTAATATAATATTTTTCATGTGATAAATTCTCACAAATAAGACTAAAGATTTTATTCTAGTAGAGTATTTCCTTGAGACATAAGGCAAGGCAAGCCTCAAAGAAGCAATTTTAAACAATAGGTACAACAAAAAATACATGTTTTAGTCTATCCCATATTTACCGCTTCATGGAATCACTTTATGGATGAACCAAAAATGCAGTCTTTTATCTTTACATGGTTTTATACTGGCATTTTTGAATGTTGCATCATGCACATCAAATGCCAAAATTCATTGCATACCTTTGACCCTAAGCCCTCATGAGCAGAATGTGTCCTCAAATAAAAGAAATGATGTCCATATGTCTGGAAATGATCTTAAATATAAGTGGTAGCACAGTTGAGATACAGTAAGTTGAGTACACATCATAAACAACAATCTAAAGAGGATGGATTTGCAAGTTGCATCATGACATCAACTTCTGAATGGTAGCGCAATAAGAGGTAAATCATCTCATTTGTGGAATATTTGAGTCTCACATACTTGGACCAAAAGCAAGGGAGCAAATCCAGAAATTGAGCATTATTATTCTGGAGCTGCTTCAAGTAATCTCTGCTTGACAGGCATAGGTCAAATCAAGAAATTGCATCTTTGATTGTTCTTACTTAGGATACAAAGCATTTAGTCAAGTTGCTAGTGGCAAAAAATATCATAAACAGCTATAACATCCATATGAGGCCTCACAATGATTTGCAACATTAATTTTTTAATACATGAGGAAGACAAGAAGCACATAGAGCAAATCTTGGCACAACGATGAGGTTGCTCCATTGTGACTTGGGTGTCAGCGATTCAAAACATGGAAACAACTTCTCCGCACATAGGGTAAAATTGCATACATTTGACCCTTCTCAGGCCCTACAATGACATGAGACTTGTGCACTATGACACCCTTTTTTACAGCAAATGTGAAGTGTTTTGACAAAATGGTCGACTAAGAGGAGACGGTGAGATAAACAAGTAGAAGGGAATGTTGAGGAAGTCAATCTGACAACCCCAAGTTATTTAGAGTACTAAAACTAATCTTTACATGGATTTTGGCATTTTGAAGATCTAGGGATTTTAGGACTGAGATAATCTGAACTCTCTTAGTTCCCTAGCTCTATCAACTCTTCTTGCCCAATTCCCACCATTCAGGAGATCTTACATGGACACAATAAGCATGCAGCCATACATTACCTTGAAGACTAGTAAAAGGGGTCATTTGGGTCTCCATTTGCATCATGTTTGCGGCATGCCTACAGCTCAAACGCAGCCTTACCTGTTTGGAGATCAAAAATCCCACCATACTGCATCACTAAAATTGCATCCAACCAGGTGGGACACCCACAGCGAGAAAACCCAATATCCTGCTAGACACAAAGTGGGACACGGATTGTTTTCTTCCCATCCAAATAACAAATCTTCTAAAACTTCCTTTTATCCTTTTAATTTTTAGTGGCAATTTAACATTATCCTTAATCTTTTAAGTTACCTGTTATGCCCCTTAAGTTACCCTTAATTAACAAATTCTTAAAGGCATTTTCTTCTCAAACTCTAAATAGATGGACTCCCCATATCGAAGAAAACAACCAATTTTCACAGGCTTGAAACCTTTTTCTTGCTCTTTTAGATATTTTTTGTTTAAAATTGTATACGCATATTAGTGGTGCCAGAATAAATGCAAGACAGTGACCAAACACTTCTATCTAACAAAATGCAACATTGCATTTCTAACACAACACAAATGCAAATGCAAACGCAAATGGTATACCAAACAAGCCTAAAGAGATAAAAATATAAAATTGTAATTCTCAATGATGTAACATTGGTATCATACCAGTGAAAAATCTTGGCAGCATGAAGGATATTAAAGTAGGGAGAGTGCATAAAGTTATAATTTTAAATTTACAAGGATAATTGATTACATAATATTTGAATTCTCACATTGATGTGACAACGCAAATATTAACATGATTGATTTCTTTTCTACTAATTGACATTTTGATGAAAAATAAAAATATTTTGAAATTAAACATTCATAAATGGAAACATATAAAGAACTAATTGCAGCATTTATCAGCAAAAATTCTTACACCTTGTACTATTAATCTAACTAAGAGACCAACTAATTGATCTCCGCTCAAAGATAACATTCCTACTCCTACATTCCTACTCACCATAGTAATCTACCTTCAATGTGCCGTTTCTTCTCTTTGTCATAGTAAACTATCAGTCCTCCACCGGTCATAATAAGCAGAAGAAAGCTCAACCACGAGACAGGCTGCAGAATCAAATCATCAAAGATTACTTCAAAAGTACAAGCTCTCGACTTCATCAAATTTAATGTTTAGTCTTAAAGTCTGAATAGACTATATTTGTACGTTAGAGATTTGAAATATCTGGAAGATGGCTAAAGAAAATGTCTGTCATGAAATTGAATTGATCAATACAGTAAATGCATGGCTTTTGAAGTGGAAAATATAAACTTAAATAGTCATTAACAAAATGATTTGCACACAAGTTAACAAGCTTATAAAATTTAAAATTAGTTAATATTTTAAATTTTGTTCCCCAAGCATTTAGAAAAAAAATAAGAGAGTTGATTTAATCTACCTGATGATGGCTTTTAAGATCCTATTTTACCATTTCTACAAATTCTTCATTACTTCTGTTTAAAAACTCTAAGATATCTTTCAAGCAACTCTTTGTTTGACTAGCAATTCATCTTACATAATCACTTACCGTATTGCATATTTTTCCTATAAACAATTACATCAACATGATAATACATATCTTCTAGTCAAGTGTGCGCTTCACCAGCCAAAATTTGGACAGATGAAGATGATGATCAACATTTTAGATATGCAATACCATTTGATCCACCTTATGTGACCCTATTTGATACATTTTAGATGTGCAATACCATTTTGGTACAGTACGGTCCGTATGGGTTGGTACAGCATACCTTGTTTGAACATTGTATAAATATTAAGTTTACATGCCAGCGGTACATAAGAGGTACATAAGAGGCTTATATACCATTGAACATCATGATTGTTAACCTTTGATCTAACATAAATTGATGGTTTGTCATTACCATGTCATATCAATAGATCAGTATTTCAAATCCTCACTAGACAAAAACAGAGGAAAAGAAATATTAGGGGAGAGTTTCATACCATTAAGAGTAGGAACAAAGGCTGTTTAGGATGGCCAGTTACAAGTTCAGAAATGGCAAAGTAGGTCACAACACCATACTACTATGTATCCTCACAGACCAATGTGTAATTTAGTGAGACACAACGATATAAGCCAATATGCATATGGATGAGCTGGCACACATGGTATAGAGATATGCACTCTGGTACCGAGCTAATAACCTATTGGCACAGTACATTTTGCAGGTTTTCGCATACAAATGAGCACATTAAACATTCATTTTTCCTACATGTAGCAAATCAGCACTAGAGCAATTTATCTATTAACCAAATTCTATCATATGCATCAAGGCATGGATGAAATACCAAATGATTCTCCATGCATCTGCATTGTTTATGTCTCTGAGGCAGGAAAGTACTAGCAATGCAATGTAAAGCTGGTTTGAATATCTCAGTTCAAAATGGCATAGTTGATTTCCAGAGTTTGATGGTACAAGAAACTTAAAATGGTTGGGAGGGGAGCCTATAAAACTCTTGAATAAGCCCTACAAGAAACTTAAAATGGTTGGGAGGGGAGCCTATAAAACTATTGAATAAGCCCTACACCTAATCTTTGAGTAAATCGGTAGCATAGTGGCCTATGATTTCAAAAAAGAGGTCAAAAAAGTAAACATGTTCTATACATGAAGAAGTGGGAAATAAAACCAGGTGTAAATTGTATTCGGAAGAAAATATTGAGAAGGAAAAAAAAAAAAAAAGAGAGAAGAAAAGGTGGCCAATCACACCAATAATGCATTGGCTATACCTTGCACCAAGACAGTATGGTAGGGGCATCAGATGGTAAAAGATAATTAAAGCATAATGTATCTTTCTCTCAAAGATTTTGTCCTAATTGTGGCTCAAAAAATGTTTCATGGTCGTGATTCAAGTTGGCTTTTCGAGTCACAGTCCATGCCTATGAATGAAGCTTCCTAGAGAAAACAGTGCCTTCTCCTCTCTTTGTATAGACTCTTTGAAAGTATTGAAGAAACTTTAACAGCTATTCCACTTTGCCATACATTATATAACATGACCAACAAGGTAGGTCTCCCTACACACCAACCAGCCCCGTAGGTCTACTGGCATGCCCTTGGAGTTGCCTAAACCAAGGATGCAACTTTAATTTAGAGGATAAATTTTGGTTAAGGGTCAGTCAAAATAAGACAGTCTCAACCATATATTGGATAAAACCTACTTGATTGTTTTGTTATGCAGCTGCTTAAAAATGACAGGATATTTAAAACATAGTAACATTTGTTTCCCAAAACAAGGCAATGCTATGGCACGCAAATAGTCATCTTACAGTTTTCTATTAACGATTGGCAGGGCAAGCCAGAGTAGAATGTGACTGTTCCAATGACTGAATTTCACATCCTTTTCAGCTTGACCATGCATAGATAAGTGAAGGAAACATTCCAAGCAAGAAAATATTTATGCGCTCCAATACAAGAGCAAAGTGCAACATAACAACTGAGAAAAAGAAAACAAGAAGATGGTTTTGCTCACGAGCATAAGCGAAATCTTTAATATCAAAATCTTCCTAACCAATAATATTAAAGCAACTGGAATCAATTACTGCATGATGGTTTTTCCTGAGAAACAAAAGCAGCTGCACAAATAAATCCTTTAGCATGATAGCTGTCATTTTCTATGGTAAAGCCAAAGTTGTGTTCTATGAATGACAAATAGGAACTTAATTTGGTCCTTTATTTAAGTACAGTGATATAAACCCTTAAAATGGATTATAACTTAAGTTGCAAAAACCACCCACTTACCAGTAGAGATGGCCCTTCAGTAATATGAGAGCCCACAAATATTCACCACTTGTCCTAATTGAGAAAAAGTGTATTGGCTAGTGCCTTTGCAAAAGCAAGAATGACTCATTTTTGCAGCATGCAAGCATACAGTTTGAAATTGCATATCAACCTTTAATAAAACTACGACAACTGTGTAACTCTAACAAAAAACCGCATTTCTTCTTTTTTGGCTGGAAACAAATAGTTCTTCTCTTTAAGTTCAGTGGTCTTTTTTCTTCAAGTAGGCGAAATATAGAAGGAATTTAAAACCTATGGAGAAAGGTGGTTATGGCTTTTGCCAAACTACAAGGGCATTTATAAAAGAAGATTGATTGTTGTAAATTTAAAGAGACTATAATAGATAAAGTTTTCTATCCTATTTAAATCAAATCTTTTTCTCATTACTTTAAAAGAAGCATGCAGCAGTATTAGTTACCCCTCCTCGAACAGGCTTCTTAGAAGGACCAGTCTGATCCGATTCCCCAGAACCTTTCCCTTCATCAGAAGCAACTGTTGATGGTGTCTTCAAACTGGCATGATCTGAAGATGTTGCAGCAGTGGCTAGATGGCAATGAGAAAAAGCTAAAGTTTGCTTCAGAGTTGATAAATGGATAATCTGCAAGGAACATAAATCATTACTTAGAGAGATGCCAAAGAGAAAAGCTAATGCCCAATGCAAGATGATAGATGCATATCCAATTATAGATGATGATGACAATAATAACAAAACCAATGAGAAACAGGCTAGCAAAACTTTATTTTATGTCATTCAAAATATTATGAAAATGGAATGGATAACACTCTAAAATATGACATCTCCATAAATAAAAGAAGCAAACTACATGTCAATAAAAAATGATCAAAATCCATATGAAATTCAGGTGGTTTGAACGATGTCCTGTTTTAGAATCTACCTAAAATCTCCATTAAAATTTTCTCTAATAAGATCAAATTTTTCACAATAATGCATTTCACAAAAAATAAAACAAAAAACCATGCTAAATTCAGAAAACTACAGCTATAGACGATGAGGTGCAACATGTTAACATGCTTTAATATATAAATCAAGCAAAAACCTGTTACTTGAAGCTTGCATTTTTCAACAGCAATAGACTTATTAAAAGAACATCACTACATTGACTAAACCAATATGATTTTGATGGTGATTTCCTATTAGAGTTTTCCATGTTGTTTCTTTCTCACCCTTCTTCCTCTTCTTTTCCTCATTTTGTCTTTTAGTGGGTATCTGGGAAAAAATACTACTAACAACATAAGCCGCCCGACATCATCCAATAGCATTTATGGCCCAAAAAGAACCATGCCACACTGAACCTGCGGGCTCACTCTTCCTATGAACTTGTCCTATATTGGCTAAGCTGGAACAGATACAAACCCACTATAAATCAAAATTAAATAGCTGAAAACAGCTTGAGAAGAAACAAGGACCCTAATGTAAACATCCATTATAAAGGAAAGGTAATTTAAAAAAAAAAAAGGCTAAACTACATTTTTGACCCTTGAACTTAGGGGGGTATGTCACTTTAATTCCTAAACTTCAAAAAGTTACAAAATTGATCCTGAACTTCATTTTTTGTTTCTCTTTGGTCCCTACTGTTAAGATAGGGTAACGCCGTGAGGAACTCACCTATGTGGCATTCGACGTGTCCACCTCATCGCCACGTCAACAGCACAAAAAAAAAAAAAAACGAGGGAGAGTGAGAGGAAGAGGGAAGCCAAAGAAGGGGGTCATGGAAGGATGGCTGGCACGGAAGGCCCCCCCCACCCTCGCACGCCGCGTGGGCGGGGGCAGCGGAGGGAGCTTCCTCCCCCTTTTCCGCAGGCCACAGAAGGCCCATGGGGGGGGGGGGGGGAGGGGTGGGGCTTCCTCCCCCTTCCACCCCCTTCTCCCCCCATCGCGCACCGCCCTTCCTCCCCCTTCTTCCCCCATCGCACGCTGCCAGGGGCTTCCGCGGCCCACGAAGAAGGTGGAGCGGTGTGCAACTGGGGGGGTGGGTGGAGGGAGAGGGGCCTTCTGCAGCGGCCACCCTTTCGTGGCCTCCTTTCCCGGCTTCCCTCTTCCTCTCTCTTTCTTTTATTTTATTTTATTTTTTTTTGCTGTTGACGTGACGATGAGGTAGAAAACACGTCAAATGCCACGTAGGTGAGTTTCTCACGACGTTACCCTATTTTAACAGTAGGAATCAAAGCGAAACGAACAACGAAGTTTAGGATCAATTTTGTAACTTTTTGAAGTTTAGGGACTAAAGTGACACATCCCACTAAGTTCGAGGGTTAAAAATATAGTTTAGCCCAAAAAAAAAAAAAAAAGACTTTCTAAAGATATAGAAGAAGCCTCGAAGGCAACAACACTAGGGCAATTCACTCATCCAGGAGGAAATACTTAATAGGATGTTGTCACCAGCCTTTTCCTAGGGCAACTTTACTAGAAACTATTCTGATTTCTTAATCACAAACTTGCACCACTTTCCATGGGGAATTGGAGTCCTATTCTATTAATTTATGCTCTCCATCCTAAGGGATGAATAGTTTTAACTTTCAAGGAATCAACCAGCCCATCCTTGACGTTAGGGGCAAATGGTAACACAATTCTTTCTAGAAAAGGCAATATATATGCAATGGTAGAACTAAATGTAAAACTAGATGTCATAAGTGGCATTATCTGTTGTAGAAATTTCTTTTTTTTAAATGGGGCATGCATGGTGATAGGATATCATGCTTGAAATGTAGACAGACTGATATCCTACCGATCTCAATCCGACAAAAGTCGGTGGCAGGATTGAACCAAATGCATAATATCAAAACACAGAATAAAACAAACAAGGATCAATCAGTCAACAACACATCCAGTCTATTGACACCCCTAGACAGAAGTAAATACAAGAATGCATTAAGGTATCAAATATCATCAATTTCTTTAGTGGAATTAAGGGTCTCTCTTTTGTTTTTCTTATCCTAATCATCCTACCATGCTATTCAAAGGAATGATAATCAAAGGATATATCTCAGGATAACAAAACGTCAATGCATAAATCAGTGGACATAAATGGTCGAATAAGTTTAGTGTGGATATAAAGGATGGCATTTTAAGGTAAAATCCATAATAGAAGGTTGGTTTCGATCTGACATTTGGAAGTTCTTAGAGCATCAGATGTGGAAGACATGACAAGAAAAGAACTTTCTCATCCCAAGGAGACACATAGAGGCTCCTCCTCTAACCACTTGGAAAGACAATTTCACTAAAATTTTACAGAGAGACCCCTTAGCACCCTAAGAAAATGGTCCAGAAAAAGACTTACAAATTTTGGGTCACCATGGAACTACATATGCAGAGACTTTTGACGTCAAGGAAAAAAAAGCAACATGACACACTAATTTACTCTGATTAGTACGTGGCATCCAGCACAGTGATATTCATCAAAAACAATCTGAAGTTCCAAAAAATTAAAACAGATAACAAAACAAACATTAGAGTCCTGAACACAAGATAAGCATAAAAACTGAAAGAGAAACAGTGACCTGAGGATAGCTTCCCCAAGTTATTGATCTGAAGAATCCTCGAAATCCCCTAAGCCCGCTCATCATTCTAAACAAGACCTGAAGGAACAGATAGAACTAGAATTTCACATATATGTTACACTAAATGACTTCATACAAACTGAAAAAATGCTACATTAAAAACATTGCAACAGAAAAACATCGAGAGATGGCAAAGGAAAAACATTGCAACAGAAAAACTAGATGCTTGATGTAATCATAGCTCTGTCCTTGGTCTAATGGAGAGGGAAAAAAGAAGGGCCACAAGAAACAGAAATTGTAGCTATTATATGGAACAGCATACAAAGCTCTTGACTCTGCTTTGGAACCAATGACAGCAACTTGTTTAAAGAGGAAGTACTTGGACGACTAAGCTAATCTGATGGAATCCACCTTTTCCAAATGGTTTTTGTTGAAACTTTTACATTGGAGGTTTTATCTTCAGTTAATTGATTAAAAATTTGGAGTACATGTGCATATTTGTTGGATATGGATTCAATCATGGTTCTCAAAAGCAAATGATATGAGAGGATCCTGTAACTATTAAAAATTTTACTTAGGTGTGAATAAAATCCTTATCTCTGCTGAATACTGTAGTGCTACACCCATCCACGTTTCCTTAATCATTTGATTTATAAATAAGAAAAACAATAGATTACAGTGAACTTGAGTCACTGGTTAGCTCTTCCGCAAGGAAGAATTTTTTTTATCAAAAAAAAAAAAAAAGGCTTACAAATTGTCAGCTTATTGTTTTTATGGAATCAACCAATGAAAACTTTACTTCTGTGTACATTGATGATATGAGTTGTGAATATTACTTGTTCTAAGATATGCATATAAGTTAGATACAAATGTATGGTATAGTTTCTCTAAAAATGCTAATACATTCTAAAATATAAATAGTGACATTTATTATTGTTTATAACTACTAAGTATTAATTATTAATTTTCATTTATACCAAAAAAATCTGGAAGCCCTTTGTGAATGCACTGTTTGCTGATACATAGAAAAATTGTTAAAAAAAATTATATTTTGTTAACTTTTTAAAATAACTTCCAGTCTTCTATCATCACATGGCATTTGCAATAATGTGCTATATTTTAAAATAACTTTTGAAATAAGAAACAACTATTCAAGAAACAAGTACAACAAGATGAACAGACCATATCATGCTGTTGAGTTTCATGGAACACAGTTGTGTTTTCTCTATTGTTTTACAAATCAACAACTGAAGAACTGATTTACAATAAAAAGGGTTAAAAATTGAACACCTGAACGTGTTTAGCCTACAAAACTAAATATGTCGGTAGAGAGCGAGCATGAAAGCATGCACGCGAGAGAGAGAGAGAGAGAGAGAGAGAGAGAGAGGGGGGGGGGGGGGGGCACCTGAGGGTGCAATGCCAGGTGTTGCTGTCCTTTGTCCTCACCGTGGAAATGGAAGATGAGAAGAATCAAGGTGGAGAGTGCAAAGGGACCAATCGCAAGCTATTTGATTTGGAACCCTAATCCTAAACGAGATCAAAGCTTTATATCTTTCAAAAACTAGCCGGGTCCGAACCAACATTCTAAAAACCAGACCAAGAAAGGGACTGGGTTGTGAGTCAATGACTCAATGGTTCAACCATTAGGTCAATCCGAGTTGGCCCATGATGTTACAACGACGTAACAAATATATTAATTATTAATTAATTATATAATAAACATTTTACAATTCTATATAAAAATTCTAAAAAATTTGAAAATTAGCAGTAATGTTCTAGTAATTGCTGGTATTGCAAATTTATAATAACATATCACAAAAAATGCATAATATAATAGCATCACTATCACCTTATATTAGAGACAAATAAACAAAATAAAAAGAAGAATATCATGGTGCAACTTAAATTGAAGAACAAGTTTCAAATTTTTATATTTCAATAATATATCATTTTTTTAAGATAAAAGCAATAAAGATATAAAAGAAAAGCATATAAACATATTGATGTACCTGTTTAGTGTCTTGCATAGTTTGTAGAAGAATTAAGACTTAACATCCAAATACTTGCTCTTCATTTTTATAACAAATAAATATTATTTAGTAGCACAAAACTTATAAATTTAAATAATAATACAATATCATATGAGAGAATAAAACATAGATCCAATACATATGTGGATAAACTATAGCACATATACAAAAACAATAAAAAAGCACAAACCAATATTATAACATAAACATTAATAAAGCATAAAAGCGAATATTATCACCTAAAAGCCACATAATATGATGCCCCCTTATATCATATGTGAATCTGTGAACAAAAACATATAAGGAGGCCATTGATCCTACAAGTGCCACTGTTATCTCCCTATGTTCTTAGGTTGCAATCACCATGCAGAATGACCCAATACCTTTCCTTAATACAAATCAATACCATCTCGTTATATTTTCTAAAAAGTCATCTCTCATTCTCTCTAAAGTTTATCATGCACCACATTAGAAAAGTCAACTCCATTCAATCATCTATTATTATGCAAGATGACAAGCATAGTTACCATCTAGACATGCCAAGAAAAAGTTTTATATAACCTTTATTTCTAAAGCACTAAAACATCAGGCAACAAGGAATGCATTAGGAAGCATTCCCAAAGAGAAAAACTACTATGAATCAATTAGTACCTCAATTACAACACGGTGGTTACCTTTCTTTGAGGAAAATGGGAAGCGATTGACAACCCCCACACAATTTATAAAGGTAATAAATTTAAAACAACATAGGTAAGACTCAAACCCAGGTCGCTAGCACCCAATCCCATGTAACTTTATGAACTAAACCAAGTGGCACTTGCCATCAATTGGTGACAAATAATTTTGAGAAGGTCATTTATTTCACAAAAGTAGAAGAGGAATGGATCAACGAATGATACTCCACCTCAAAATCAAGGCAAAAGAAACACTACAAACAAGATACTCTAAAATCAAATTATTCCAAGATAGCTACTCCAATTTAAATCTAATCTGGGAGGCAATGGATATATATCATTTACCCACCAACTAACTAAACAGCCCATAATTGCCAAATGAACATCAATAGAAACTATCGAGAATAGAATCCTAATCTTGGGATGGTCTCTAAAGCCAAAGTATAGCATTGTGTCAATTTGGAATACCATTAACAATTGTTATGCCCATTTAACAATTGATCAAATAGCAATATCCATCTACCAAAGTATATTGTTATTCATACACATCTATTGATTACAATTAATTACTTAACTATATTAACCACTAAGCAGTTAGAGATTGTGAACAGTATTAGTGTAATTCAAAGCAGAATAAAATAGCCCGATTAACAGAGTATGACAGAGAGAGTAACGAGACTTTGAACAGCCATTGAAAGGGATATAAATAGAAAAGGTTAAGAAAGAAAGAAAGAACTTTTTCCACTTATTTTCTTATTACATGTAAGTTCTCCAATTTAGTTCCAAATTCCTCTCCAATTACACCATCGGATCTCGGAATCCACGCAGCCTTTGGTCTAGCCTCTTCATCCTCTCTCTCAATCATTATCGATTTTTTCCCTTCCCTTCGTTGCTACATATCGATTTTATGGCTTGGTTTTTGGAACCTTTGTCTCTGTGTCCCATTCTAACCTAGTTTCCGATCTCTAGAATCAATTACTATATCGTAGGTGCATGGTTTCACTCCATCTATTTATCCCGATCCGTCTTCCCGTTGGATTTTGAGTAACAAACAGATCCAACCATAAAAAAATAAAATAAAATAAAATTTGACAGGTCCAAGGGTTAAATTGAACCAAATAATAAAACTCAAGCATGAATTTACAAAAAGTTCCTTGATACGATCAGACTAAGGGATAGGGTTAGGGTTAAAAAACTAATTAGATATGATTGGGGCACCGGAGTGGAGGATCTGAGAGGCTGGGGTAGTGATTGGAGCGCTGCACCCAGAAGGTTGAACCATGTTGATGTAATAAATAATTAAAAAATAATTCATTAATTAAAAATACTAAAAAATAAGAAAATTGTTTTAAAATATCTAAAATAACTATAAAAATCATAAAAAATATTACACATAATGAAGTAAACTCCCATTAATAAGTCCATAAATTAAAACTTCATAACCCCATAATAACACAGATAAACAAAGTAAAGATTTTACTGAATTGACTACAAAGCTAAAATACAAACAACATTGACCATGCCACACATTACAAAGAAGTGGTTCTACCACTCTTACAAAATTATACATTAGCTAATGACTAAAATCACCACTACTAAAATTAACACCAAATTCATCACCAAATCTAATATCATCATTTTCCATTTCTTGCACAAATGATTGATTTTAATTTAGCAAAACCCCAACTTAAATGCTACCAACGAATTCAAAGAAGAACAGGCCAATCATCACTTAAAAATACAAAAGTAGTAAGCAAACTATAATGATAGATAATTAATTGAAGAAATTGTACATAAACATTGAATAATCATCACTTAGACGTTCTGTCAAACACGTATCAAGCAAAGGTAATGGATATGATTAGAAAATACATATGCTCTTAAATCAATTTTTAGCAAAGAACATTCATCCATTTTCTAATTCAGAATTGAAAATTTCAGCATATAAATCATTCAATACCTCAGCAGATCAAAACAACAAAAATAGAATAATATGAAACATACAATAATTTTTTCAGCAATTGGAAAGTTCCATGCGTAAAAAGGAAGACTCTAATAGTGGAACTCAGTTCCAGCAATTGGAAAGTTCCAGGGCTCAAAGACGTCAAGGAGGGGCTCTGTTTCAAGGATGGCTTCCTGAGACATTCAGGAAAAATAAATTTGAATATGAATGCATGCAACATAAATATGACTACCTCTATTCCTGAAATTGTAATGAGCTTAACTTCTGAAAACAATGTGGCAGAGAAGATGAAGCAGATGCATGGAAACTTTATATTGGTGATTTTAGATGTATCAAAATAGTGGAACCCTTGGAACACCTCGTTGCTTGTTCTTTATCATGTCATTTATGATTGGGGCATTAAAACAAATAGGTAGAGAGTGTAAGAATTACACGGGTAAAAAAAAAAAATTAAATAAATGACATATAAATAAAGGCATATGTCACCACAAAACCCAACAAATCACTCCTAAGAGGGGGAAAAAGCAAGGAAAAATTTTCAAGAAATGAAAGATAAATATCACCGAACAGCCACTATTTCCCACTATCGTGCAATGAAGCTAGGGGAACCAGCAACCACTGAATGTCCGCTTTCTTGTTTTTTTTCTTCCAAGCCAGGACTAGAAAGGAGGGAGGGATGACATGAGAACGGACATGGATGGGTTGCAGAAGAACAAATCTAGCATGCTTGCAATCCGATTCTATTTTTGTTTTGCACATCATTATATACTTTGTAATTATAGGGCAGAATCCAATGAGCTTTTTGTTTCTCTTGTGGATTCATAAATAATTTACTGATGGACACCTTGGTGCCTCAGGAGAGTGAGGAGGACCAGCCCAGTGGAGTGGGATGCCATAGTAGGATTCCAAGAAAAGTACTCTCCTACCTTCACTGGATTTTAAAGAAGAATCATGATTACGAGAAAGAAGCAGCAGCAGCCAAATTCAAATAAGTTTTTCAAGCATTCGACAACAGAAAGACGAGTTTTTGCATTAAGAAAACGAATCCGAAACTAGAATTTTAAAAATAGAATCAATTTGTGATGGAAATAACCAATCTCTTCTACCGATTTCAGAAAACAAAAATCAGATATCCAGGGGATCCAAAGCCGACCTGGAAGCCGATGGTCGCTGGTGGTGATGATCGACGGAGACGCCGGAGCTCGGAATGTTGTTGAAACCCTTAAAAATCTCCGGGGCCTCTCTCTTGTAGTGGCCGGAGACCTCTCTCTCAGGGATCCAATGGAAGGGGGAGCGGCGCGGCGTGCGAAGGTTCGCGAACGAGAAAGAGGGCAGATTAAAACGAGTAAACGACGCTGTGTAGGCTTAAAAAAGGGTTAAGCGGAAACCGGCCGGTTATACAAACCCATGACCAGTTCCCTAGTTCGGCGGATAAACCGGCGGCTCGAATGGGTTTAAGCGGGTTTCCTCTGAAACGGGTCTTAAAATATTTCCGGACCGGCCGCTGGATTGGTTGCCGGTCAACTCAATCGGACCGCCGTTCCGGTTCGATTTTTAAAACATTGATTTAGTCGATTTTATCCCAATCCAGGTTTAAACGATAATTCAGACCGAACAACAGATGATCAATCGGTTCAACCAATCGATTCGATCCGATCCGATCCGATTTTTGAAAAATTGGTTCGAACGAACGACCCAGTTCCAGTTGCAACGAGATTTCAAAAAATTGAAGAATATAAGCCTGTTTGAATTAGCCGGTGGCATAGCTGTTGGCCAACATCTACCACATATAAATGCTAGCCAATAGTCACTTAAAGATGCTCCAGTAGCTTCGAGCAGCTAATCCAAATAAACTTTATATTTAAACCAAAGTTTGGATGAGATGGAGGTTTGCTCGTCGATATGTCAAATGGTTCTTCTTCATTGCAGAGATTGATGAAGTTTCTACCAACTCGAGCAATACAAGACGACACTTAATGGCCTACCTATGGAGCATGTTGTTGAATAAGACTCATCAAATGATTTAGTTTTTTAAAAAGTTTTAAAAAATAAATTTGTTGAAATTTGATATCATCATTTTTTTTTAAAAAAACTTCAAGCATGGTACATCTTTAAATAGTGAAGAAAAAAGTACTAAATTTAAACAACATGTAAATCTATAATCTATTGGTCTAAAGTAGCCAAGTGTGGTGCTTAGTTTGGAAGAGAAATTAACAGAGATAAAAGTCAATTATTGAACCATTGTTTGACTAATCAACATGAAGGCTAAACATACCAACCAAATATAGTTAATTAGCTTGGATTCATAAAAGCTTTATGATTGTGAAGGATAACAATAATGATTATGAATTATGAAACATGGGATATGACTTTTGATAAGTTTCAAAAAAAAAAAAGTGCTACCCCTTAGATGTAATGAAGTGGAGGACCCATGTCCAGAAAGACATTGTAATGAAGACATGTATGTTTATCTCTAAGTTGAAATGTATCCTACTAATTAAAAGTTAGTTATTTTATTATATATATATATATGAATGTATGTATGTATGTATGTATGTATGGATGTATGGATGTATCCTTAATCATGATTTAAAGAAAGATCTTTGGCACATCAATTAATCTAAGGAAAGATCTTTGGCACATCAATTAATCTACTTTACCTTTATACTTTATCTTTGTCCCACTTAATTTATCCTAAGAATTGATGCAATTTAGCTCTTAGCAATCCAACTAATATCACCGTTCTTCTAATCGATGGCATTGTAGTAGTAGAAGTCTTTAAAGGTTAAAGCCGTAGAGCTTTCATTTTTCAGTTCATATTAGTGCTATGCCCTACAGCAAACCAGCCCAATTACAAGCCAATCAACGATCATTCCAGACTCTAGACAATAAAGGCTCAATCTTAGCCTTTCCAAATCCTACTTTATCTATAAAGAGGAAGAGAAGGGTAAAAAAAAGAGGTAAAATAACACTTTTCTCCCATGCTCAATAGGTGGTAGGTAACTATTGTGATAGCACCAAAGAAGAGGAATGAGATGTTGTAGTTTCTAAGATACTATATACAAAGTAAGCATCCTACTTCGTATGCTACTAATAAATAGTGATGATTCAAGTTCCAAGGCATGGCCTTCAGTCTCAATGTGGTGTCTACCTTCTAAAGATGGGACAACTTGACTATATTAAGGGACAAGTTACCAATGATTAAAAACCTTATGTGGTATCACCTCTTGGGATAGCTAATTAGCCTAGTAATGTTGTCTCATAGTTTTCATTCTATCTCAAAGAGAGTTAATGAGATATTTAAAGTGATTATTAGCCAGATGGCTACTATTATGAGACTACTTTTTGAGCAATAGCGAAATGTTATGGTTGCTATGACTAGGTAGCTCTTTGCCATAGCTAGCCAACATAATTGCCACAAGTTCCTCCAATCAATCTTCTTACAACCTGGTTATTAGTAGTTCGCTCATAAGAAATCCTTAGAATCTAAATATGAGGATGTTAGGAACCTAGAGAGGCTTGATGTCAATAAGATATCAACATATGAAAAGGCAAGGTCCAATTCTATGTTGAAGAGACTTTAGTTTTGAAGTACTAAGATGATTCAGAGACTATAATACTAACTACTACAAACAATTCAGCCACCATCTTGCCATTTAATAATTTTAGGTTGATCTTGCAACCTATAGGAGGTTCAAGGAACTCAGATACCAAAAATAATATGAGGCGAGACACTTTCAACCATGTTGTTGCTATACAAGAACCGATGATTTATATGATTGCCAAACAATGTTTTGTTACCATCAAGGCTGGAAAGCATTAGCAGTAGCGATTATTGTTAACTATGCAAAATCAGACTCACCATCACCTTGGACCCAGGAGGCAATGGTATATAGATCCTGAATGATAATACAACCCATAATGAATGCTAGCACCTCCTAGTTAAGCTCGAACTTTAGAGCTTGCGCCTATAGGGCAACCCCAAGCAAACTTGTGTGAATGCCATGGTAACCCAACATACCACTCAGACCTATTCAACCAACAAATCAACTGGTTACTAGCAAGTAAATCCACTAGAGCACTTTTAGCTATTCTAAAATGCAATCAGCTAATTGAGATTATTAGGTAAATCTATCTCAATTCACACTAATGTCACTCGAATCCAAGTTAGTGAACTATTTATGGCACATTGACACAATTTGCAACCTCTACTTAAGAACCTATTTGTTCTTGATCATTTGACATTGAGACAAATGGTTCCCCAACATGGTTTACTTTCATTGATTTCATCTTTTCTTATATGACTTTAATCTATTTCCTCTTAGCAGGGTCTAAAATAGTCTCTTGAAAAGGTTTAGATTCCACTTCATTTTTTTGAGATACCATGAATGCCTCTCTCTGTCTCTCTTAATTTCAAAACAAAGATGAGGAATCCAACCATAAACACTTTTATATGGTTAAGTTTTTTTTTTTAAGGTTTTGGGGGGGGAAGGGGGTCATGCTTTATTGAAGTTGATCTACTAAATATGTCACTCCCACTTGCCCCAAGAGATTGAAAAATCATCTTCCATTCCTCTACTTCTTAGTTGAGTTCTCCTAGATCTAGATCCTCTAATTCGTAAAACTAAAAGTTCTTGTTACCTCTACTTCTATTAAAAAAATCATTGTCTAAAAAGTAGCACATCATGACTCAATTTTTACTGTACTTCCATTATCTTCTTATCTTCTTATCCAATGAACACATGGCCCTTGAAATGTTTTAGGTATTTTATGAAGATACACTTTTCCCTATGTCCTAACATTCCACATTTATAAGGAGTGTGTACATAAGCTATTGAACTACATGGTTGTAAATTGTCCAAATCAGGCTTTTTGTTAGTCTAAGGTTCATGTCAAGTCTAAAGTTTACATAGTAGAATTTATAGATTTAAAGGGTACATGGTTAAGGATGTATCTTGAAAGTAATAGTGTATCGACCTAATATGAGTGAAATTTTTAACTTCACTATTTTATGCAAAGTTTCAGGAATAGTTAATAATCTAGCTATCTACTTTTTATCAGATTAATTATTTCTTGAGCTGCTTAGATAGATACATGTTGTAACAATCAATCGTAAGAACCTTAATGCTCATATATAATTGATTCTCAATGTCTTAAGTAATCCAATTCTCAATACAATATAATAAGGTTATTAGAAGTGATCAATTAGTGGTAGCATCGATAAGTACAATCAGGTATTACAAATTACTATACTAATTAAATCCTCCATGGTTTGTTTATATTTTGTGCTTACTACAATGGCTCTCCAACTAGTAAAGTGACAAACTTACCAAATCCTTCTATGAAGGTCCACCTTAGTGTCACATTAACATTGAAATATTGACTAGGTTATTAAAAATGATAATTTTGGAGTGATTAATAGATGCGTTCCAATCTTTGGTGACCTGTTTAAGGTATGCTGAAGTATTTTGTTTAGAACATCTTCATCCTGAGTCACTTTAGATAAATACTGGAATATAAATGCAAACAACTAAATAAGCATCCATTGTGATCATCTTTATCAATATGAAAATTTTGAATTTTGAGAAAAGTGTTGCTTTACAAACATGCATACACTCTTTAGTGACAAATCATATTTAAACTTTTTCTTTGTTTATATCTTTCACTCAAGTTTTCTTATAGTTTAAATAATGATGAGTCATCACCTTATAAGTGGGTTAACAGAAAACTTCCTTTGAATATATAATTTGATTATTATCACATACTAGTTTCCAATTTAGATATGTATACGATAATGAACAATGTCTTGCATAGTGTGGTAGGGATATTTGTTTGTAATAATTTTATAAGAGAATTAATTTTTACAATTATTTTGCTTAACTTTGATAAGATAGATAAAAAGTACAAATTTGAAATTAACATATAGAAATTTGTGATTTATTCAAGAATCTTATGATCATCACAATACACATAAGATAGTAAGTTACAATAAGAAACTAAATAACAAAATAGGTTAACTCTCAATAGCTTTTGTTTTTCATTTGCCTTCAGCATGTTTGAGCTTATGATCCAACTGCATTAAGAAGAAAGCATGTTAGAATAATTATTAGATGACTAATATATAAATAAAATAAACAAATAAGAAATTTTGAAAGTCATGAATGCTTGTGTCTATGAAAGCATGTATATACATGACATCCAAAGTCTCGTTATGCATATTATTTTTAGAGTAATAATTTCCATTAATAAATCCATAAAATCATATAGTAATTTAGAATTATGAAACATAAGGATTATTTTAAAAATAAATACCTAAATATTGTAAAGGAAATAAACCAAATATATAAAATGATTTTAATTTTAATAATCTAGTTAAAACTATTCATGATAAGTAATTACCAAAGTGCTAGTTTCTATTAATAAAATTTCTTTACATTGAAGGTGTAAGGTGATTGTATTATTTAAAGCTATACCTTCAGAGGTTTAAAAATTCTTTCATATATAATATAATATAAATCTTATTTGAAGAATATATAATGGGCACCACAAAATTACTTGAACTATTTCCTCTAGCTTGGGTTGCAATTGAAGAAACGCTTCCTTGACGTTATTAAGAACCATCTCACATCTAAAAGAAGAAAAAAATCATGGTTATTGGTATTAAACAATACCTAATAAATTAAGATGACTTGAAAGAAAACTATGCAAGCAAACATTGAATAATGCCTAACAAATAGAAATTAAAGGAAAATCATTCCAATGATTTTATATAAAAGAAAATCTAAAACAAATCTTTAGGCGAAGTATATTTATGATGATACAACTAATATGTATTCAAAGAAAGAAGACAAAACATTAAAGCAATATTTAATGGTAAAAATATCTCTCAAATTATAAGACTAAAATGAAGATAAAATAAACTCTCAAAATATTTAAGAAATATATGTTGCTAATATATGTTTTTTAACTTATTTTGTTAAAAGTTCTTAAAAGATCTTGAAATTAAAAACTTTTATTTTAAAAGGCACAAGAAGTCATAGTAGCCGCAAACTAGATGTAAAGTTTTATTCTCTATGTATAAGCTAATGAATTACATATACACTAGAAATTATATATTCAATGTGCAATATTGTAGAGATGAAGCATCAAATTCTATATCTAGTTTAGATGAATATAAATTTCAATTTATAAAAGCTAACAATGAAATCGATAAATTAGTATCAATAAAAACATGTCCATAATCTAAGAAAAAAAAAGCTACGTGAATCATTTAATGAATGCAATATACCCTAAAGTATATCTATTAGGTATACTTCTCATGCAAATAAAGATTCCTATTCATTAATGATTCAAAATATATGTTTGAAAAGAGTAGAAAATAAATTTCCAAAAATTGATCCAATTTTTTGGTTGGAGGAAATCTCAACTACAACAAAAATAGTATGAATCAAAATTGTATAAATTGAAATTGATTATTAAATTAGAATCATGATTATAGTCATAAGAAATGATATATTATTAAATGAATTGCATAATTCAATCAAGAAAAGTTTGAATTATCTTTTAAAAAGCCTATAGTGGTGACAAAACTATACAACATTGAGTACAAACAAATACATATTAATACTTCCATATAGTAATATTGAATCAAAAAAATTAGATGAAAATATAACATTATCTAAAGACTAATTCATTGAATTGGATTTTTACTTAAATTTAATAGAAGAGAGCATTTTACCCTTTAATATCTCTCAATATACAATATTCTTTCATATTAATAGCAGATTGCTTTATAGCTGGTGCTCCAAAACTGCAATATATAGAGTCAATATACAAAGATAAAAGTTTTAGTACAATCCAAATAATATGAAAAAATAATAAAGAAATCTCACATACTAATATATATTAATTATATCTAAGAATTGAATGATGTCCATATAATGAAAAAGGAATGTCTCTTTCTTTTTAATTAAATAAGGCTCATAAACAATGGGCTAAATAATGGAAAGAGGAAGAGGGATATCATTGAGCAAATTTCAAGGTAGACCCAAAATTGCAGAGTAAAATCAACATTATTTAGCAAAATAAGAGCATATAAAAAAGCTGATCCCATGAAATTTTCTCATTCATCCTAATACTAGGACAATCACGAATAAATAAAGGAGAAATGATACCAAGCACTACTTCCTCTGAGTTTATAAATATAATGATCCATCTTTTCATAATTAACTTCATCCTCTTTTCTGTAGAAAAAAGATCATGTAATAGTTAATCATAAGTAACTTAATAAAAAGGCTAAAAGTAGATAACCAAATTATACATAACAAAAATTTAAACTCACATTAAATTTTCTAGGTCTTTGATGATGTCCTTAGTACTGGAGAGGTATAGAGTGATCATTTCAATAATGAAATTAGATGAGTTCTCATCTTGCATCATTTGAAGTTGTTGAAACTGTCCATCAAGCAATCCCTATGCCACAAAATGACTTGAATGATAAGAAAAAGTAAAACGCTATCTTGATTATATTTTGTTGAAGATTTGTGAAGAACAAGGTAAGCCAAAAAGATATCACTTTTTTTAAAAAAATCAAATCTTTTTTTATAAAAATCAAATCTTTTTTTTTTGAGAGATTGGAAATAAAAATGAACAAAATGGTGCTACACTTTAAAAATACCAAAAATCTATATAAATCAACTAATTAAAATTCTAAACTTGCTTATGAGGAGGGAGAGAAAGAATGATGTACCTCTTCTATCATGGATTCTGTCAATTCAACAAGCTGTTCTTTAAGTTTGATAGACTCCATTAAAGAATACAGTAGGATAGGAGAGAAAAAAGAGATGACAAGGTAGAGGTTGAAGAAGAATTTGGGGCATTATTCTCTCTTTATAGGTTTCATCCTTTAGAAAGGCAAGTTCTAAAAATCTTGATTCTTAGAAATATTCACTCATTAATAGCTATCTCCTATGTGCTCTCCTTGTATTATAGGATGGATAATCTATTTGGATTTGGTCAGTAGATTTTGTAACCCTCTTCATATATTTTTCTATTTCTAATTTTGTGATGGCATAATAATATTATCTTCATCTTTTACCTTCAAATGCACAATTCTTTTAATAAGAGTGGAATAAATTAGTATAAAGTTATCAATTGTCTATAAAAGTATACTACTATATACATGCTTTAGGATATGTATATTTACTAATGCTTCTCTTTTCATATTTCATGTAATTAGAAGAAGTATGGTTGTGTAAAAAAATTACTTAACAGACCTCCAAATTAATACATATCTTGGGTTATTGGAAAATACCTAGATAAATATGTGATAATAATTTCTTTCCAATGTGCATTATAATTTAGCATATCAACATGAATCATTTTTCAAAAATCATGTGCCCTGTATTTCAAAGAAAATCTTCACCATATCGAGATGATAAAATATTCACTCATTATGATAGATTTTCCTAATATCTAAATTGAATTCTATAGTTATTCACAATAAAATGAAAGATATACATATCTCATAAAGATATCATTATCTTCATATCATATGTTTTTTGGTGTGATATCATGTGATTTGGCATTAGAAAGTATTAATTAAATGATGTGGGCCCATAATAGGTTGTTACACTTCTAGAGATGGACCTCACAATAAATAATGGCTAATAGGCAGCTTGATCACCCCTTTGAACAATCTCATACTAATTGGTTATTCTTTCAACATTATACCCCATCTTCTACCTTAGTAAAACTATGAATCTTTGTCATCTAACCTAAATCGTTACTTCTAAACCACAATCCAATTTTTCAAGATGCATCTTAAGAAGTCTTGAATACATGCAAGATTATTTGTAGCCTACTTAGGCCACATGAAGCAAAACTACATATTATTTTGTCGTACTCTTATATATCTATGTTCACTTCTATTTGATGGTCAAAATATCACTAAATTGTAGAAGCCTAATCTACTTAGTACTTCATATCCTAAATGCTTGTTCTTGTAAAGTTACCATAAAATTTGTTAATATGTTAACCTAACACGCTATCCTAAAACCAAAAAACTCTATCCACTTTCTTGACCTCAAAAGGAGCTAGACTCACTAATACAATATTATAATGATAATAGGATATAAGTGTACTTTTCCTTGAAAATTTATATACTAATAGAAGCTTTCCACCTTATATTATCTCTCAATGACAAAATTAGGAGAGATCTTTAGAAGCCCCAAGATCTACCATCCATCCTTTTATCTTTATTTACATGATCCTCCAATATAAAAACATATTTTCATCTTAGGTAAAAATTTATTGAAATAAACATATTTTCATCTTATTTCCTTTTTCATTATAAACCAGCTGGTTCAAAACTTTGAAAAGTCTCTTGTCACTTAGATTTAGCACCTTCATCCCCTTCTGCACCTATTTTCCTATCCTTTATATTTCACCCTAATCCAATTAGAGAGAAAAAAGGAATTCCTCCAAACTGCTCAAATCGAATCTCTTAAAAGAAAGTTTAGAATATAGGAAAAGTAATAAAAATAAGGTCTAAGTCTCTTCTTCTTTCATTAATAAATTATAATCTATAAATCATGATACATATCAGGATAGAAAGTAGAGTTTATGCTCTTTTCTATTTATATTAGGGGTGGAAAGTAGAGTTTATGCTCTTTTCTTTTACTTCCTTATTGAGATTCTAGCACGTAAAAAGTAGAGTCTATACTTGTCGCTTTTACTCTCTTTATTTGCTCTCTTCTTTTCTTATCTTCTATTCTCTTTTTATCAAATCTTGACTTATGTTTTCTGTTTATACTAATGGGATCCTCTTTATTTAAATAGAATTCTTCTTCTATGTAAAAGAGAAGAAATAAATTCTCTATCATACTATAAAGATCTACTTTCTATTTGAGTTGTATTCTTCTCCTATTAAAAAAGAATAAAACTTTTTCTTTTTATGTTAGTAAAATCTAGTGAAATTAGATTCGATGCCTCTCCTAATTAAAATAGGATACAAATTATAAAATAGTAAAATGTTTTAAACATTTCAAAATCGGGAAGAAGTTAGACTTTGACTTTTATATCAACTCTATGTTTAGTTATATTGCTAAATTCTTTCCAAATTTAAAGTTTATAGTTTGAGTACATAATGGAGTTTCTCAAAGCTTGTCTCGTCCTATGTAATGATCAATATAGTCTACATCGAGTTTGGTACTCCTCTTTGATCACATCCAAAGCTAAAAAAAAGCCTCATTCAAGAGGAGCATAGGACTTAATTTGTAACCCTCAAAAAGAGACCCCTTAGGTTCTCTTCTTTATCAACAAGCCACTGTCAACCATCCAAAACATCATATTTCTTTTCTTTACCTTTTTTCTTTGTCATAGTGACATGATACTTGCTACTTATATTATACATCTTTATCTACTATTATTTAGTTTACCCTATTTAGTATCTTATCATTTTATTCAATTCATATTGATCTTTTAATTAGGTTATAGTTCTAAAAGGAAATAGCACTCAGCTCCTTGATTTCCATCATAAAATCATTCCTAACACTCATTATGAATTAGTATAAGTTGAGACCCAAGAAAAGCTTTAGACCCTTTTTCTGTGGCTTTTGGTTTTAAGTAGGAGGCTGATTATGAATGCCTATTAGGCATTCATAATTGGAGCTCCTTCAATGGACACCTAGTCAACAAACACTCATAGTAGAAACCTTTGGTTGATGGATAATTTGGGGCAAAATCCTTTTGGGGTATAGGCAACCCTAAGGGTGCCTTTCTTTTGCAGCAGCTAGCTTAACACTTTTCTATTTGAGGTTTTACATTTTAGACCTTATCAATTCACTGCTAGACTTTGTTTCCTATTTTCTTTTAGAAACAATAGGTGACAACATCGTAATCTCCTATGTAACCATGGTGCACCCTTTCTTAAATTTCCATAAGATTTTGTATAGGAATTTATTATCAATTAATGAAAGAAAATACGCTTAAAAGCTTTACTTTCAAAACTCTCTTATTTTTAACATTTTTTTATGAAAGGTCCAAGGTTAGTATATTGAATGAATTGCTTCCTTCTTTATCTAATTATATCAAGTTGGTATCAAAGCTAGAGTATTTCTATTTGTGGAGCTTAGTTTGTAGTCCAAATTCATGAGCAGTGCAAGCAATCAAGAGAAAATCTTTTGATGTTCCAAGTACATTAAGAGATAAAGGTAAGGATAATATAATCTGCCTTTGTGAATCAAGACGCAAAAGGTTATCTCATTAATTAGAGAAAAATATAGTATAAGTTAAAATGCTTGTGGCTTAGTTGATGCCTTTAATTGCAACACCTTCAATCCTATCAAAAAGCTAACTACACACCATCTAGTAATGACGACTAATTATTTAATAAAGAGGACAAAATTCAATCCATAGATGCTCTCCCCCTCTTTGAATTTTCAAAGTTGAAGTATGAATTGAGATACTTAGTTATGATAGATCTATTGATACAAAGAAATAGGATAACTAGCCAGATCAGTTAAAGACCTATTTTTAATATATATGTTCAAAAAGTAGCTCTTGCTCATTTAAAGTTGTTCTTGTCCTATACTTACCTAATGAATTTATCATATAAGAATCAATGAAATGTTTAATATAATGTAGGAAACTTTTAAAATTTGATTAAAAATTAATTTTTATTTATTGGCCATAAAATAGGTCGATAAATTAGGTGGTTTTATTTGTAATTAATGCATGCCAATCTACCTAGGACTTTAGTACCAAGTTTCATAATTAAGCTTTTCCTTCAGAGTTTTCTATCATTAATTATGCATTCATCATGCAGTATATCAGTGGAAGGATTCAAAACTTTTTATGATTAAATGCATTGATGAAGCTAGAATGAAGGCCATGAAAATTCAGAAGAAACACAAGCCAAGGATGGCAAGAAGAGTAATAAGTCAAAAAATCATAAAAAGGAATTAGAAAATTGAGAAAAAAAAGAGAGCAAGGTCATTAAGACATAATTGAAATTGCTATTATCATTATGAGATTACTGGGCACTTGCAATTGAAGTATGGGAAACTTCATGTTGTGCTACATCCTAAAAGAAAGAATTCAAAAGAGAATGCTTAGGAAAAATAGAAGATATTTCTCAACTTTGAAAATAGTTGAAGGCATAATTGAGCTCAAGCAAGCATATGCTAAATTAACTTTGAAGGCAAGATAGTTTCAGATAGTAGCAAGCATAGTCACCAAGGAGCAACAATCAATCGAAAAGGATAATCTAAACAAGATCTAATAAAAAGATAGAGATTACTTTTTTAAACGTTATAAGCATAGTGGGATTCAAGATAAAATAAATTAGCAATAAAATATGGGTGGATAAAAAAATTATCCATTTTAGATCAAATTTCGTGGCATGGCCAAGGGGTAAGGTGGGGGTATGTAAATCTTTTATCCCTAGTTCAAATCTAGGTATCACTTGATTAACAAAGGGCTTGTTCTTAACTTTGATAATGGTTGAGGAGATAACCAAGCTCAAGCAAGCATATGCTAAATTAATTTCGATGCTAAGGAAGTTTGAAATAGTCATAAGGACAATCACAAAGGAGCAAGAAGAATATTTTCACTTAAAGAGATAAGTGCAACAAAGCATCATTAGAGCTACTATGCATTTAGGAAGCTAGAAACTAATATCTTCAAAAGTTTGTGTGCATTATTCCTTACCCTCGTCCTTATCCTCTTTGGCTAGATCTAAAAGAATGTTGAATTGAAGATTCCCAAGCAATCTACCTTCAAATTTGGAATTACTAAAAAAGGCACATCAATAATAGTAAAAATATTTAACAAATCTATTTTTGAAATTCTCTTAGTTTCTTAGCATTTTCTATGAGAGGTTCTAGTTGAATAGATTGGAGGAATTACTTCATTCTCTCTTCAACCAAATTGTCTAGATATTCTTAAATGATTTAGTTTATTTGAACATACAAAATATGATATGAGGCTAATGTAGCGTTGAAAATATGTGGTATAATATATTTTAACATCAATTAGGGAAAGCTAGCAATTACCACCATAATTAGCTAGCACACCCCTTTTCAAAGGGCTTGGTCTTAAGGAGCTCCAAGGTTCAAACCTTAGTAGTAGCTATCTTACAAGAAAACTAATATTAATAATTTTGCCGATTGGCTTACTAAAGGCTTACATAGGACTAACCTCCTTAAGTCATCAAGGAGGTGGGATTTAGCCTATAATGAGCCTTCCAATGTTGGAACCCAACTTATGTGATAGGAGGCCTCTTTAAGGAGGTTCAATGTATTAATAACAAGTCGATTGGTTGGCCAAGGAGCATATATTGTTATATATATATTAGAGTTTCTACGCCACCCCATCTTTTTAGTAATTAATGCCGTTATGTAGAGATTGAGAAAAAGCATAGCTTTGAATGAGATCCAAGAAAGCTCACCTGAGAAAGCTACACACATCCCTAAGAAAGTTCACCTATATGAGAGCTCCTGTGTACGATCACGGCTATGAAATATGAACAATTCCTATGTGCTCTTACAAACAAACAAGATACTTACATATGACTAATAATGCTATGGTCATGGCTATGGAATATGGACAATCCTTAGGTGCTTTTATGAACAAAAAAAATACTTACACACGATTAATAATGCGCAACCTCACGATCAATCTATCTATATAATGTATGTAGTAGTTGAAGTCTAGATCCAAAAAATATAGTTTAAGATCTAGTTCACTTCAATTTCTTTAGATGAAAATTATTAATACTAAATGAGGTTAAGACACCTGACTCATTGCATAGTATAAATACCAAGCAATAAAGTTTTATTTATTTTAAATTTTAAAATAATTATTATATATTTTGAAAAAAGATGAGTTTTAAACAGGATTATTAGATATTTTAGAAGAAAAAGCTCAAATTTTTTCTTCCCTCCAAAAGCTTCCAAAGCCATTTTATTGCCCGTCTTAGTTTTAGTCTCATATGGGAAGGGACATTTGAATCCTTATATTTACATGTATTCCTCACAAACCCACCTTCTCTTGGGCCTCAGTGGGAAGTGGGCTTGACACCACCACACACACCTATGCGCTGGCTAGACCTGCACTTATTGGAGATTCTGAAATCTTTTTTTTTTTTTTTTTGTGTCTCTTGCTCTTGCTCTCTTTGGTGCTTTATGCTTTCCTTTTTGATTTATACCCTTGATTGTTAGGCATTGAAAAAAGATTTGCTAATCCTCTCTATGATCATGCCCGTAAAAAAGAAAATCTTGTTCGTAGTTTGGAATAGATTTCGGTGGCAATGATATGAGAATTAGAAATTTACCTTAAAACAGTTCCTAGTATGCTTCTGATTTTTTTTTTTCTTTCACAGTTTTCAATCAACAGGCCACTCTAACTAAATCCTTGGTAAGTCACTATATTTATTTTATGTTTAGTTTTCATTATTTTATTTAATCAGATCCAGAGTTTCTAAAATTCCTTTTATTCTAAGTTTGTTGTCTAGTCTTTGGGTTCAGTTCAGTCTACTGGGTCCTAAATCTGATCAACTAACCCTTGTCAACACCATTTAGGCCCTGTTTGGTAATGGGATAAGGGGTGGAATAAAGTCTTATCCTGACTTATTCCACCAAACAGCACGAGCTCCCAGAAAGAATAACCACCTTTTCTTATTCCAGTCAAACCTCCTTATTTGCAAATATAATTCCATGTTCCCTATGGAATTACGGTATTCCTGTTTTGGGTATTTCAGGGGCAGCTGGGTAATTTGGTTTCTCTCTTATCTTCTTCTATGCAGCTAGTTCGTCCCGACTCAGAGAAGAGAAGATCATTCATTGCTCTGGTGTCTCCCGCGCCTGCCCTCACCATCGACGAGCGCTCTCCTCCCTCTCTCCTCCCTCTCTCTCCCAGGTATGACAATGTTGATATACTCTCTTCCTCCCTCTACTCTATCATCCATCTCGCGGGTTTGGCTTCGAATTAGGGTTAGGAAAGGCTTCAAATCAGAGTGATGAGTCTTAGGAATAGGTTTCGGAAGAAGTACAGAGGAGAGGGGGAGATGGGGAGTGAGAGAAATCGTGCTTGGAGGCAGATCGGGCGTTTAGAAAGCTAGGGTTTCCAAGGAAATGGCGAAGGAGAGGGATGGACTAAGAAGTCGGCGGATAAAGGCAGGGGAGGTACGGAGCGACGTGTATGATTTCTGTTTTACTGCTAGATCTTTGTGAAATCCCTTTGAAATCGCGTGGTTCTGTGGTTCTTTGTGATATCTTGGTGAAATTCCTTTTTTTTTTCCTGTTTCCTTGCTCTTATTTTGGGTGGAAAATGGATTTTTTTAGTCCTAAGTTTACTTGTTTTGAGTGAGCTCCATGTATAGCTCCATGTTGTTGGGAAATTAGTTGGTGGGAATTTGCGAGAGAGTTCTCTTCATCTGGGATAAAAAATCGCATTTATATGGTTTTTGTTGAGATCTTACCATCATGTAATTGTGCAGAATTTAGATCCTTTTGTATTATAGTCTTCATTGTTTTGTGCAGTAGAATAAAGAATTTAATTGCAAAAAATGAGAACTATTTTTGTCTCCATAAGCAGGAACTGTTTGATGAGTATAGGTATTTCAATGCTGATACTTGGAGTTATTTTAGTAAGGAATTAGCTATTGAGAAGTTGAAGAATTAGATGCAAGATAGATGGCATAATTTTTTTTTATTTTTTTGCCCAAGAGCTACTCTTGGAGTAAGGTGCAGCTCTTTGGCTTTCATTGAGGTAAACTAATAGGTTGCAAGTTTTTCCTTGCTAATTATCTCTTTAAGGGTTGAAGGGGTGTTTTGAACATTTTTGCTACTCCAGCTATGTGACTGACGCTGTCTGCTGGTTTGTTCTGTATAGCAGGTGAGCTAACTAATTAGCTTAATCGGCATATGGCCTACCATGATTGTATGGGTAGCAAACCAGTATATAGTATGGGTAGCATACAGAATGATTGTATGCCGAACCAACCCGTTATCGGATATACCGGCATTGTACCAGGATGGTGCTAGTATGTGGTCCAGTATCGAGATGGCATACCTTGGCCCAGCACTTACTTTTTCTCTCTTTCTTTTTTTGTGTTGACTTGTGTTTTTCTTTAATTAGGTGTTTCTGGATATAGTTTTCATAGTGCTGATTATCATTATTGTCTTAGTCTTGTTTATTTCCTATTATTAAGTTCGTTTGGTATAAATTTTAATGCCACTGGTGGTGCTCTTCATTTGGAATTTTACTGTAACTAAGTTCAGAAGTCTGTTGCTAATTAATCATTTCGAACATTGTCTGTGTCGTCAATGTTACAGTCGTGTGTAACATGTCGAAGTCACATACTAAATCTGATAACGATATGGAGGGATCTACACGTAGGAGGTTGGCCAATTGGACAGATAGTCTAGATTTGATAATGCTTGCCATAATGAGGCAAGCGAATGATGAAGGGCACTGCCAAAATGGTTTGTTCTCAAAGGAAACTTGGAACAGGATGACCACATCTTTTAACCAACATACAAAGAAGAACTTCACTTAAACATAAATCTGAAGAAAACCGGCTGAAGGTCTTAAGAATAACTTTCAACCTTTATTATTACATCTTGGCTAATCGTTCCGGATGGGGGTGGGACCCAGTGATGAAGGTACCTACTCCCGGTGATATGCAGACGTGGGATGAGGTGAGATTGCGGTGAGTGCTTTATAGCTACTAATATTGCAGCTATGAAGCATTTGATTAATGTAAATTTAACACTAACATTTTTGTGATATCCAGGCGAACAAAGCATATGCCCGCATAAAGGGTAAGCTTTTTCCTGGATACGACGATATAGAGATCCTGTTCTCAAGGAACACCGCCACCGGTAGGCTAGGAGAATCATCTGTTCTACCAGAAGGTATGTCAGATAATGAGCCCTCTGATGAGGAGGATGCAGAGAGGTTTGATTTTGAGAACTTTGAGTTTTAAGGCAATCCTCCTCAAAAAGTACTGGTGGGGTGTCTGCTTCTTCGTTCACCCGTTTGGATGATGATTCAGATCATAGCAATTCGGATGAACCCCCCTAATAGCCCTCCAGCATGTACCTCTATACCTGCTACAGAGATATTTTGTCAGGTACGTCCATCCTTCTCTACCGGTAAAAGATCAAGGTCAACTTCTCAGACTCATTAAGGCAAGTCGGAGTCGCATTTCTGGTGAAACCGCTGATGCTATACAAGAGTTAGCTGAGCAAGGAAGGCGGCCGATTAGAAATTGCAAGTGAGCTTCTACGTAGGGGAGAAACTTGCTAGGCCTACTGTGCACACCATTAGTGAATGCATGTCAAAGCTGGAGAGACTACCAGGGATTACACCTGAATGCATCTGTTCTGCATTTGAATTATTGAAAAATGAAGAAAATAGATGGTTTTTCATGAAGTACGATGGGCCAGTGCTAGAAGCTTGGCTGCAAAAAAAATTTGTCAGGGGGGTCTATCATGGCCCTCAGCCAATGGCAGCCCCTTCGGTTTCAACTATTGATCAACCTAATATTTCCGTTCCTCCACCGATTCAGTTAGTCCGGAATCCTGTCTATACTCCTTTTGGGCATCCTACCTTGAATCCAATGACTAGATCTTTTCCCTATTTCTTCATGCCGACTCCTATGCCTTCATCCAGTCAAGGTATGAGTCAATCTTTCATGGCGCACTCTTTTAGGCCTACCGCACATGTTAGAACTTCCGAAGGTTCTACCCGTTCTGCTGAAGAGAGCGGCCAACCATTTACACCAAGCTCTTCTACACCTCCAACACCACATGAAGACAACATATAAGTTATGATAACGGACAGGTTCTATCAGCAAGTTTTAGAAATACTTGTTTTGTAGGTATGAGACAACATATAAGTTATGGTGGTATGGTATTTGTTAAGTCATGAAGGATGAAATGCTATATGGTATATATTAAAATTTTTGGTTTCTTGTTCGTATGGCTTATGTATGTCGATAGTTTTTGCTTCAAAACAAACATGGTTATCTCGTATGAAAAGGTAGATGGTTTGTTCAGGTCCTAGATCATTTTCTTCATTGTCTTCTTTTTGTCCTGCAGTTTGATATGAATTTATGTCGATACTTATTATACTTCTCTTTGCTATTTATGTACAAATATAATATGTGCATACACGTCCCATGCTAATACCTCATTATGATAGATGGATCTTTCAAGTCAGCTAATGCAATTCATGATAGATGAGGAAGATTTTTGTGGTGAGGTCATAGCCACACTGTTGAGTTTTGGACTTATCCGAGTTGAGGATTATCCTCGAGCTGCCAAGATACCTTGTCGAACTCGTCCATTTTCAGGTCATGAGCTGATTACAGACATCTTGAGTGGCCATCCTGACAGGGGTTATGACCATTTTCGAATGACAAATACAATGTTCCTACAACTCGAGGAACTACTACTTGTATCACGTGGACTAATATCCAGCACTCGCAATGTTATGGCTAAGGAACAGTTGGCTTTATTTTTGTACTGCTAGGTCATGGTGTCACCAATAGAGTTTTGGCAGAAACCTTCCAACACTCAGGGGAGACGATCTCAAGGTATTTTAACATGGTTCTTAAAGGGATATGCTCTCTTAAGCACGAGTTTATTTTGCAGCCAGGTGAGGATGTCAGTGTGCATCCGCGGATACGTGAAAACAGGATTTTTTTTATCCATTTTTCATGGTAATCCTCAATTCACATGTCTTGTTGCATAGATCTTCGTATGCATCCTTTCAATTACTAAGCTTATGTTACATAATAGAATGCTATTGGCGCTGTTGATGGTACACACATTACCTGCACTAATAAAGCAGAGCGAACAACCTCGATATCAGAATCGCAAGAGAACAATTTCGCAAAATGTCATGGCTGCTGCTTCATTTGATCACTCGTTCCCTTTTCATCTGTACTGGATGGGAGGGTTTAGCAGCTGATATGCGGGTTTTACGTTGGAGTTTGGAGAGCGGAGGTTTTAATGTACCGGCAGGTATCCAAATCTTTCATCTTAATACATTCGCACTATTTGTTTCAATATTGATTGTTCCTAATGTAAAATTATAATACATTCCAGGAAAATATTATCTTGTTGACTCTGGATATGCCAATACAGTTAAGTTCCTGGCTCCGTATCGAGGGAATCGATAACCACCTTAGTACATTCAACAATCCTAGAGCACGTAGATATTCGAACAACAGAGATCTATACAATCACAGACATGCACAATTACGCAATTGTGTGGAGAAGGCATTTGGAATTTTGAAGAAGCGTTTTAAGATAATTGTGAAGTACAATGCCTTTTCCGTTCAAGGTTCAGAAGCGTATTGTAATGGCTTGTTGCATAATTCATAATTTCATTAGACGCAACCAAGGGAATGACAAGTACTTCAATATGTCATTAGCACCAATACCTCCTAATAATGATGAGGATGATGTTGATCCTTTTATTATTGTTGGTGATGATGAGTCTCGTAGAGGGGATGAGCTTAGAAATTCTATAGCAAATAGACTTTGGATTCATCATAACGAACGTGGTATGTTCGATTATAGCACGTATACGAAGTAATGTAATATATTTCAAACATAATCTTTATTATTTTACCTCTACTGAATAGTACGAATGTTAGTTAAATTAAGTATATTGTTAAGTTGTGTTCTTCCAACGTACAGGAAGCCGGCGTGCACTATAATTCATGTCAACGGGAAGATTCTATGTCGTCTTTGAGGGGCGTCGAAGAGGTGTTTATGATTCATGGCCTGACTGTCAACGTGAAGTGTCGGGATACAACCATGCATTATATAAAAAGTTTAGGACAAAATCTGAGGCATTTGAAGCTTTGGACAGCTACCTACGGGGTATCAACAATCCCACCATACCTAGACTACTTTTGAATGAGGAAGAGGCAGAAAAAAAATATTGTTGGCAATGCCAAACGTGATTCAAGATGTGGTCTACTGGTTGTTTTAATAATTGCCATAGTAGTAGGATATTTGCTGGATCTTTTCTCATGTAGGTTTATATGAACATTGGTGATTGTGTATGTCATTATGATGTTGTCCTGGTATTTCTGAGATACCATAAACCCGTATCTTTAGTGTTTCTAGTGTGCCAAGGGTAGCATATGAAATGGTACTTATGTATTTCTGTGTTAATATAAAATCTGCATGTAATGCTTGTAATGTAAATTGCTACTATTTTACATGTACTTTTAATTTCTGCCCTTTATTATTTTTGGCAATGATGTAGGGCTGCCTGGAAATGGAGAATCGCTAGGAGACACTGGTTGAATAGTTTATTATTACTATTCTTCTTTTGTAGCCGCGGTTCTCCAATGATGTCATGTGTAGATTACCTGAGCCACAATGTTAACTTAATTGTATGTTGATTTATTCCCATTTTTTATTGTGCAATGGGGAGAATGTTGGCAGCCCCTAAAATTGCACTAATTCATTTGTTTCTCACTATTTTCACATATATTCCATTTGTTATACTGGGCAATGATGAAGGGCTGTCTGTGATTGGAGTATGGCTAGGAGACATCATTTGAATTGTATATATTGACTTTTTATTAGATGTAGCCGCGATGCTCTACTGATGAAATTTTGAATTCCTGAGCCCACAAATATATTGCATTTTTATATCAGTTTTATGGTTTCAATGACTATTGTATCGATCAATCCGGATGGCAGCCCCTTATGTGTAAATATAAACCCGGTTGTATGCATAACCTTATATTGTGTTTGTTGATGTTTGTTTCACGGAGAAAGCTGTCATGTTCAAAATAAAATGATAGAAATACTGTATAGATAGCATTCGTATGGTTATACTAGGCAGGTTATTCTTCTTTATTTTTATGTTTTGCAACTATTGTTCTCACGGGTCCTCTTGAGGGGTTCGAAGAATGCCAGGGAAGCTGTGAAACACTTTGGCTTTTTATTGTTTCATTTCAATATAACTTGTTTATCTGGTTGATGATGCCTAAATTCTATGTAAAGTGAATCATTCCCATTTTTGCAGCTCGCCAGACTGATCAAAATCTTGACCTTACTTTGAGGAGCTCAGGCTTCAAAACAATTGGCAGTCAGACTTACCAGAAGTTCACCATGACCATTGATGCAGCATCATTAGGATTCGCACCGCAGATACCAAAACTGCCCTCCCTCCAGTTGGCAGCAGAAGAATGGTTTCCAGTCTTACACCCAGCTGAAACACTGTCAACATACTGTAATGGCATGGCATTTGTTGCTCTGATGTGCTAAGAACTTGAGCTTTTTTTTTTTTTTTAGGTTTTTATTTCATCTTTTATATATTGGGAGATGGCTTCCTGGAGAGTAGCTTTCTGCTTTTCTGGCATTCAGTTAACAATATGACTCCTTATTAATTTGTTTACTCATATGATTTGCCTTATCTTCCTAGGAATTTAATTACTGTTATGTGAGGTCCAAATTAATTGGATTATGAAATTGGCAGAGAAGAAATATCGGTACTGTTACCACTTTTAAGCCTGAAGCTGAAATTATAACAAACCATATCTAGTATATAGTAAAAATGAAGGTTGTCATTGAAACAGTGAAATTTTAACCGTAATGAAAAGGAACAGTATCTATTTTATAGGAAGAATACAATCAAAGTTAATATTATCCCAATCATAACTTCTAACTGTATCTAATTCAATTTTTGGTCAAGAGCAATCTTGACATTTTACAAAATTCATTCCTTTATAACACTGCATTAATTACACTAGAATAAGCCCTTATTCTACTTTTCCAACCAAACAGAAAATAAGAATAACTGTAATTCTCAGAGAATTACTGTCCCTATTTCGGAGTTAATTTTTTGACATCCAAACACTACGTTAATATCCAATAGTTGAGAATTAAAATGAATATCATCCATTGAACACCTACTTTCCTGCAGAATTAAACCACGCACTAAAGGTAACAATTGATAGTAAATCTTATAAAACATAATTCCATGCATATGTGAGCCTTGTTGGGGAGAGATTCCATTCTAATTACTACGTCTTTCTTCGAGTTTCTCTACATCCATAAAATAGAAGCGAAAATGACTCCATTAATGGAAGAAATTGCTAAAGCGCATCAATTTCCATAGCTAACGTTGATGGTGCATCGTGGTTGTGGACTCGCGTCCTGAATAAATTGTTTATGATTTTCAAAAAGACCCCACAAAGCAGTCACATCCTTCTCTCATCTGGCGGAGATTGGATGCGGTACAGTGTACCTCAATCAGATTATTCACATACGTTGAACCACTCCTGCATCATCCTCTACTAGCCCGTGCCATCGAACGAGTCGCCAGGTTTCCACGTTCTGGGGACCACAGTAATTCCCCTGGTCCATCACCAAGTACCTCAACGACAGGTCAACTCAAAGCTTTCGACGAGGAACGCCATTGGTTGCGATTTTGATACGTGCACCACTCCCCCTTGTTCCCTGAACCACGCGGCACCTTCTCCTCCTCCCCGCGGCCCCACCTTCCCTACAAACCTAAACGACTTTTCTGTGTTTACCAGAAAAACACTGCAACATTTATTTATTTTTCTCCCAATAGTATCCCTGCGCGGGTCCTACTAATATAGTAACAATGCGCGTAAAAAATTGGTGCAATTAGATGTTTCTCAGAAGATAATTATGATGGACCGGACCACGCTGCGAGTGCTACCAAAACGAACGCCACGAAACCCTAACGCTAGCGCGGCGAGTGGATAAACGTGACCCCAGGAAACTAAATGCCCTTAACTTTCCATGTAATCACCCATATGCCCCCCCCCCCGCTATCACGGTGAATAAAATTAACGCCCTGCTACACACTCGGCCTTCGTGCTGTCAGATATCTTTTAAATGCGTTATTTTACCGTTGAATGGAAATCAACGGCTGTGATTGAATGGATTCTGTGACGGTCCATTTCCCGCATCGGTAGAAGCGAAAGGAGAGCGGGCGTTTGTTGGAAGACTGGGGGCAGAGCCGTTGTTTTGGGTGAAAAGCATGGCGTTTTTGGGGCCCAAATAAATTAATGGCAATAAATCGGCAGCAGTGACGGGTTTCGCGGCCCTCGTCCTTTATAAATACCCCCTCACCTGCCTCATTCCTTATCTCTCGTTTTCTCTTTCTCTCTCTATCTTTCTTTTTCTTTCTTCCCTTCCTCTCTCTCTCTTAGGGTTTAGGTTTCTCTAGAGTTTCGCTTCTTCGTTGCTGGGGACGGCGATGGCGCAGGACGGATCGGAGAACGGGGCGATGGCTGCGGCGGCGTGCATCGGGGGATTCAAGCCGCAGCTGGTGGTGCCGGCGATGAAGGCCGACGAAGCGGTGAAGTTCTACAAGGTGGCTTTCGATGCGGAGGAGCTGAAGCGGGCGAGCCACCCCAAACGCAAGGCCGAGCAGGAGCTTCCCTCTATCCTCTGCGCCGAGCTCAAGATCGGCTCTAGCTCCCTCCTCGTCTGCGACCAGACCGAGGACTCCTCAGCTTCCGCGTAAGTCTCTCAGATCCATCACTTTTCCTCCATTTTCTCACTGGAATAAGCCTAGATCCAACAGGATCTGGTTGAATCTAAGGCATTTGGTTTGTTCTCGTTGATTTAGGGGGGAGGGGTTGGTCGTGTTTCGAGTGGAGACGGATGACGTCGAGGGGACCGTGGCGAAGGCGGTGAAGGCGGGAGCGGAGCTGCAGGGGGAGATCACGGAGGAGGAGAGCGGGTGCGGCTGTGGACTTCTCGGGAAAGTGAAGGACCCCTTTGGCGTTGTCTGGTACATCGCCTCCGCCGGCAAGAAGTGCGCCGAGGCCGAGGCCGAGGCCTAGGCGCCATCGGTCTCCTTCGACTCTCTCCTTTAGGAACGGAACGGACTCTTTTATCTAGTTTACTATATATTATCCCTAGTAGTAAATCAGTGGTACTTGTTGAGTTCAAGTGGTCAGACCCTTAATGATGACGATGATCTCTTAATTAAAGACATTATTAAGGTAGCCGTTACGGTTACCGTTAACTTTGACGGCGATGAGTGACGGTTTACCGTGGTTGATGTAGATTTTATGGGCAAGTGGAACGGACTAACTTAGACGTGGCGATTTCCCCCTTATCCGTATCTCTCTCTTTTTATGGTCTTTTCTTGGTCTCATATAATCTCTCTAATTAACTCTTTTTTAATTATGATTTCTATGTTGCTTTTGATTTGATATGTGATGGTGTAAATTTGTTTATTTGTTTATCTGTAATGATGTTTACTTTGTCTTTAGTTGTTCTTATTCTCCGGGCTATTCGGACGGTGGTGGCAACTTTTGCAGCTAAAGGCTTCGAGGAAGGCATGGGTTCCTCCATGGAGGGACAGCAGCAACAGCCTTTTGTTGTTGTTTTATTATCTACTGGGATTAAATACACTGATCGTGGAAGCAGCTAGTCCTGCGCGTCTAGGTTTTCTCTTCTCTTTTAATGCTGGGTTGACTGACCGAGTGGTTTGGAATTCTTGGATTGTGTGGTTTGGTGGTATTGTGGATATTTTATTGGTGGCCTTGTGTATTGATGAAGGATGGATAATTTTATTGCTTTGTCTTATTTGTGGTCCACCTTTTTTTTATCCTGAAAATATGTACTACGATAGAATTTATTTATTCTGTAGAGATACCATGAAGTCCGCGTTTGCGAGGAAATGGTGTAGTAGTCTTTTGGGTTTGTGTCCACAAGTCACGCCTGAAACGTGGCTGGCCGATTTGGGTGGATAGTCTAACAGCAGCAGCAGCTCAATTTCTGTATACACGCAATGAATAGAATATCCGCTTTGTCTTGTGGTTACAAATTTGATTATTTTGTTTGATGTTATTCGATGCTGTTGAATATAATTTTGGCTTGATTTCCTTTCTAAGACAGCTATCCTGTAGCCCCTTTGTCAGCTTGATTCCATTGGCACGTTGTCCTGGGAACAATGTTGCGAATCTTTGTTAAAGCTTAAAGTGGTGGTTTTGTAACCTTGGTTTGCACATCAATCCCCCATACAACTGGCGGGACTCTTTTCCGGAGTATGTTACCTTGCTACTTTGCTTGTTGGTATTAAACAAAGAATTTTTTTTTTTTTTTTAATGCTTCGGAGCACAAATTCTCATTTCAATCTACGAATTTTACACGGAGACGTCCTCGTCTGTTCAATTGTTCCATTGATTGACTTGTGGGTGGACTTGTGATCCCAAACGAAATTGTGTCTCGTTTGAGTCAAGTCACGAGAAGTTACTCCGCTCGCTGGTCCCTGTTAGTGATTAGGCTGCTTCCGGTTATAATATATTTTGAATTGTCTGTCCAGCCAATCCAACGAACAGTCAAAGGTGCCCTTCGCTTTCCAAGTCAATTCAACTCCAAAAGTCGGAAACGCCCGTTCGCTTGCTGGAGCCGGTCATGGAGGGCGAAAATTTGGACGCAGAGCATGATGGTGGAGGTGAAGAGTTCCACAAAAATTAACACAATGCCCTAATCCGGTCGCATCTTATCAAATCTCTATCTAATCAAAGGGGGGGGGGGGACGGTGGAACTGGATGGATTGTACGATCGGTCACGGATATGCTTAGAGAATGACAAAATAGTCCTTTGAGAGTCTATGCTTAGTCCAGCCGTCCAATCCTATCCTATCAACTCTCTTAACCAAAGGGATGTTAATTGATGTGGATGTGGCTTGTTAACTTATCCTGGGATTTTTTCCCCTCTCACCTCTCGTCCTGGACTAGCCAATCTTATCTTGTTTTGGCCACCAAGCTGACCAAAAGCCTGTTTGGTTTGATTATTGAGAGTCAGCTAATGACTGTTGCTTATGGTTAATATATTTGATTATATTGCTCTTAAAATATTAAATAATCAATAAAAATTGCTGTTAAAATGCTAAATAGCCAATAAAAACGAAGGTGGAAAATATGTTATGGTAGAATTGATTTATTATTAGAGATAATTTTAAGAGTCAAATAGTTACCATTAGTAGTTGATTCCAATAGCTAGCTGAACAGTCCTATAGATTAGCTACTGAGGGTTAATAGCTATCTACTGGCTTCAAACATTTAACACCAAATATAGCCTAACTTAGTTGCCAACAAGATTTAAAATCTTGATGGGTCCTTATTCACAATTTTGTCTCTTTAGATGTGCTTATTTAAGTTAGTGCCTGAGTAATAATAAATCTACCTGTGATCTAATAGATCTCTTATGTATGCATACTATGACAAGAATGGATGAATTGGGTTTTATTATCTTGATTTTTAAAAACTTTTGCTATTGTAACACTACCAATTGAAAGAAAAATAATAAAAGTTAGATTGAGAGAAGTTACGTTTACATTTACTCTTCAAATAAATTAAATAGGTCTAAAATAAAAAATAAAGATAAAGATAAAAATACATTCATTTGATTGATGTGTGGAAAGCTCATCATATGAAGCTATTCAATATTATTTATATAATTAAATTACAATTACATCCTTAACTAACCTAATTATGCAGTATGTCAGTTATATATATATTTTTTTAATGGAACTCCCGCAGCATGGCTCTCTTACAACTCTGCTTCGACAAAATATTTCTTGTTGATCCCTTGCATAACTCTTCTGATGGTCACATCTTGTAAGCTGTCCCAGTATAACACTTTTCAACCTTTATAATTCCTACACGCTGCACCGCCCAGATTGGCTTAGTTGTCTTGTTTGTTCTATTACCATCATTGGCCTCTGTTCTTGTTTGGCTTAGGATTGAGCTTGTTAGTTTTGCATTTGAAGCCCAACTGCATATCTAGCTTGTGATCATCACATACCCATGTTATATATTATTTGACATATACTTATGATGCCACCAAATTAAATAATTATTAATCAAGATGTGGTGTAAACAATTATTTATCTTAATCAGCAGTTAAAACTAAGATGGATCAAAATCTTTTGGATGGTTCGAAATCCCAATTTATCTTGGTTGGCATAGTAAGCTATAAAAAAAAAAAAAAAAAAAAAAAGAAAATCGAGATTTTTGGAGAACTTTATTATTTTTTATTTTTTATCTTTTTTAAAGATTGGGATATCACAATGTTGACCAATACAATAAATTTCAGAACTTAATTTGTTGTAAAAAATTTTATTTAGGAAAGAAAAAAAAGTGGTCGAACAATATTGATTTATTTGAATATACCATATATATCAATATATTAACCAAGGCGTTACGGCTCATGTGCGTGTACACACGCTTGCTTGTCTCCACTTTGAGAACCTGCGTGGACGTGTTTTTTTTTTTTTTTTTTTTGGTATCTTATCGCATGATCTTCTCATTTATGACTATGAGAGGTTAAGTTTAGTGCTACTTATGAAATTGTTATAGCTTTCTAGTTGGATATATATATATATATATATATATATATATATATATATATATATATATATATATATATATATATATATATATGATGAGAGGAAAGACATTATATTAAAATATAAAATGATCAACTATGTATTTCATTCTTCTTAGGAGTCAATTTTCCATAGGGTGATAAAAAAACATCATTGAAACATATTAGAATAAATTGTAATTAACGAGGAATGGTTAAGTATCTAATCATGTTTACTATAAATAAATAACCCTAAATGTTGGATGAGTGAAGCTAGACTCTACAAAAGTAAAGCTGCAATATATATGTTAAGAAGTGCAATAGAGTTATTGCCACAAATTCAATTCCCCCGTGTTCCTTTCCCATCTGCTATAGAGACCCATCAACAATCCCTGCAGCTCCTTTTTTGAATAGCATGTAAGTACACCTACGAAGATGTACGATTTTTATCCGATAAATACTATAATGCTTCCTCTCAAACATCTCTCTCTCTCTCTCTCTCTGTTATGTTTTAAAAGATAAATAGATGAATCAAAAAGAAGAAAATATTTATTATCTGACATATAAAATATAGGATATATAAAAGAAGTTATAATATTTAATTTTATTGATTTAATCACTGTTATCACTTGTCTAATTGTGAAGGAAATGTAATTAGAGTATTAATAATAATTTAACTAATATATTTATAAAACAGTTTGCAAGACAAGCACAACGTACAGATTCACATAGTAAAACACATGTGCTTAGTATATGATGGCTTGATTAAAAGTTGAAAAATAAAGAGATAAATAATACTTTCCAAATACAACTAACATCATCATACCCAGAAGAGTATATAAAATATAATGAAAATAATATTAGATTTGGTTTCCTATGACATCTTCTTTATTAAGTAAAGTTTTAACAACAAAGCTTTAATTTACATCAATACCTATTTGAAGTGAGAGTAACTTTTCTAATATTGAAACATTTTTATTTTACGCCATAGCCGTCTTAGCTCAGCCGGTAGAGCGCATGGCTTTTAACCATGTGGTCGTGGGTTCGATTCCCACAGACGGCGTTTTACGTTTGATATTTATTTTTTTAAAAAATTGTTTTTAGCCTATCGTTTTATGCTGGATTTTTATTTTTTAAAAAATTTTTAGCCTTATACAATTTTTTTTAAAAATGTCTTTAGTCTATACATTCCATACTTGATGCCTTATACAAAAATGTTTTCTAATTTTTTAAAAATATTTTTAGCATTATACAAAAATATTTTTTAATTTTTTAAAATGTTTTTAGCCTTATACATTTCATATTTGATGCCTTATACAAAAATGTTTTTAGCCTTATACATTTTATACTTGACACTCTTCCAATGTAAAAAAATAAAATACTTTGAATTTAATTTTTTTAAAAATATTTTTAGCCTTATACATTTCATACTTTACACTCTTTCGATGTAAAAGAATAAAATAATTCTTCTTGATAGATCTCTTTTTTATTGTATATATCTAAACCATTTCAATTAATTCATGCTAGATTTTTTATTTTTTTTTAAATTTTAGCCTTATACAAATTTTTTTTAAAAAAATATTTTTTGCCTCTACATTCCATATTTGATGCCTAATACAAAAATATTTTTTAATTTGTTTAAAAATGTATTTAGCCTTATACAAAAATGTCTTTTAAAATTTTTAAATGTTTTTAGCCTGATACATGCCATACTTTGATGCCTTATACAAAAATATTTTTTAATTTTTTAAAATATTTTTAGCCTTATACATTCCACACTTGACACTCTTCCAATATAAAAGTATTCTTCTTGATAGGTCTCTTTTTTATTGTATATATCCAAACCATCCCAATTAATTTTCTATCACTCTATTCTTAGTTTATATAACACTTCTAACTTTTCTAATAGTTTATTCAATAAATAAAAATAAAAAAAATCTAGAAAGGATAGCAAACACATTCACCAAATAAATAAAAAAAGGAGAGAAATTAATATCTTAGATACTATGGTCCTTGCTCTTCTAGTACTTACTCCTTGAGCTTTTCTTAAACCTATGTACCATGACATTTTAATTCTTTGATGGATGGAATGCTTTATGTTTCTCAAAAATGACTTCTGCACAGATTATTTTACAATGCATAAACCAATGATGGGACATTTTACAATTTAAGTTGCATGTTATAGTAGGATTTTGTTGCTCAAGATGTTATCTTTTCTTACATATAGGGATGTTTGCTCAGGGATGATCCATTTAGGATCACAAGTGATCCATGGGATGATGATAAGATCATTCCATTTGATTGTATTGGAGTAATCTTATATGGCAAAGATCCAAGGTCACGCTCGCCTTATGGATCACCCTTTCGAGGGTGATCCTATCACTATCCTCATGAAATGATTTTAGACTAAAATTTATAAAACAAAATACCTTTTATTTATAATAAATATATTATAATAGTAATAATTTATATATATAACATGATATATAAAATTGATATATTATATTATTGTATAATATAATATTAGTTATTATTATAATAATGATATAATTTAATATATTATATTATCTATTATTATATTATATATATTATAGTAATATAATATAAATATAATAGGAGTAATTTTGATATTTTATGATTAGTAATTTTGAATTCCTATGGCATACCAAACATGGTGATATTAGATCACTAGTAATCCTTGATAACTATGATATACCATACAAAATATGTTAATATTTAATCACTTCGGATTAAATCATCTTAGAATTAATATTATCAGTGATCTAAGATCATCAGGTTGATCCCAAAATGATTACCAAACACCCTTACATGTTTCTCCCAGTTAAATGTTTAAAAGGGTGTGACTCTCTTTTGCAAATATCTTGGATAGTTAACGCCATGTTCTTGGACGAGGAGGGAGAAACCATTACCCTAACTACTAAGCCTTGTTCCCATGATTTGGGGTTAAAGAAAAAGGAAAAAATAAATTCTTGCAATAAATTACTAAATATTAGTGTTACATTTACATTTTTAAGTTTAATAATATTAGTTTTTCTTCTTCTTCCTCTTCATAAATGAAACATTTAGTGAGTGCACTAGATCTAGCATGTAAAGAACCATTTGCTTTAGGAACATTTTTAGTGAAAGAATGGTCCATCATGTGCTATGCAAGCTTGGCAGAAAGATGAATGGTTTATGACCAAGAATATTGATGCAAGAATAATGAAAGAAAGTGAGAGGATCATTTACTCCATTAAATATTTTATGCATAACTTCTTTTAATGCCAGTTATTGGGTTTAATTCCATGTATAAACTATGAGACATGATTTGAAATTTAAAATTCGACTTCTTAATATAATAGGATACTTGCTAATATTATATACCTAGTTGTGGATGTGAAGATGGAGTGGTTAAAATATAATTTGAAGATTATTGGGTTTATATGTAAATATCCTTAATAAAAAGTTGCTATCTGCTGGATCTGAATCCATGGTTAGGTTTTAAGTTTTAGCTAAATAAGGTGAGAGAACATGGGTATTTAAGTTTCTTAATAGAACATATGTGAAAAGCTAATTCATTATTTATGACACTAACCCCTTGCATTTGTTACAGTATTTCATAGCATGAAGCACAAGATGCGCTTTAGATGATTTTTTTTTTTTTAATTTTTTTGACATAACAATCTATGAAATACTTTGACTACAACAACCTGTGAAAGGGGAAAAAAAAATATCACATATACATAGTAAACTAAGAAAAATAAAATTTGATTTCTATATTATCTTTAACTAAATGCATATCGACATTTTACACTATATATTTTATTAATAAGTCAAGAAATTACTTTTCATATTTTTTTAAGAAAAATGCAAGGCCTTTTTTTTCAGTTATTTATTCTTTCCCATAAAGCCATACCATTCAGTTTTGTTTCTATTAGAGCATTAGGTTTAATCCACTAAATGAGGCCTTAAGATATGATGTGAGCTTGGGTAGGGTGTTATCAAGGGTTGAGACATAACCTTGTATTACCTAGGGTTATATATAATAAATTTCTGATGTTATTTTAAGCGTAGGTGAAATTGGCACCACATTGTGTTAAGAAAGTTAACTGTATTGCCACTGACCCTCGTAGTGGAAAACCTTCAATCTAGTAAGCTGGTGAGACTAGCCAGCAAGAAGGTAATTGCGACTTTTATTGGGGATATCCAGCCAGAAAAAGAGCAACACCATGGGATGCTATAGATTACCGAGACCTTAATTGGACTGCTGTAGCAATAATGACTATAATTTAGTAGCAATAACTAGAGCAGCAAAAGTGTTTTCAGGAACAACAGTTACAGTAGCGCTAGTTCCATCAACAGTTACAACAGCAATTCTTATAATAGTTAGTAATTACAACAACAAGAAGGGCCTCAAGGACCTAACACAAAGCTTCCAATACTATTGTGGCAGGTACCCTTCCAGTACCTAATACTTATCCATTTGTTTTGTTTAATCCTAGTGCCACTTATTCCTTTGTATTGACTTCTTTGGTGAGAAAATATAATATGCTATGTGAACCTTCGGAATCTGAATGATATGTTGAACCCCAGTTGGAAATATATTAATCATATATCATGTTTGCAAATCTTATGTTATCAGAATGGAAGATAGAGACTTGTTGATAGATCTACTAGTGTTAGAAATGAGAGATTTTGAATTTTACTGAGGATGAATTGGTTAGCTGCCTATCATGTCTCGGTTTATTATGATAAAAAGATGGTGTACTTTCAAATTTTGGGTCAGCTAGAATTCAATTTTGTAGAAAGTATGGGAGTTGCCTGCTAATGTGTGATGTCAACGTCATAAGCTAAACAGATGTTAAAGATGAGTTTCAAGGATTGTCTAGCTATTGTAAGAGATATTTAGTAGGGTGAATTAAAATTAAGACACTCCTATTATGCTTGAGTATTTTGATGTTTTTCATGAGAATTTATTAGGGTTGCCACCAAACAGGGAGATCAAATTTTCTATTAATTTGATGCTAGGTACAAGACCAATCTCAAAAGCTCTATATCAAATTGCTCCTGCTAAGTTGAAGGAGCTAAAAGAGCAAATCTAAAAACTATTAGATAAAGGTTTTAGCAACCTTAGTGTACCATCTTAAGGAGCTCCAATTCTATTTGTTAAGGAGAAAGATGGAACTCTATGGCTCTATACTGATTATAAGGAGTTGAACAAGATGACTATGAAGAATAAATATTCTTTGCCTAAGAGAGATGATCTTTTGATTAGTTGCAGAGAGCATAAATCTTTTTCAAGATTGATCTCAGGTTAAACTATCACTAGTTAAAAATTAAGGTAGAGGATATCCCTAAAACAACTTTTCTTATTTGATATGGACACTATGAGTTTTTGGTGATATTATTTAAATTAACCAATGCACTAGCTATATTTATGAACTTAGATAAATAGTTTTCAAGCCATTCTTGGATCAATTCATAGTGGCATTTATTGATGATATTCTAGTTTATTTCAAGAGTAAAGAAGAATATGAAGAACAATTAAGATGTGTACTTTGGATCTTAAAAGAAAAGAAATTATTTGCTAAGTTAAGCAAGTGTCAATTTTAGTTATATAAATTAGCTTTTCTTATCTAAGGATACGATTTCTATGGATCTTAAACAAGGCAGAAGCAATATAGTAGCATGGAGTAGATCGACTAATGTGTTTGAGATTTAAAGCTTTCTAGATTTAGCTAAATATTATAGAAGATTTGTAAGATTCCCTAAAATTACAATACCCTTGACCAGTTTGACATAGAAAGGAGTCAAGTTTGAATGATATGAGGAATATGAGAAAGGTTTTGAGAAATTAAAAAGAAGACTGATATCAACCCTTTAGCCTCAAACCTATCCTCACCATACCTTTTGAGGCTAGAGGGTTTATCATATGTAGCGGTACTTCTAAAAGGGGTTTGACATGTCTCCTAATAGTATGACAGTGCTATGATATTTGCTTCAAAACAATTGAAACCCTATGAGAAGAACCATCCAGCACATGAAATATGGTTAGTTGCTGTAGTATTTGCACCAAAAATCCTAGAGGCATCATTTGTATGGTGGGCATTGTAAAATATTCACTGAACATAAAAGTACAAAATATATCTTCACCTAGAAACGATTGAATATGAGGTGGAGGAGATGATTAGAGGTATTAAATGATTATGACTTTTTACCAACTATCATCTAGGGACAGCTAATGTAGTGGTAGATGTTTTAAGTAGAAAGTTTTTAGGTAATTTAGCAGCAATGATCATGGCTCAAAAATATATTTTGGATGGTCTTACAAAATTAGATATCGAGGTGTAGATATATAAGCTTAAAGCACAATTAGTGAACCTTAGAATACATCCTAATCTGATTGAAAGAATCAAAGTAGCTCAATATAGCGATCCAGAATTACAAAAAATTAGTAGAAAAGTAGATTCTAATAAAAATTCATGAAGATGGATCTTTAAGATTTCAGAATAGTTTGTGTTTCTGATAAGCTGATTTAAAGAAGAAAATTCTAGAAAATGTTCACAATATGAATTATATAGTACACCTTAGTAGTACAAAATGTACATAGATCATAAGGAAATCTTCTAGTAGAACAATATGAAGAGAGAGATTGTGTAGTTTATTGCTCAATGTCTAGTGTGTGAATAAGTAAAGGCTATGGATTAGAGTTAGAAAGATACTTATAGCCTCACCCATTCTTGAGTGGAAATGAGAACATATTACCATGAATTTTGTGATGCATTTGTCTAAGACTTCTAATGGCAATGATGTAATTTAAGTGATTGTAGATAGTCTTGTAGGAAGTAATTAAGGAATTCTGATTAAGTGAATCATAAAAGATTGTAATCAAAGGCTGATTGAGCAAATCATGGATTGCTTAATAATAATCAAGGGATTCTGATTTACTATATTTTCCTTATATATAGTAGGCAGTCATGTCAGGATTTTAGATTCTGATTTAGTAAATCAAAAAAGATTGTAATCACATGTTGTTTAGGCAAATCATGGAAATTGTAACTAAAGGTAGATTGGACAAATCATTGAGTGATTGGCGAAAATCAAGAGATTTTGATTTTTTATAATTTTCTAATGTATACGCACAAAACCGATATAAATTTCTTTTTCTCGTACTCTGTAGCTCTTCTTTCTTTGTTTCTATATTTTCAAATCATATCTTAGAAAATCATTATCATCAATTAAACGATCAAATCATTCTCCTCCGACTCCAAATATGGTGTTAATCTAGTTTTGTTCTAGCAATTTAGATCTAATCCAAACTAGTTTTAGCCTTAGTTCAAGTCTCCACATGTGTTATGTATCAGATATCTAACATGCCACATTAGCTCCCAGTTCTACTACATTATCAGGTGATGTCAGCACATCAACAACTGATTGAATTCTGTTTTTCTATCTATTTTGTTTATTTACTCTATTTTTGCAATGGATCAAAGGGGTATTTTCATGATTAAATTTGATGAGAAAAATTACTCTCTTTAGGAATTCAATTTTGAATTTTTTATGGAAGGAAAAGAATTGTCAAAAATTTTGGATGGATCTATAAGGGAGCCATTAGATGACACCAAGAAGTCCAAGTGGAAGACAGACAATGGTCAGGTTATATCTTGGCTTTTGATATCTATAAATCAAGAGATTGCTTTAAGTTTGTGTTCCTTCAAAACTGCATTAGAAATGTGGAAGCACTTACACTGAGTGTACACGCAAACTAGTCTTGCTCAGGATTATCAGTTGGAATACACAATTTTTAAATACAAATAAGAAGACAAAGACATTTGCACCTTTTACTTTGGCCTTATTGCATTATGGTCCGAACAAGATTTGAATGTTAGTACCATTATGTCCGCTGCAACTTTTGCTGAAGTAATAAAAGAATATAAGAAGACTAGATTTATCCAACTCCTCATGAAGCTTTGTTCAGAATTTGAAGAATATAAGAAGACTAGATTTATCCAACTCCTCATGAAGCTTTGTTCAGAATTTGAAGAATATAAGAAGACTAGATTTATCTAACTCCTCATGAAGCTTTGTTCAGAATTTGAAACTGTTCGAGCCAACATTCTTGAATCAAGAAAGCATTTCAGATTTGGATGACGTTCTCTCCAAACTTCTTTATGAAGAAACTCATCTTTACCCACAAGTTTCTCTTGATGCTTCCTCCAACTTCTCTATAGCCATGGTTGCCAATTGATTTTCTTCTAAACCTCGAGATGCCAGTCGCATTCAATGCTATGAATGCAAAGAATTTGATCATCTCATTTCACATTGTAAGAAGAAAAACTTTTATACTTATTGTAAAAAACCTGGTCATATCATCACCATGTGTCACAAATGAGCAATAAAGGCTAATACCCATCTAACCTACCAAGCAATTGGACTTGCTCCACCTTAGTTTCAGCCTAGTTCTTCTATTGACTTAGCAGCAATCCAAAAAATGATCCAAGAGTCTATGGCAACTACTTTTTGAGGTGCTATCTCCCATGCTCTTATTGCTGCAACATTATCAAGTACAAAAATAGACTTTATTGTTTGGCATATATATTCTATTGCCTCTAATCATATGACTTGAACAACCTAAAACCTTTTTTCTCTTCAAACTTATTCCTCATCTAATCATATAATCACTACAAATGGTTCCAAATTACTAATCTTAGGTATTGATATAATCTCTATTTCTTCCTTACCAACCACTGCAAACACTTCTTCTAATGTTCTTTATATTTTTCATTTATCTGCAAATCTTTTATTTGTTGGTCAAAAATCTTATTTTCTTCTACTTCTTCTGATACTGCATATGCAAATAATTTATGATTTTTGTAGTATTGTAGACTGAGATATCCACATATCAAATATTTAGAATTAATGTTAAAGTTATGTATATTATTGAATAAAATATTTTCTTGGTCAAAAGAATTGCATTGTGAAAGTTATGCTCAATGTAAAAGCCACAAACTTTCTTTTCTAAATAGTCAATCACAATATGATACTCTTTTTGAGTGGGTGCATAATAACGTATGGGGTCCATCACCCATCATGTCACGTATGGGATATAGATATTTCATTTTATTTATAGATCATGCAACTAGGTTTTCTTGGATTTATTTTTTTCATAATATATTTGAAGTGCCTCAATTAATCAAAAATTTTGTAACCATAGTTGGAACCTAATTTGCCTAACAAATTAAAATCTTTCATTTAGATTCAGAGGGTAATATATTAAAACTAACTTGGCCATTTTTTTTGCTGAGAAAGGGATCATATCTCAAAAATCATGTCCTAATACTTCAGAACAAAATGGTCTAATTGAGAGGAAAAATTGATAATTGACATGCTATTGAGTTATCCCTTGCCCCTTTTTTTAGAGTTCAACATACCTCAAACATTTTAAATAGAAACAGTCCAAACTGCAGTGTACCTAATCAATAGACAACTCACATCAATCCTTAATCAAGACTCTCCTTTCAATCGACTCTATCACAAACTTCCAAATTATTCTTATATGTGAGTCTTTGGGTGTATTTGTTTTATCCTTATTTCACCGTATGAATGCCATAAATTGTCTATCAAATCAGTCAAATGTGCCTTTATTGGTTATACACCACATCAAAAGGGCTATCTTTGTTATGATCCATCTAATCATCATCTCAGAATCTCATGGCATTTTATCTTTTTTGAGCATGTGTATTACTATAAGTCTGTGCAGCCCTCATCTCAGTCAACCATCTATTTCAACCTTCTTAGATTTTTCTACTCCTTCAGACTCTGATCCAAAGACTTATGAGTACATAGCATCATCTTTCATAGCACCTCCCTCTAATGACATTTCCACCATAAGTAATCTCTCATCCACAACTCTCTCTAACCCTTCTATTTTCCTTAACCAGCCCCCTTTACTGTTCAACACGTCGTGTTGCTGTTCTCTCTAAATATGGATATTTTCTAGAATGACATGGTAGATCATATGCCTTACTTTCTACATTAGATTCTATTTTTGTATCTGAATCTTATACTTAGGCAGTTAGATAAGAATGTTGGCAGACATCTATGAAAGAGGAGCTATATATACTTGAGGAGAATTAGACCTAGGATCTCGTACCTCTCCCCTAATCTTACTATGATACGACTAGGCATCTCTTATGTTGTTTAGGTCCTTAGCTAATTTATATCTGATCCTTGCCAGATTCACTATAGTGTGCTGCTTTGGGTTATCTAGTATTTACGTGATTCTATTAACCACAGTTTGTTCTTTTCCTTGAACTCATCTCTTTCTTTATCAAGTTTTGTTGATGCTGATTGGGGATTGCCCTAACTCTTGGTGATCCACCACCGGATGGTGCATGTTCTTATATGCATTATTAGTTTCATAAAAATGCAAGAAGTAAAATCATATCTCTAAATCTTCTATTGAGGTTGAATATAGATCCATGTCAGCTATATGTTTAGAGATTGTCTGCTTCGTTGTCTTCTCACCGAACTTGGCATACAAATTACTACTTCTTATCCTCTTTATGCTGATAATTCTAATGCTATTCAAATTGCTACCAATCAAGTCTTTTATGAGATAGCTAAGCATATTGAGAGGTGGATTATCATACATTTAAGATTTAGTTTAGAGTTATATGGTTTCTCTTATTAAAGTTTCATCTTATAATAAAGTAGCCGATCTCTTCACCAAAGCCATGGCTCGTAGCCATCATCATTATCTTCTTTCCAAATTGATGCTTTCCTTCGCCTAGCATCAATTTGAGGGAGGGTGTAGGAGGTAATCAATGAATTTTGATTAAGTGAATTATAGAAGATTGCAATCAAAGGCTGATTAAGCAAATTATAGATTGATTAATGATAATCAAGAGATTCTGATTTGCTACATTTTCTTTATATATAGTAGGCAGTAATCTAGGGATTTTGGATTATGATTTAGTTAATCAAGAGGGATTGTGATTACATGCTGATTAGGCAAATCATGAACATTGTAATCAAAGGTTGGTTAGGTAAATCATTGAGTGATTGGCGAAAATCAAAGGATTCTGATTTTTTGTAATTTCTAATGTAGATATATAAAACAGGTATAAATACCTGTGACCCTTATACTTGCAAGGAGAAAAAAAATATAGAGATTTCTTTGCTATTGGAGTTGATCATTCTTTTAAAAGATTGGCAAAACTTTATATTAGCGAGTTTGTGAGATGGTACCTTATGAAGCATTATACGGAAGGAAATATATATCGCTTATATGTTAAGATGTTAGTGGTGAGAAAAGATTGTTAGAACCTAAACTTGTGCAATAGATTCAGAAGAGATTCGATTAATCATAGAAAGGCTCCACGCAATCTAGAGTAGGTAGAAATGTTATGTAGATAATAAAAGATGAGAATTAGAGTTTCAGGTAGGTGATCATGTATTTCTAAAGGTGGCCGCTACTAAAGGACTTATGAGATTTGGGATTCATAGTAAGCTAAGTCTTAGATACATTGGTCCATTTGAGAAATTACGCGTCAAATCCCACTGATGTTATAAAATATGCACCTTTACAACTTATAGAAGACTTAACGTATGAAAAGTGCCCAATGCAAATTATAGATAGGAAGGATCAAGTATTGTAGTGATATATCATTCCGTATGTTAAAGTATAATAGAATAAACATTCTATACAAGAAGCTACCTAGCCGCTAGAGAAAGAGATGAGGCAAAAGTATCCTTAACTATTTGAAAATTTAGGTAAGTAACCTTTGAAGATGAAATCTAATCAAGAGGGGAGAATGTAGTGAACCGGCACATGGGCCTATCCCATTAGGAGAGGAAACTGCCTTAGTTGGGATGGCAACCCTTCTCCTTATCAACAGAGAACCACCTCAACAGAGGCACCGTTCTCTTTTATTTAAGAACAAAGACACACAATCGCTATTATATGAAACCATACACCTCTTCGCTTTTTCCTCTCTCATATGCCCTCTTTCTTTAAAACATTCCACGCTTCTCATGGGGAAATAGAAAAGCTAGTAGCCATATGTTTAGCATAGCAAATTTTGATTATGACAAGCAATATTATAGAAATTAGAATTTGTAGGAAATTTTAGAAATTCATCTGAATTATGACAATAATTTGATAAAATCATGATTTTGAATTATTAGATTTTAAAGGATCCTATGACATAGTTGTTTTATTTGATTATCAGTGTTTGTGAGGTAATAAACTTCCTACATGTTAAAAGTATTTTATAAAAAGTAGATGAAGACTTTCTTATATCAAATAGTCCTTTAATTGGGCCTGCCAACCAGTTTATAATGAGATTATTGGTAAGATTTTAGGAAGAGGAGATGAAGATCATTAAAAAGTTTGAACCACTCCTTGCTGAAAAGTTTAGTTAAAAATAATTCCAGGACTATGTTAAGGCTATTGATGTCTTTCAACATCAATAAACTTGTAAACTTAAAAATGTTGAGACATCTGTATACTTTGCACAATGCCATACAGTGTCGATGTGAAACCTGCACCTGTATTGGCTGTACTGATTTATATTGATTCATACCAGGTTCTGCACCAGCGTGCAGGGGTGATATTGTACTCTGCACTGGGCAGTACTGATGGTTTTTTGGTACATACAATCGGTCCCCATATCATTTTAATGAAAAAGGCATGGATTCAGTAACAGCGTTTAAAACCTTCTTGTGAAGGCTTAACATCTCATTGTATCTAAGAGTGTGGCAGAGTAATTTGATGTAGGCCAGCTAGGGGTGGCAATGGGTTGAGTTGGTTTGAGTCAATTTAAAACAGCAACACACAGAATATTGTCTTGATAATGTATGAAAAGTTGGCTGAGCTTGTCAGGTAAGGACTGTCTGGATTCTCCAGTCCATACCCAACCATTACTCAACTCTCAGAACCTGACCCAACTGATCCATACCATGCGCTACATGGTCCAATCTTGTCATAAATGAATGCAATTCCTTCCAATTCAACTTAATGCTGAACTGCCATGCAACAAAAGGGGTGATTCTCCATTTCAACTTCATAAAAAGAGAATAATCACTCTTAGAAACCTTACCCAATGGTCATGGCTTGAACCCACCAGATAAGTATCTAGTCCTACCTTGGCATGGTTGGATGCAATCCATTCCAATTCAGCATAATGCTGAATTATCATCCAACAGAAGGAGGGAATCTCCATTTTGACTGATTGAAAAAAAACTGATCACTCTCAAAAACCTTATCCAATAGTGGTGACTTGACTGGACCCCACCTAGATAAATCTCTAGTCCCATGACTTAGGCCAAGACAAAGCTCTAACCTGCACCCAAGCTATAAAATCCAAGTGAAGAAATTTGACCTATATTTGATCTCAATTGAGGCCAAACCTGGTTGACACAACGTCAGGTTAGATTTTGCCACCTTTCAGGTCAGCACCAGATACAAAGCAGATGATGTCTTCTTACAATTCTCCTCATATTTTGGATGTAACATTTTCTTTCATTCCGTATGATGGAATGGCATGGCAAACATCCATCTTCCATGTCAATATGTGATAGGTCCATGTCAATGCTATTTGAGGATCGAGAGGCTCTGGAGGAATCTTGATCAAAACGTGGAGTAGGTTAGCACCATTGTAGATAGACTTGCTTGTCTTGTTTGAAAAATGATATGGTCAAACACTAAATTAATATTGCAAATTAAGCCACTTGAAGAGGGGGGGTTTAGTATCATTTGGATCTTTAACACCTTGATAAGATATGGTATCTAGCCAAGGGGATAAAGCAACATCATATGGACCCCTATTTTCATGTCCTAACAAGTGTTACTTCTTTGTGCAAGTTACCATATCAGTTGCTAATGTGGCTGCTTATATCATGGTGAACCGATTCTCCAATAAGGCTTAGTTAATGCTTCAAAAAGGTACTGCTCTGTTAGATAACTGTTTTGAACAGGGATGTGTGGTTTGTAAGTTGCTTTGAATGAATGCAGAAAGCAAAGAGAAGTAAGCCTCAGTTGATGATGCATGGTGCATAGCAAATGGATGACTAGGTTGAACTGTTGCATACCATGTCTCTTCTTGGGATCAAATTACGTCTACGACCAAGTTTGCCTACAATGTTTTGCCAGGTCCATGGGGATTCCTCCTTTCAAGGGTTTATTGGGACCTGACTCACATCATTTGGTCATCAGTCATGGATGACACAAACCCTTCTGCATGTAACTTGCAAGGTATTCATGAAGAGATGAGCAAATGAAGGCCTTTGGAAAGAGAGTTAAAAGGCAAGGGCTGTTGATTTTAGTTAGGAGATGTAGTCATGATTTGTCAAAAAGATTTTTTAAGTGAAAATTTCAATAGTTTCATTGTTATAATGCTTGTTTAGAAGTTGATTACCAATGTCCATATTTTGGAATTGTTTAGGATCTTAACATGAACATTACTTTTCATATGGAAGATCTGGCCATCTATTGTGGCCCCCATGTAGATGAGACACAAAAAACAATCAATGAAACTGCCTTCCATTCCAAAGTTTCCGAGTTTGGCACAGGATTTCTTTTTTATCCACCAAAAAAGATCTTCTTACACTTCCGACCTCTTATATTTTGGTAAACCCCAGTCAATTTTGATGGGTCTGTCAAGCCACAAGGTGCAGGAGCAAGTTTGCTTATTTGAGACGGTACTGGAAAGATGCTGTTGGCTGGGGGCTATTTCACTCCAATAACTTCTGTACCCTTTGCTAAACTCACTGCTGTTTGATGGAGTCATGCTATGCACTAGAAGGATATTCTTCCGCTGCGCGTGCCTGACTATATAAGGAGAGTACATCCAACTTTACGCCGTCTGAAGGAACTCCTCTTTTCCTCTAACAATGTTTTTTATACGCAAGAAGGGGAATTAATCGGCAGATTATTTTGCTCAAATGGCCTTATCCTTGGCGCAGGTTTACTTGCTCAAATGGCCTTGTCCTTGGCGCATCCACAGATTTAGGTTCATCAGTTTCCTGACGAGCTCAACCACTTGATGGAAGTTGATGCTAAGAGCACTATTTATGTGATGTTGCCTCTTGTAACCCAAAAAAAGAAAATTAGAGATTCTATATCATCCTTACTCTTCTAGCATGCTTATTTTGGATGAGGATGCCCAATCCATAGGATTGGATCTTTGTGACTCATTGAAGCCAAGTTCTCTCAGGTCAGGGAACTAATCCTCCTGATATTTCATTGTGGAATCATTTTTCCTGGAGAAAATTAGGTTCCTTTAACTCATCTTGATCATGCTAAAACCCTAAGATAATAAACGCTAGCCTCTAGACATTTTCTTGACAAAGTTCTCTTCTTGTATGGGCCTTCAAGGTTCAGCCATAAGCCAAAATTGAATCTAGCATAAAATTACAACAAACCTATTGTCCATTAAACAAGCCCACCGTTACCCAGTCAACACCACACTTATTGTCTATCCTCAGTCACCATTATAATTTTGGGAAGACATCATCCTATATCCCCTTAATTCAAAATGTAGATTAGCTTTTGATGTTCAGTAACCATTAGTTTTGGCTTTCACTGCCGAGAACTTTATTTTATCCAATTTTATATTGCCATGTTAGCACCAGTTGATTAGCCAGCCTCTTGAACATTCTGTCTCACGTTCTTTTCCTCTCATTTCTTATTCATTAACAGATGAATAAAGTATTGCTCCTACTTTCTAGAATTATATGCACCCAAGTTGGCATATTTGGACATAAGCAATACTCGCATTTCTTTGTGGATGGATTTCCGAATCAAAAACGCATCCTGAGATAAATTGAATTGTAAGGATCTCGGCAGGCCTGAGGTTTTTAAAACTACATCAACATGGCACCATAACCAGAAACTCCAAACATCACTCCAATAGTTTTGAATGGCAATTTTTCCTGTAAGAACTGGATTTCATATTAATGGTTCTTGAAGATTACATCGAGTGTTTGAATTCTATATTTTATGAGTGTTCTGAGCGTGGCCAAACTCTGAAATTATTATTGAATAACTGCCTCTGGAAGATTTATTTGTGTTTCTTGTCATTTCCTTTTGTTCATCAAAGCAGTATTTGAAGAAAGAATAACAATTGAGAGCAAAGCTGCAAAATAATAATTGCCATTTTAAATGGTCTAACAGCTCTGTGGCAAGATTTTCTGCAAGTTTCTGATTGCTTCTGCCTCTGTAGACAATGGAATCCAGGCTACCACACCTGATTGGAAACTGCGACACTGGTTTTAATCAGAGGGGAAGTTTGGAATATTGATGGGTGGTTGAATATTAGATGAAAGAAAAACTATTGTCTTAGCACACTACATGACCCACAGGTCTGCTTCTATTCCTTCTCATCCCCCACTACTACTAAACTAGAAAAAGTTATGGGTGGTCTTTTGTGTGCAAAAGACAATCTTCCACCTGATGAGGTAAACTGGGTTAGCATTCTCAAGCGTTATGTCTTTAGCAAATGAAGTCTCTTCATAACATACCTTTGATAATTTCATAGATTACACGTCAAATCTACATCTACTGTGTTCCCTGGTACACAGTAGTTCATTAACAACAGCAGAAAAGAACAATGCCAAGCCCTCCCCCACCACCACATCTTTCTTAACCTCAGTTTCACTTATAATAATTTCTATATATATATTTATTCATCATCTCAATAGGCATCTTCCCTGTAAAAATATTAGTTCTGTGGTCACTGCCATAATTTCTCTCTCTCCAGATCCCTTACTTCTAAGATATTGAGGTCCCACCATGATGCCATCACTCCATATTCCTTTCATCCAAGTTGTCCACACAGACTTGACAGCACCAAACAAAAGGAAAGACTACTGCTTACACATTTGGTCTCTCGCTTGCTCAGGAAAAGAAAGATGCAATTAATTTTCTCTTGGATGCATGAATGTGGCACCAGCCCAGATCGCTAGCTGCTATTAAAGGTGCTGGACATAACTGGAGATGTTTCAACACACATTCCCTCTCCTAGGAACTTCTCTGCTGAAAATTCAATCCTTGTTCTAAACTTTCTTTGGCAGATGGAATCAGTCATAGCTGTTTATAATATCTTCAGATTTTATATGCCAAAAAATCAAGTGTCCAACCCATGTTGCAGGAATGGCAAATCATGCCCCTTGCACTAACTAGATGAAGCCCCCCAGTACTACTAAAAGGATGCACAATAGGATGATGGAAGGAGGAAGGCTTATCATGTGGGTTGAATCACTGCTTTGAATTCTCAAGGAGCATTGCTGGTTGGGAGATGATTCCTATCTCTCTCCTGAGTCTCAATCGTATTGAAGATAGCTATGAAAGGAGAAGAGATCAAGTCTCTCCTATCCTAATTCTCGAATGCATATCAGAATAGAGAGGAAGGGCTAGCCCATTATGGGTGCCTAATCCTGACCCAACACCTCCCATCAAAGCTTTTGGCTACTAAACAATATCCTTCCCCATCCCGATTTTTTATGGTAAATTTCTTAAAATACAAGCAAGCAAAAATAAATAAGAGATCGTTAAGGACACTGTCAAGGGACAACTTGATTAGGGTTTTTCTTCCACTTAGAAATAGTATTTTTTGTTCTAACATCCTTTAAAACGATTTAATTTTTAGTTGACACTGGTCCCAAGGTGACCAAAATTTCAGTTTTGATTTTTGGCTAATTCCAGTCAGTTTCAGTAGATTTTGGTCAATTTCGGCCAAACCGAGCAACATTGTTGTTTCTTCTCTTTTCCTTTTCCCTCTGTTTTTCCTTTCCCTTTGTCGTAATTAGCCTCTAAAGATGCTGCTGATCTGTTTTGGCACTTAAGCATGATCTATTCCACACACACACACGTACAAAAAAAAAAAAAAAAGAAAAAGAAAAAAAAAAAGAAGGAAGAATTAGTCTCTAATTCTTTTCTTATGTTAAACATGTCTCGTGATCTATTAGTCATGTACACTGAGGAGATAATACATGTTGCTGTCCTAATTTTCGGTTCGCTCCCTAAGACAACTAGAATGTTAATGCATTTGAATAAAAGGTTGACTACTTTATTGCAAGCATGGCCAGAGTTTTACAAAGTAATGGAGTTCGTTAGTGAATGAAATTTTTTATTTACGGCCCAATAGAGAGAGCAAACCACTTTCAGAGCTTTGGTTCTCATGACTCATCAATCTTGTTCTGAAACATGAGTTATCAATGCTAGTGCTTTAGAATGTGTGAAATTTGAAATCGTGCCCTGGAAAGTCTCTAGATTTTCATTGTCTTTTCCAGATTTTCACAAAATATAAAATTTCTATGCAGTCCTCTTTTTTTTATGTATAATCTATTAAATTTTTATGCATGCGTCTAAAGCATGAAACCATTGTATAAATAAACATAATGCACATTGAAGGATTGTGCTCGAGTGCTCAAACTAGACATACATGATCCTAGATAAACATAATTCTTATATTTTTCTCTTATTTTTGGATTTTACTTTAACTTTATTGGCCAAAACTCTGGAACTTGGAGTAAAGCCACTGAAATGGCCAAAAACCAAATCTCTATTTGAGGGACATAAAATGAAAGTGAAACCGAGTTTTAAAATGTTGTTTCCATTTTATGTATCAACAACATCTAGCTTAAGCTCAGTGCAGAGGACTTTACTGACAGCAAAATAGAAATAGTTTTCCACTTTGACTTTGGTCTTTGTTCTTTAGCCAAAGCAAGAGGAGGCACTGAAGACGATCAACAAAGACAGCTGGAGATAAATCTCTCTTTGTTGGGCACTTCCCTACCTCCATTGTAGATCTAATTCTTATCAGATATTTCTGTTGTTTACCTTGCCTTCTCTAGGAAGGATCACCTTTTGTAGTTTGATCGTGATCTTGATATTTGTTGATGGCTGAGCCATCTTTTCTATCAAACTAAAAAACAAAGAAGAAGTTCAAAGGCAGCTGATGTAACTTTGAACGTTGGCAACCATTCCCAAATTATTGACTGGCAGATTGACTCCTGTAGATAGACTGTCCAAAATAATATTACGTGACCCATGGAAAGGATGAAGGTGCAGACAACTTAGACAGCGGGGATGAAGATTCTAACCACAGACAAAAGACACCGACTGCAATAGGTTGAAGGGTGAGTTCTTATTTGCTTAATCGTCCAAATCCTTGGTGCTTTTGGTTATGTAGAATCATTACGCGCCACTAAAAGTTAAAAATCAGATTCATCAGGGAAAAATAGCAGAAATAATTGAATTTTGTGCATCAGCCCCTAAAATTGGATTTTTTTTTTTTATTATTTTTTGACTTTTGGGTATATGAATTAGGGTAGCATATCAATATGAGGCAGCCAAAGGCAACCTTATAGGTAATAAAATATTTTTAAATATTAACAAGAATGAAACTTAGGTATAGTTCTTACTATGTCATATTCTATTTAATAAATGATATATTTACCATCATTGGTGACATGTGTCACTTATACTATATTGAAAAATAATGACAAAAATATATCACTTCTAAAGTGAGATGATGCTACATGTTTCACTTATTAAGCGGTGCACCGCACAGCAAACATATAAGGAATCAAAATAAAGTTTTATCCGATTAATAATCTTTAGCTTTTCTCAAGGTAGTGCTAGAGGCTGCAAGCCACGTTCTATTATTCCTCCTGGAATGTTCCTTGAGACTGTTTCCAAGGTATTCATTCATCATCAGGGTCATGAGAAGACCCTCCAAATTCTTCAAGAGATGGCCTCCTAGTTTTGCTCATCAAAGCGAGCACTTGCAGTTTTGTACAGTGGCTACCCATGGTCTGCGGGGATTGAGTCAGAATGGTCCTTGGGTGCCTTTGAGTTGTATGACAAGTCCCCTGCTTTTAGATCGAGCATCTTTTCATGAATCTTCCTTGCAATCTCCTGATCAATAAATTCCATTTCCAAATTCCAAGATTTATGGGTTCCATGTGAGGTGTTCTGTGCTTGGACACTGGCTTACCTAATACGCGGTCCCACGCTTCTCTCCTTTTCAACTTGCAGTTGTGACCATAACCTATAACCTTGATTTGCTTCGGTTGGAAGTTTTATTCTACTTCATGATAATTTCTCTATGTCATAACATGTCAGTAGTATAAATGCTTCCTGTGCGAAGCCAGAATAGGACCGGGTAATTGGATGGAAGACCATTCTGAAGACCCTGAAACGAAGACCTAAAGAGGGTGGTTCAGAATTTTAATTGAGGCTTTTAATAAGAGCCCTTTATGACTGAGTTGGACCAAGCCATAAAAGAGCTGAAGCATTAGTTTTTCACACCCAACTGAACCAACCAGTGTGGGATGGGCTACACTGGTAGATAAACCGATTGGTCAAACCTTGATTTTAGAACCATATCCAATTCATTGGTTAAATAGATTGGATCAAGCAAGAACAAAGGAAGATTAGAGACCTTAGTTACCTTACTGTTGTGCACAACCAACTAGAATGCATGAATTCGATTACTTAATTTGCTTGGACTACTTGTTATTTTTCATTTTGCTTTAGGAGATGACCAACTGGGATGTTTACAATTCCAATTTGGAGTTTAATGGGACCTAATGTTTGCTACGTCATGTCAGGGCACAGTTGTGAAGTTTATTTGTATGTTGTCCAAGTCTTATACCCTGACCCGTCTTCCTTTGTTCTCTGCAGGCAAAAGTTGCACCCTGAAGGCAGTGCTTGCTTCAGGAGCAATAAGTACTATAACTTGCCAATCTTAAATAAAATTCTCAATCATCTATTTTCCTTCATATTTTATACAGTCTTGCAGTTCTCTCGAAGTACATCTATTACTTCATCTAACTAGTGATTCTGAGCAGAGGTACCATAAAATCATACTGTTTATTTCAGGGTGTGATACTGAAAGCAAATCTTGTTGGCAGTAAAGCATGCAATATGGGTACTGAGTGATCATCCAGTCAAGGACTTGTTCTCTAATTGATCATGCATTCATAGTCAAAAAGAATGTCCTTGTTTGGCAAAAAGAAATAACAAAAACCCCATAATTTTCAATTCAATTTCTGGTGCATGCATGCCATCTCAATTGCTTTGGTAGCCATTCTGGTTAACCACTTAATATGCTTACAGATGCATATCTCCTTTGCCTTACATGAATACGCAAGTATTGTTCAGGCAAAATTTTAAGACTCGAAGTTCTCTCAACACACATGTTTGTTTGTTTAAGCCCTTGACTGTATTCTATTGCATCATATTAACTTATTCCTAGTAGGTGCTCATTGCAACCACTGGGTCTTATATATATTTGGACTGTAGGTTCTCGCTACCTGGTTCACATGAAGTTTGGCTACTCATACCATATGCAAAAGAAGCCATAGTTTTGTTCAGGTTACATGCAGCATCATACTGATTACCCACATTGCTGTCAGCACTTCATGCCGTCAGCAAGGTTGGAACGCCTGAGAGTTGACTTGATTCTCCTTTCAGGATGATCAACTTCATCATATGTGGTAGTTCATGCCTACTTGCAGCAAATTCTTGTTGGGAATCTGCAGATCAACGAATCCCTGCCTGAAATTTCTCCTCAAGAAATCATATACATAGTCGATGACCACCCTCTTTAACAAGCCAGAATCCTCACTAGCCTTCACCTCACTGTGACCCAATAAGTACACCACTCCTGAGGCCCAGGAACTCTCCAAGAACCTGATCTCCTCCTCTGCCCCTCCATTTCCTTTGCCACCTTCTTCACAATTCTCCATCCTAATGAAGGACTTGAGATGCTCCATGAGTAGGTGCTCGAACTCCTCATTCCCCACACGTCGGTCTCGGTACCCATACCTCACGATGCATCGATACATTTTGTAGTCTTTAGGCCCTACTCTTCTGAGCAAGAACCTCTCCTCAGTTGGGACCTTGTTCACGGGCAGGTACTTGACAGAGACAAATACTAGCACAGAGTGAATTGCTGGTAGGTTGCTGAGGAAGTGAGGAAATATGGCAGGGATCCCCTGGGTCAGTTCAGTATAGAGAAGCCCGACACCGGGTACCCGTGAGATACCAAGGTTGGAACCAAGGCTGTGAAGGTAGTGGGTCGACACCTTTTGTTCCACTTCAAATGCATGGCGCTTCGATTGCACGTAGTGCCACACGTACATCACAAAGAAAAGAACTGCTGCCAAAGAGAGTGGAAGGTAACCCCCTTTACAGAACTTGTAGAGCACCGAAGAGAAGTAGAGGAACTCAAAGGAGAGGAACACCAGAGCAAAGAGGGCAACAAGGATAAGGCTGGTTTGCCAAATCATTAGCATTATTAGGACAAGGAGGGAGGATGTAACAATCATCACTGCAACCACTGCAATCCCTGTGAATTATGAGAAACATGGTCAGTTTGAGAGGAGATCAATGCACCAGAGAGATCGATGTAAGAAACAAAATATTACCATAGGCATTTCCAATTTTTGTCGTCTCTTTGAAGGTGGCGGTGACCATGACACAGGCAAACATTAGAAGGAAATTGATCTCAGGAATGTAGACCTGGCCTTCATGCTTGTGGGAGGTGTGGACGACTCGCACTCGAGGAAAGCAGCCCAAAGCCATGGACTGCTTTACAATAGCAAATGTGGCAGAGATCATGGCTTGGCTTGCGATGATTGATGCTAAAACGGCGACGGCAAACATGGGCCAGTACACAGATTCTGCAACACATGGCAGCAACCAAAGAGAGATTTAAGAAACTTGCACCTTGTGTATCAAGGTTGTAGCTCTGATTCTTTTTACCTCTAAAATGGGACAAGAGAGGACATACCAGGAGTGGACTTGTAGAAGGCATCTGATACATCAGTGGGAGCATAAGAGAGGTACGCAGCTTGTCCCACATAAGCACAAATTAAGCAAGGATATACCAATCCAGTGAACGCAATCTAGAGGAGAAGAAGAAGCCAGTGTTAGAAAGGCTAACCATCTTCTGAATAATACCTTCAGAAGCTAAGGTTTCAAGGAAGAGATGCCAAACCTGAATCGATCTAACTGAGAAGTGACCAAGATCAGCAAACATGGCTTCAGTTCCTGCTCCAATAAAACACAAAACTATTTGAGAACAGAACACGTTTTAAGCTTATAATTCAGTTATAAATTGAGAGGAGAGCGTACCTGTCATGCAGAGCACAACTCCTCCAAGAGAGATCCAGGCCTCCTTAGGATCCCTCTTGAAGTATGAGATGATGTAGATGGGGTTGAAAGCCTTCAATACTGTTGAGTCATGGCGGATGAAATTGAAGATTCCAACAGTCCCTATGAACAAGTACCATGTAAGGATCACAGGGGCAAACGTGTACCCCACTTTGTTGGTCCCAAACCTTTGAATGGCAAAAAGAACCACCAGTATTGCCACCGATATCATCGCAACGACATCTGAGATTCCATTAACATTGAACAATACTAATTAGAACACTCTGCAAAACTGCTGCCTACATGGAAGAATCGATAGAAGAGTTAAAAAGGCAAATGCAAAAGCTAGATTCAAGGAGTTTACCGTTTTTTAATCCTGCATCAATTTTCCTCACTCCATCTACTGCTGAGAGAACTGCAGCATCGAATTTTTCTCAACAAGTTAGCAAATATGGAATAGAATTAGAAATCAAAACTAGAAGATATCAAACAGTGAGAGGAAGAATGAAGTGTGGAAATTCATTGGAACCAACCTGAAATACAGGGAGTTAGGATACCATCTCCAATGACCATGCATGTTCCAAGAAGGGCCATAAAGAGAAGGCCAGTTTTAGCCCAACTGCTCTTCTCCAAGGCCTTCTTTATGTTCTCAGCTCTCTTTAGGTGCTTGTTGGGTATCTTCAGCTTATAAGCAGAGATCTCCATGTCTTCTGCTTGCTGGTTCGGGATCGCACTCACCTTGGAATGTCTACATATCAATGAATACATTGCAAAGGTTCCACCTGAGGTCCAAGAAAAATAGATCAATTTCCATAATTTATTTCATCAATCTAAGCGATAAATCTACAAAATCACCCTTGTGATTTGCAGTAACTTACCATCTCCGTTGTCATTGGCCCAGAGGACAATGAAGACATATTTGATGAGGGGGAAGAGTGTGAGAGAATATATGATGAGAGATAGAACTCCAACTATGTCGTCCTTGCTTGGTACCCTGTTCGCAAACGAGCTCGCAAACACGTACAATGGAGACGTTCCGATGTCCCCATACACCACTCCGATGCTTTGAAAAGCCAGCTGCATGACAGCGGCAAGCGAGACAACCTATTTTTCCCCAGAAACAGAGCAGGAGAGAAAACAAGAAAAACAGGAGAAAAATAAGAATGGCATTTAGTAAAGAAAAGCTCGAAAGTATCTGAGAAGATACAACACAGCCCATACTAAAGTCAATACACTGCAAGGAATATATACAAGTTCTTTTCCTTTCAAGTGTAGAGACCATCGTATGTTCATAGATATGAGATATAAAAAGAAGTTTGGGGGAAAACTATTTCCTCCATCACAGAGCGTCACGGTGTTTGCCCTTACTTTAGAAGTGGTGGGCATGCCTGAGACCCGGTTCGCCTCTTTGTCAAGAGAATCAATCCTGTTAAATTGCTTGCTTATGGGCTGCTGCTCTTCGCCCATCTCTTCCTCTACTCCTTCCACCCTTTCTCCCATGGTGTTCTCCTCGGTATCATTCACCATCTCTATGTTCAACACAACCCCCTCTACTTCTTCCCCCATTATGGGGAGGAGAGTAGTTCGAGAAAGTAGGAGAGATTGCAGCAAGAGAGACAGAAGAAAGAGGCAAGAGAAGTCTCTTCTTCGGCTAGTCGCAGCGGTCCAAGGCCGAGGCCGCCCTCTTGTAGGCGCTTAGCCGTAAGGATGGCGGTGAGCTCCTGCCCCTCGACTTTGACTTTATGGCTACCAAGCACGTGAGTTCCTATAAAAATCTCTCGGTCTTTTTTTTTAACTTCTTTATAGATGCTGACGGGGGAAGGCTTGGACGGGGGACGTTGCCACCCAGCGGCACAACCGTCGCCCAGGGGCCACGTGAAAAAAAAAAAACGCGTATTTTGTTGCAACCATTTCCGGGTGCAGCGCTGCTAGTGTCTAAACTACATGGAGATCTCTCCATTATTAAATGTTTCCACTATTTTTTCTTCGAGCTCCATGGCGAGTTTTCCAAAAGATTTCCATGGCTTTTTAAGTCAGTTTTGTTCCAAAACTTCTTTATATAGATGAGAATTAGGTTTCTCGTTTAGGCTTTGCTCTTTTGATGATTTTTTCTTTTTTAAATCGATTAATTTTTTTATTTACTAACCTACCCATATTCTTTTAGTCATAAAAAAAAATAAATTATATTTTTAAATTATCATTTATTTATCAAATTAGAAGTAAAACTTAACCATTTAAAAAATGTTTAAATTAGTTTCTCATGTATTAGGTTTCTTTAATCTTCCTTAAATATCCGTACAATCATTATTCTCTCTTTTATTAATATTTCTCGTTTCTTTTTTTCTTTTTTTTGCTTTTTACTCTCGATATATTTTGGAAAAAAAAAGTAAGAATGTAATGTTTGTATAAGATTATATAAATAAAACAAAAATATATAATCTATGTTTTATAAATGGATATAATATTATTATTTAATTAAAAAATAAAAACTATTTAAATTTTATTTTTATTTAGAAAAATAAAATTTATAAATGATTAATGTATATATCGAAAATATAACTTAAAATATAGTTTGGTAAAAAAAAATTAATCTCCGATCATGGAGATAAAGTATATAATTAATATGCAAAGTAGTTTTGATAGTATAAAAGGTACTACGTGAAGATAAATAGATCGTAGCAACTTATCCAAAAAAATTATAATGTAAAAAAGCATGGATAACAGATACCAGAATCACTTTGCAATATATGAAAGAACATGAATAAATTATTTTCTATTTAAATGTTACTTTGATAACACTCGAAAAAATTTAGATTTTTGAATAATTTTGATACCTTTCAAAAAAATGAAATCTTATTGTTATGTAGAATCCAAACCGCATGAAGGCTAGATTTTGAAGCTATACGAGAAATAGGAGGTAAGCGCTAATGACCTATGCTCACCACACTACTAAACCAAATACATACCAAATGTGATTGGCAAGTTAAATGAAAAGAAAAACATATTTTTATAATTTTTTATTATTAAATTGAGATTTAGAATTATTAATTTTTAAATTAAAAAAATAAGGATAAGATAAATAAAATACATATTATTGCCCAGCTAAGCAACACAAAAGGAGAGGTGAATTGGGTTCTTTGAAAATTTTTTTTGGCAAGAATGTGCAATTTTTCAAAATAATAAAATCTGTGTAAGAGTGAAGTGATGATTGGAAGAGCAAATAATATCAAAAGAAATAAGCACACACAAACACAAAAATTTATAGTGGTTCGGTGCCAATCTTTGCACCTACATCCACTCTCCAAGAACCCCTTAGAAATTTTGTCTACTAATCGTTCTTCAAACGATTACAAACCTAGCTAACCCAGCTAGCTTCTTGTTTCCCAGGCATAAGGGAGCCTTTTCTTAGCTTTTATAGCTAAATTTTTATTTCCTAGGCACAAGGGAGCCTTTACAACTCACCAATTAAGGGTTTGGTACACCGTACATAAGTTTCAACCAAGTTAAAACTCAAACAACTTACAAAGAAAAGAGTTTTAAAATTTTTAGCTCCTTAATGAGCAAATTTAACAATAAAAGCACTTTACAGTTTTTGAAGACCTCCACCTTTAAATGTTGGAGTTATGAGCACTTGAAAAAGCCTCTTAAGTAGTTGGAAGGAGACTTGAATAAGCCTTGATGGAGTTTTAAACTCTGTAGCACACTTTTTTTTCAAATATGAAAGGCTGAATTCTTTCTTAATTTTCACTTGATTTTTCTCTTTTTTTCCCACTTGTAATCCTTCAAAAATACTCCCAATCTCTTACTAATCCATCCCATTTACAAGTATTTATAGTTTATTGATGGATTGGAATGTTAAACTAGCCGTTTGTGACCATTGGAATGTCAGAACTAGCCATTACTGGGCTTTCCAGAAAGTTAGTCGACTACTTTTACAAAACTGTCTGTCCTAGCCACAGTAGTCGACTACTTAGTCGACTAACTTTGAATTCTTTACTGTTCTGCCCACAGTAGTCGACTACTTAGTCGACTAACTTAAAAATCTTCACTGTTCTGCCCACAGTAGTCAACTAACTTGAAATTCTTCACTGTTTGACCATAGTAGTCGACTAATTAGTAGACTAATTTGGAAAAACATACTCTTAACTCCTTTGTGGCATAGTTTTTGTTGGAACCTCTCCCCGACACATGCCTCCTTATAGAAATTTGGGTAGAGTTCTGCTAGTCTTATGGTATACACCATAAGGCAAAAGTGGATCCTATCAAATTTTCATAAGTTACATGCTCAACATACATAATCCTGTTCATAACATTTAACTTGCTCAATTTACTCACACCTGTCATCAAGCAATAACACATAACTTTTCTTGGTCCTGCTCAGTTAAAAACATATTCTGCATATATATCACTGTTCACTTCCAGGTTAAGTCTAACATTTACATCATTCATTTACAACTTCACATATATATATATATACCTACGTACATCACCATCTCAATCACCACTCTTAGCATACAAGAGTAACTTACAATCCCCTTTACATCCACCAACATCCTCTCTAAACACTAGTAACACATACAAAAATAATGCTACTGGAACTAAAATGCTAAGCTCACCTGCAGGGTCTTTGAGTACTCTAGACTCAGTTGCTAGCCCGAAGATTTCTATCTCTGATCTGAAATGAAAATGTGAATAATAGTGGGGCGAGACCTAAGTCCCAATGATTGGATAACCATCTAACAATGGGGAACATGGAGAAATTCATATTATAAAATCGATACAAATACTGATACCATATATCGGAAATAGATACAAAAACCTTTTTAAATGAGATAAGTTAACTTATAAGTTAGCTTATGCTTCCAATAATATAACTTAAATAGAGAAATGCTATTTTTATAAGATCTCATGATGTCGGGCTTGGTGTGCTACCACTAAGGTACATCCTTACAGTTGCTCTCCTGCAGGAGTACTCTCAGTGGGTGAGTGAGCTGAACACCGAGGATTCTCGCACCACATGGCACCCCTCACATGTGCGGTTCACTCTAGGTGTGAACTTATCCCTTTTCCCTAGGCCTCCTCGTTGCCCCCTCCATGGGCCAATATCTCTGTGCCCCCTCGGGCTATATAGTAACCTAGCTCTTTACCGAGCTGTGATTCTTGCCCCACTAGGCTGTTTGCAATCTGCCCCATTGGACTGATCTAGCTTGTGCTCCTCCTGGCCTTGGGATCATAGTATGATCGAATCGCAAGGAGGTGCCGACTATAAATAGTGTGTATAATGTTCATGTTATGGCACAGTCTACAGCGTGATCAGCCCCATAAATGGCCCAATGCTTTTACGCTGTATGTTATTGAAAATACTTCAGAATGTAGTTTATAATCCCACTACAAAATGCTATACTTTCTTTAGAACATTTCTATTCATGTATGCCCATGCGAACATATATTGGAAAGGCAAAATCTATGCTTTTAACTTTAAACTCATGCTTTGTCTTTAGAACAGGCTTTTAATCTCATACTTAAACTTTAAATACATGCTTTGCTTTGATACCTTTTTGCTTGAAACCCGTGGTTCTACTTGAAGCATTTATTTCATGAAATCTATGCTCACTTTTCAAAACAACTTCTCTTAATACATATGCTTTACTTTTAAAAACATTCTTAACTATGAATACATGTTTTAAAATCACTATGAAACTTAGTTCTCATTTCCCATACAGAGGCTATCGAAACATTTCATGTAACATAGCATTTGGTTGATTTGGTAACTAAATTACATCATACATTACATAAAGCCCCTTTCAAAGCTAGATGAGAAACCCACTCACCTTTGCTATTTCTTCTTTTCCACGATTGCTACCCCTCTTGAAAAAGCTCCCTTGCCTGATTTCCTTGACCTATATTACCACATATGAATTTATTTAGGTGACATATACTTAGGTTTTTATGAAACATGCATGCATGCCCCTTAGATGTACACCAATTATTTTCTACTTTTTCTCTTATCATTCGGCTTCATACCTACATGGATTTATCACATAGGTTCATGGTTTCAACACCCCTTACATGCTATCATGCTATCTCTTAAACTAAATATGAAAATAATTTAAGGAAAGGTTTCATTTTACACATCACATACTAGGTTTTTTTTCATCTTTCCTTCCATCAAATATAAACCCTCATCATTTTCATAACATAAAACCCTCTCTTATCTCTTTTCTTTTCTTTCTAACATATGATTTCATCATTAATCTAAAGCTTAGAAGGTTAGGGATTACCTTAAAGATGACAAGAAAATACCAAACTTCCTCTCCCTTCTTCCTTTCTTCTTCTTCTTCTTCTTCTTCTTTCTTTCTTCTTTTTCTTCCTCTTCTTTCTTTCTTCTTTTTTCTTCTTCTTCTTCCCCATGGCTGAACTCTTTCTCCTCTTCTTCCACCACCTTCCTCTCCTTCTCTCATAAATTTTTCTTACGGGTGGATGAAACAAGGGGTAAGTTGTTTTAATGCCTTGGCAAAAATCTCCAAATTGCCCTCAATTAAATTCTCAAAATGCTCTCTCAAGGTTCACATGTCATGCCTCTTCACCATGCATTTTTTTCCTTCTCTACTCATGACAAAACCCTTGGTAATTTCCCTTCCTACCCTTGGAGAAGTTTGCGAATGACGACAGAGTCCTTTTCCCCACTTTACCCTTAATCAAATTTTCAAATGACTTCCGAAGCCCCTTTTTTTTTATACCCCTCACCAATTGCCCAAATGACATTGATAAAATTTCAAAAGTGCCCCTTATTCATGATAAATTTTATGCTTCGAGATTAGGTTACATGCTTTATAATTCAGGATGTTACAGTTTTGACTCGATAACTTGCAAGGTAGTCGACTAAAGGCTTCAAACTTCCATTCTAAGTACCAATAGCTGCCGTGAGAGTTGACTAATGCCTCCAAAACTTGAAAACTTATTCCAAGGCCAAGAGAACTCATTACATTGGGCAAGATAAGTGCCTTAGCTCTCATGACTTGAACTTTCTTCATTTGATAACTTGCCAACCACTTGAGTTTCACTTGATTTGAGCTTGAAAACTTCCTTTTGGATCTTGATCTTATGTAGAAAAATCATTCTTGAACCATAAATCCATTTAGGAGCTTGGAATCCTTTTTGATCATCTTGGTGATTCATGTATGCCTGCATTTCATCATGGTTCTTCACAAAACTCATTAGTAACTTACTTAATTATTTTATGATCATCAAAATTAATGTAAGGTTAACAATTTCCACCTTTTTGATGATGACAAAACTATTAAGTATACAATTGAAATAATAATCTTCACAAGTTAAAACAGTACAATATTGAACTTAATCATAGGGTTGAGACAATTTAGCTTATGTTAGGAGAAGATTCAAAAATCAGTTTCATATGCAGGTTTTGTACCAAAAACTTTAAAATATGTGCCAAAAGTTTGAATTTTGTATCAGTGTCTTTAAAAACAATGTGACAAGCATTTTTCATGTTGAAATTCAAAGAAATCAGATTTTTGAAGAGATTTAAGGAGAGTTTCATGCCAAAAAGCTAAATTTTACGCAGAAAGGCTGAATTTTGTGAAACAAGGTTGAGTTTTGTGCCAAACATCTGAATTTTTGTGCCAAATATAAAAGTTATGCTCTAGAAATAAAGTTTTGTGTTTATAGACTTAGTCTTTATGTTGAAATGATAATTTTGACTTTGAAAATTTAGAGTTTTAGTCTGTGCCAAAGGCATGCTAAAAATTTGCATAGTGTGCCGAAACTCTGATTTTTTATGTCAAAAGTTTCAATTTAAAAATAGATTTCAAGGAGAGCTTATTTGTTTTAAATGCAAGTAAAATTTAAGTGAAAATAATAAGTTTCTTCTCCTCCTTTTTGTTGCAAAATCAATCTTACTCTTAAATTTAAAAAAACTTTCTTCTTTCCCTTGAAAAGTTGAAATTTTGCTGAACATTTATATGAATTGCAATTTTTCTCCCCCTAAACATATGCTTACATTATTCTCTTTTAAAAATACTGAACTTTTGAAAACTTTACTGAAACATGCTGAAACATTTTGAAAACCTTACTGAAACACTAAAACATTTATGAAGCTTTTGAGAATTTTACTGAAATATTTTTGGAACATGATGAAACTTTTAAAAACTTTCTAAATTTTTGAAAAACTTCCTACTTTTGAAAACTTTCTGAATTTTTGAAAACTTCCTGAAATATGATGAATAAGAATTCTGAATTTTTGAAAACTTTCTGAAACATAATGGATAAGAATTCTTCTCCTTTTAAATGTGTGCTTCCTCTTTAGTCTCTTTTCTCCCCCTTTTTATCATCAATCAAAAAGGATGTGAAAAGTCATGCACTTAATTTTGAATGTCTCTCCCTTAATAGTTCAATTTTAGGATTTTCATGATACATAAATTGAAGTAAAAAGAATTCACAGAAGTAATATTTGAATTGAGAAATAGAGCCCACAAAATTAAAAAAAAATATTTCATTAAGTAGATAATTTCATACACAAGATTTCATAACAAAGATAAAATACAAAGTAACAGAATACACTATGTGCTAGTACAAATATTCTAAGTTAATACAAACAAGTAACCTAGTACATTCTAATCAAACAAAGCAACCTAGTACATTCTAAACAAAGCATCCTAAACTATTCCTCATCTGAGTGGATGTTCCAGTGCCACATCCTCTTGAAGAAGGATGGCAAGATGCATGAGGTGGCCTGGCACGAGGGTGAGTAGACTGTGGAGGAGGCTGAAATGTCTGGGAAGGTGGCCTAAATGCTACGGGAGACAGCTGATCACTGATCGTCGAGACTAGATGGTGAAGAAGGCCAATGGACATCTCTAGTCTCTCAGATCTCCCACCAAAGGTCATGATCTGAGCTCGTAACTATCTCATCTCCTCAGACATGCGTGCAATCTTCTCTAAGTCATGGCTCGATCTTGCCCCATGGTCTCTCATCTCTTGTAGCAGCAGCTTTCCATTCAAAATACTCATTGAGTGCTTCAACCTCTCCAGTCTCATCATCATCTGGGATAATGTCTCATTTACTGTAAAAATATGGGGTACTATCATGAACTCACCAGTAGATGAACCACTGTCCCCTGAGCTTCTGCTGAAGATAGCTGAGGTCACCTCCCTCATGATGTACTACAGCTAATCTTGATTAAACTCAACTGAAGTCTTTTGTGGCGCAGGGGGCTCCTCAGGATGCTGCTCTGAGCTAGGTCCAGCTTCTTCATGAGAAGATGGAGATGGTCCCTAAGCAGCCTCATCAACCTCATCCTCTCTTCCCCTTCCTCTGGTCCATCGACCACTAACCTTCACAAACCCCATTCGGCGAAGAGAATGCTCATCGTAGACATCTGAATGGTGCAACTTGGTTGTCTCTTTACCCCTTAGTCTTACTCCAAAATGTTTAAAGAAGTGGGTGAGGAGCATATCATATGGAAGGGCAGTCTTGAGTCTGTTGTCTCTCTCAATACAGTCAATATCAGCTCGAGAAAGTCAAATGGGGTGTCACTAATAATATGGTACATCAAGCAAAGATCTCTCTCAGTGACCAAGTGGAAGCTTCCAGCATGAGGAATGAAGATCCTAGATATAATATGATGGAGAAGCCTCATCTCAACACTCAGGGAGTTGGCAAGCACTCTGTTTATCCCCTCCCCATCATCAACAGCAAGAACAGCTTCAATCCTGCGTGCCCTTCCCTCAGGAAAATCATCCCAAATCCCACCAATCGGCACTCTTAGAATATTTCTAATGGTGGCATGGTCCAGCTCAATGCTAACTCTCTTCACCACGGATGAGGCGACATGAAATCAACAGAGAGATTTTAGTAGAACTCTCTTACCAAGGCTGGGTAGATAGGGACTTTCGTCTTGCACATGTAGGACTATCCTCTCTGTTGAAGCATCCTCCCAATGACAAACCCTTCACGAGCAAGGAAGCTGAAGTTGACCACCCGCCTATTGGAGATGGGCCTCGTGGACAAGGAATGAATCCCTGAGACACACGAGGAAGGAGGCAAAGCTGGGAGAGGCATGGCTCTCTCGTGCGTGTCCTCCGAAGCTTCTCCTTGCCGCGCGCTGGGGATCCTCGCCCGTGGAGCCATCATGCTAGGGAACACGATTGGAAGAGAAGAAGGAATCTATGAGGGTGGAGAGGAAGATTTGAAGGGATCTAGGCTCTGGGAAGAAATCTGAAAAGAATTGGGAAGAGATTAAGAGTGGGAGACGGATGGTCGCTCGGTTTCTCTTATGAATCGAGCGACTGGGCTGGTTAGTCAGCTCTCGAGCCTGCTAACTCCCACTAGCCGGCTGCCTAGTCGACTCAAAAATAGGGGAATGATGCCTAGGGTCCAAAAACTTCAGAGATTTTCATGCAAAATGATTTTTAAAGGTTATGCATGTTATGAGATCATCTAGGAGGGTCAGTTGGGCTAATTATCATGATTTTTAATCATTAAAAACATGCCCACAAAAAATTTAAAAAATCAATCTATTTAGCTGTCTCATTTTATCAGGGGGTCAAACATACCAAGTTCTATTCTAATTTCATAAAATCTGTTTTGATCAAGGGGTTTTGTGAAAATCTCAGCAATTTGCTTATCAGTACTAATAAAATTAAGAATTATATCTCTATTTTGAACATGATCCCTAATAAAATGATGTCTAATTTCAATGTGCTTAGTCCTAGAGTGCTGAATTGGATTTTTAGTTAAATTTATAACACTAGTATTATCACATTTTATGGGAATGTCTTTAAGTTTGATGCCATAATCTTCTAGTTATTGCTTAATCCACAAGATTTAAGCATAACAACTCCCAGCAGCTATTTATTCAACCTCAGCTGTAGACAAAGTTACTGAAGTTTGTTTCTTATTAAACCAGAAGATTAAGTTAACTACTAGAAATTAGCAAGTTCCACTAGTTGATTTTCTGTCAATTTTACAACCAGCAAAATCAAAGTCAGAATAATCAATTAAATCAATAGAAGAGTGTTTATCATACCAAAGTTCAAGATTTTTAGTGTCATTTAAATATCTCAAGATTCTTTTAACAACATTTAAATGTGCTTTTTTAGGATTGGCTTAAAATCTAGCACACATGCATACACTGAATAAAATATCTGATTTACTGGCAGTTAAATATAAAAGAGAACCTATCATGCCTCTATAAAGCTTTAAATCTACACTTTTATCACTATCATTCAAGTCAAGTTTGCATGAGGTGCTCATAGGGGTACCGGCACATTTGGAATTCTCCATGCCAAACTTCTTTAGAATTTCTCTTGTATACTTGCTTTGGCTAATGAAGATTCCATCTTCAGTTTGCTTAATTTAAAGTCTAAGAAAATAGTTAAAATTTTTCATCATGCTCATCTCGAACTCTCCCTACATGAGCTTAACAAAATCTTGACACAAGAGTTTATTAGTAGCACCGAAAATGATATCATCTACATAGATTTGCACAATCAACATATCATCATTTTCTATTTTTATGAATAATGTGGTGTTTACATTTCCTCTAATAAAATTATTAGTTATTAAGAACTTGCTTAATCTATCATACCAAGCCCGGAGAGCTTGTTTCAAACCATATAAAGCTTTGTTCAATTTAAAGACATGGTTTGGATGTTCATGATTTTCAAATCTGGATGGTTGCTCTACATACACTTCTTCAACAATATATCCATTTAAGAATGCACTCTTAATATCCATTTAAAATAATTTGAAATTCATAAAACATACAAATGCAAATAATAATCTAATGGCTTCTAATCTAGCAACAGATGCAAAAGTTTCATCAAAATCAATGCCTTCTTTTTGATTATATCCTTTAGCTAACCGATCTTGCCTTATTTTTAATGATGTTTCCATATTCATCTAATTTATCTCTGAAAACCTATTTAGTGCTAATTATGGGGTGATCTATTGATCTATTAACTAAGGTCCATACATTGTTTCTTTTCAATTGATTTAATTCTTTATGCATAGCATTTATCCAATCAGGGTCATCTTTAGCTTCATCAAAACATTTAGGTTCAATTTGTGAAACAAAAGCTAAATGATTGCATGCATCTCTATATGAAGATCTAGTTCTTACCTCTTGTGATGGACTACCAATGATAAGTTCTTTGGGGTGATTGTAAACATATCTCCACTCTTTTTCTAATTCTTGTGTACCTTGTGGTTCAGCTTGTTGAAGTGCTTCAATGTTGTCTTCTTGATTGATTTGATCATTTGAGCCTTCTTTCTCCTTTAGTATGATCTCTTGCACTCCCTCTTTAAGTAATCCTACATCATCAGCTACTTCTTTCTTCCTTGATGAAAGATTATTAGTTTCATCAAATACTATATAAATGGATTCTTCTACCACTAAGGTTTTCTTATTAAAAGCTCTATATGCTTTGCTGCTAGAAGAATATCCAAGAAAAATTTCTTCATCAGATTCGGCATCAAATTTATCAAGATTAGATTTGCCATTGTTCAAAATAAAACATCGACATCTAAAAACATGAAAGTACCCAATGTTTGGTTTTCTATCTTTTCAAAGCTCATAGGGAGTCTTTTTCAAAATTGGTTTAATCAAAGCTCAATTTAAAACATAGCATGCTGTATTAATTGCTTCAGCCCAAAAATATTTTGGGAGATTGCTTTCACACAATATGGTTCGGGCCATTTCTTCAAGAGTCCTATTCTTTCTTTCAACTACTCCAATTTTGTTGAGGAGTTCTAGGTGCAGAAAAATTATGGTTAATTCCTTTTTCATTGTAAAAACTTTCAAAATTCTGATTTTTAAATTCTTTTCTATGATCACTGCGAATAGATAAAACTTGAAGACCTTTTTCATTTGTAGTTTTTCTGAAAAACTTCAAAAATACAGAAAAAGCTTCATCTTTACTTGCTAAAAATAAAACGAGAGAAATCATCAATAATTACAAAGCCATAGCGTTTACCACCTAGACTTGTAGTTCTAGTTGGTCCAAATAAATTCATGTGCAAAAGTTTCAAAGGTATAGAAGTTGAAACCACATTTTTAGATTTAAAGGAAACCCTAGTTTGTTTTCCTAGTTGACATGCATTACAAATTTTATCTTTTTCAAAACTTAGTTTTGGTAAACCATTAACTAAATCTCTTTTGATTAATTGGGAAAGCAAATCCATGCTAACATGAGCAAGTCTACAATGTCACAACTAGCCAGTTTCATTAAACTTAGAGTTCATGGCAACTAGGCATTCCATATTTTGGTCATTTAGCTCATTTAGATCTATAATGTATACATTGCCATGCCTATGACCAACAAATTTTATACTATCATCAGCAGGATTTGTAACCATACAAAGAGATGATTCAAAAATAACTTTAAAGCCTTTATCACATAATTAACTAATACTTAGCAAATTATGTTTCAAACCATTAATAAGAAGTACATTGTGTATAAAAGTATGGGAAGTGATACTAATTTTACTAGTGCCAATGATCTTTCCTTGAGCATTATCTTCAAAGGTAACTACTCCACCATCCTTAACTTCCAAAGTGATGAATTGAGATTCATTACCCATCATGTGTCTTGAGCACCCGCTATCTAAGTACCATCTTCTCTTTGCATTTTGGGTCACAAGACACACTTGCACCCACAAATTTAAGTCATGTTTTTAGGTACCTAAGCTTTCTTGGGTCCTTTGGGATTAGCAGGGATGGTTCCTTTTGGAACCCAAATCTTTTTGAAATTTCTGTTGATATAAGAATGACAAGCATAGGCTTTATGTCCTAATTTACCACACTTAAAACAAGTAATTTTAGGTAAATCATTTGGGGGAACAAATATGTTTTTCAAAAACTTCTGTTTCTTCAAGAGATCATAGCCTAATCTAGCTTTATTGAAAACAACCCTTTGATTTTCAAGAATCATTTGTAGTTTTGTAGAACTTAGGGTGAACTTGTCAACAATGAGCTTAAGTTTATTTACTTCATTTTTCAAATTCTGATTTTCCTAGGTTAAAACAGATTTTTTATTTGAAAACTTTTCTTTTTCAAAAGCCAAATTTTAGATTTGATTTTTCAAATCTTTATTTTTGATACCTAACATTTTGAATTCAGTAAGTAAATTATAAAAGGCATCCTGTAACTCAATGAATGTAAATTAATTTGAGAGTTAGAGTTTACCTCCTCTTCACATGCCATGAGATACAAGTTTGCAATTTCTTGCTTCTCTTCATCTGAACTTGTATCTTCACTGTCACTCCAGGTTGCCATCATAGCTTTCTTTTTAACCTTCTTGGGACCTTTCTTTAGTTGAGGACAATCAGCCTTAAAGTATCCCAGTTTCTTACATTCATAATAAATAAAAGGCTACTCTTTTTCCTTTTCTTTACTGAATTCTCCTTTTAACAGTGGCCTCCTCTTATCTCCTTGTTTCTTTCTCTTCATGAACCTTTTGAATTTTCTTGTGATGAGAGTAAGCTCATCATCCCCTTCACTTTCTGCAGAGGACTCATCACTTTCTTTCTTTTGGTCTGAACATTTTAGAGCCATGGTTCTCCTCTTTTTGGTCTCCTCCTCATCTTGATATTGCTTGACTTGAATTTCATGGATCATCAGGGATCCCATAAGCTCTTCTAGAGGAAGGATGTTGAGATCTTTACCCTCATAGATGGTAGTCATTTTGGCTTCCTGTGGCCTGAGCAAAGATCTAAGAATTTTTCTTACAAGCTCACTGTTAGTATAGGATTTTCCAAGGCTTTTGAGTCCATTCACAATATTAGTAGAATGTGTAAATATATCAGTAATGGACTCATTCTTTTCCATTTTAAACAATTCATATTTGTGAACAAGCATATTAATTTTAGACTCTTTTACTTGATTTGTACCTTTATGGGTGACTTCTAGCCTATCCTAGATCTCTTTAGCTGATATGCAAGTAGATATGCGATTAAATTCATTTGCATCTAAAGAGCAGTATAAAACATTCATGGCCTTAGCATTTAGCTGTGTCATTTTCTTGTCATGATCATCCTAATTCGCTTTCAGTTTAGGAACATTAAGACCATTAGTTCTGAGAATGGATGTGTGAGGGCCATTAACTATGATGCTCCAGAGATCATAGTCAAGTGCTTGAATAAAAATTTTCATTCTAGCTTTCCAGTATGTATAATTTGTGCCATTGAATAGAGGAGGTCTATTTGTGGACTGACCTTCAGTCAACATAGAACCTACTTGGGCTGCCATGGATCTTTAACTCTTTGTCAGTTAAAACAAATGAAGGCAAGAGCACTAGCTCTGATACCACTTATTGTCCAGCTAAGCAACCCAAGAGGGGGGGTGAATTGGGTTCTTTGAAAATTTTTTTGGCAAGAATGTGCAATTTTTCAAAACAATAAAATCTATGTAAGAGTGAAGTGATGATTGGAAGAGCAAATAATACCAAAAGCAATAAGCACACACAAACACAGAAATTTATAGTGGCTCGGTGCTAATCCTTACACCTACATCCACTCCCCAAAAATCCCTTGGGAATTTTCTTCACTAATTGTTCTTCAAACGATTACAAACCTTACTAACCCAGCTAGCTTCTTATTTTTCAGGCATAAGTAAGCCTTTTCCTAGCTTTCACAGCTAGCTTCTTGTTTCTTAGGCAAAAGGAAGCCTTTACAACTCACCAATTAAGGGTTTGGCACACCCTACATAAGTTTCAACCAAGATGAAACTCAAACAACTTACAAAGAAAAGAGTTTCAGAATTTCCAGCTCCTTAATGAGCAAATTTAACAATAAAAGCACTTTACAGTTTTTGAAGACCTCCACCTTTAAATGAGCTTCTCCTCTTTAAATGTTGGAGTTATGATCACTTGAAAAAGCCTCTTGAGTAGTTGGAAAGAGCTTTAAATGAGCCTTGAGCACACTTTCTTTTCAAATCTGAAAGGCTGAATTCTTTCTTAATTTTCACTTGATTTTTCTTTTTTTTTTCACTTGTAATCCTTCAAAAACACTCCCAATCTCTTGCTAATTCATCCCATTTATGAGTATTTATAGTTTATTAAAGGATTGGAACGTTAAACTAGCCATTTGTGACCGTTGAAATGTCAGAACTAGTCGTTACTGGGTTTCCCAGAAAGTTAGTCGACTCTGTAGTCGACTACTTTTGCAAAACTGTTTGTCTTGGCCACAGTAGTTGACTCTAGAGTCGACTAACTTTGAATTCTTCACTATCCTGCCCACAGTAGTCGACTAATTAGTAGACTAACTTGAAAAAACATACTGTTAACTCCTTTGTGGCATAGTTTTGACTTGATAGCTTGCAAGGTAGTCGGCTAAAGGCTTCAAACTTCCATTCTAAGTACCAGTAGCTATCGTGGGAGTTGACTAATGCCTCCAAAACTTGAAAACTTGTTCCAAGGCCAAGAGAACTCGTTGCATTAGGCAAGATAAGTGCTTTAGCTCTCATGACTTGAACTTTCTTCATTTGATAACTTGCTAACCACTTGAGTTTCACTTGATTTGAGCTTGAAAACTTCTTTTTGGATCTTGATCTTATATAGAAAAATTATTCTTGAACCATAAATCCATTTAGGAACTTGGAATCCTTTTTGATCATCTTGGTGATTCATACATGCTTACATTTCATCATGTTTCTTCATAAAACTCATTAGTAACTTACTTAATTGTTTTGTGATTATCAAAATCAATGTGAGGTCAACACATATATTAAAAAAAAAGATATTTTTAATTTTTTAAAAGAGCTTAATTGATTAAAATTGTAGATAAAAAAATAGATGAAACACAAAAAAAAGTTATAAAAAGTAAATATTTTTTTTAAAAAAAGATTTAGAATGTGTATGGGTGATGTAATTTTATTAATTTTCTATTTTAAAGTGAACCTATTTTGTAACCAATTTTATGTGATTAGATTTTTCTTGCTTTTGTAATAAAAATTATTTTTCTAAAAAATAAATATAAATAGAGCTTTAGCACCATTAGATGGTTAGATCCTGTAAATAAGATGGGACCATTAAAATCATCGGTGGGTCTATATTTATTTAAGGGTGGCTAATTGCCCCCCTATTTTAGAATTTCTTTAAGAAGTTCTATTGTCTTTTGAACTTTTTATAGAAATTGCCTTGCTCAAATAGAAAACTTGAGGGGTAATTGCAAGATTAAGTAGTTGCCCCTTTTAACCAAAGGTTTTGGCTCCACTACTAGAGCTAGAATTGACCCAGGCCAGGTTGGGCCAGACCCTTCCCCAAGCCCAACTAGAATTTTTTTTGGTTTCTGGGCCAGGCAAAGTTTTGAAAATTTTTGCCAAACTTAGGCTCAAGCCTAACCCAAGCCTACCTTAAAACCCATTGGATCGACTCAAATTAGCCCATTTGGGCCAAAACATTGGACCGGCCCGATTTGGCCCGATTTGGTCTAATTTTGATAATTTGTTTTACAAACTATTTGCTTATTTGCTCAAACATACAGATTATTTGCTTAAACTAAATTAAAGTATATATAAAATAATTATTTGCTTAGATAATAAATACATGCATTCAATCTTGTATAAACTAAAATGAAAACTCAATCAATCCAACAAAGAGCCTCATAATCAGGCCTAATTCGGACTTTATAATTGGGTTTAGATTGGGTTCCAATACAGACTGGGCCTGGGCTAGGCTAATCATCTACCCGAGCCCAACCTGAAATTAATATGGGCCTCAATTTTGAATTTAGACCCTGCTTAAAGTTCAGAAAACTCGGACCTGAGTCTAGCCGGAAACTAGCTTGGCCCGATGGGCCTCGGAGCAGTCCGAACCCACTTCCAACCCTATCAGCCATTGATTAAAATGATGGTTTAGTAAATAATTCTTAAAGCTTAGTGTGAAAATGAAAATTGAGTAGAGTGATAGTTTAGCTTCTTTATTTATTATGTTTCTTCTAAATAATTTTATCTATAAAATAAATTTTGGACTATTGTTAGATAATAAAATTTTAAATACTTTCGTACACATGAGATGAAAGAGAAGCTTTGCTTTTATGGTGAAAACCTTCTAGCTTTACTTATAAAAATTGAAAATTATTAAATACCATTCCCTAGGTGACATGAAAGAGAAGCTTTGGCTTTATGATGGGAACCTTCTCGGCTTTACTTATATATTAGATTTATGTCCGAGCATTAATATGATTAATAGAATGAATGAAAAAATATAAAATTATTTTTCTAAAATTATATTATTAAATTTATATTTTAAAATTATTAATTTTAAAATTTAAAAAATAAGAAGAAAAGAAATAAGATAGATATAGCAAAGGAGAAGATCAAATGAGAAACCAAATTTTTTCTTAGTGGTAGAGATGAATTTAAATTTTTTTTTGAAAAAAGATATTTTTAATAAAATATCATATTTTATAATATTTTTCAAATATGATATATATATATATATATATATATATATATATATATAACCATGATATTATATTGTAGTAAAAAAATTGAATATTTTTTAAAAAATACAACTGTCATAGCTTTGGAAGTATAATTAGAAAGAGGTACAAGTATGTAACTTTATTTGTCACCATCGATGCATATCTCATTCCTTTTATGTCTAAATTTTAGTATCTCATTTATAACGAACTCTCCATTGCATTTTATCTATTCAGTCATATGTGTACATCATGCAAAAGAGTTACAGGTAATGCTATTATATTATAAATAATTTATTAATATTAGAAGAGGAACATCACTTGATTGCATTGTTGTCAAGGAAGTAAAATATTAAATTTTAAATTATACATTTAAATTTAAAAGATTTATCCATGATCACATGAATTACAAATAATAGTCACTATTTTCAGGTTAATAGCTAAAAAACATAATTTATTTAAATAACAACCATAATATAGATTTAACATAACAACGTATGCAAGATTGAAGGATATTTAATTGATAGTTATGATTATATTTCTTATGACTATTTAGAATAAAATTTAATAATTATATTTTAATTTGATATAACAATATTTAATATAACTATCTATGTGTCATAAAAAGGAAACAATCTTTTCATCTTTACTATATACATTAGATTACAGACATTGCCCCCATACATTAATTTTATTATGACATAGATAACCTAATAGATAGTGTAAGATTCCAACCATCTTCAAATTCTCTAAACCAAAACTTTTAAAAATTTGCCACCATGTGTGGCCACACCCTGCTTCTCCGTAGTCCCAACTTGATATGAGGTTTGGTCTCTCTGCCATCTTGCTGGGATCCCTTGATCAGTGGATAAAGTAAACCAGACACCAAAGCAAAGAATCTAGTGGGCTTTATTTTTTTTATTTTTTGAAATGAGATATTAATAATACTGGTTCCATTCCAAACCATCCTTGCACATCTGTCACAAATCAGTTGGTATATGAATCTGAGGGTGGATAAGCATCAAATAGAAAAATATTCAAGCTCTTCTTGAATACAAATCCTACCAATTCCTCCCTAAGGGCAATGAAAAATAAAAATCTAAAAGAATGCCATTTATGTTTATATATATCTGAAATTTTGTGTTGGTGCAAAAATATTTAAGACAGAGAGATCATGTTGTTCTAGCATTGTGTCCAACATTATGAGGTATTTTTATTTACCGTAGGATATTAGTTGACTCTTCTACAATTAATATTTCTTGTCAAGAAATATTTATAACTAGTTAATTACTTGTATATTATTTATATTTGAATAATGAATTCTTCAATCTTTTAATTATTTTTCATTCTTTTTAAAGAGATTCATGTTGAGATTCAAAGTTTTTATTCTCTTAGTAATCTAGCGTGCCACTTTTGTACTGTTGAACATGTTCATGTTCTTATAATAAAAGCTTTTTGTGAACAAGAAATTAAATTTATAATACAGCTGAGTAGTTGTCCCAAGATTATAGATGGGGAATTTGTAATACATTATTTAGTCATCATGGTCGTTGATATTATTGGCCCAAGACAACCAAGACGGGAAAAAGTGAATTGGGTTTTATAAAATTTATAACTAAAACTTATAGAAAACTTGTAATTTAAAATAGAGCTCAAATACCAAATATATCAAGTTAAAGCTATGCAAGAGATATAATGTAATAACAGTTAAAAGTAATCGTAAGAAAATAAATGAGTAAGTAAAATAAATGAGGCACAAGAAATTTATAGTGATTCGGCATCCCTTGCCTACATCCACTATTAAAGATACCTTCTTGGAATTTCTATTATACCAATTCTCTTAAGTTAGATGAGGATCAAATCGTTACAAATCTCCTCTTACCAAGGTTAGGAGAAATCCTTACAATTCTTTTTACAGGCTTAGGATGAACCCTTTCTCTTCTTTTCACGGGATTAGGAGAAACCCTCTCAACTTTCTTGAACAAGAGAAAAAACGAAAGCACTCTATTAAAGAAAAAGATTTACAAATGAAACTCTAAACTTGGATTAAGAGAGGTTATGTATTATACGCTTAAGAAAATATTTTTTCTAAGATAAACAAATGATTTTGATCCTTATCCATGCATAAAACCAATACAAAAGTCCTAATTTATAGAACTCTTAAGAAAGTAGCCATTAGGATCTTTAGAGCAGCTTAAACAACTGAATTTTGACTATTACGACTGATAGAATAGTTAGCTAGTCAACCTTAGGCTTAGGACTGGTCGACCATTGGCTAAGAGTTGGCTAATTGCCCTAGAAATCCTTTGCTGGTCGATTGATCTGATTAAGTTTAAGATTTTTTTAATTATTTTTACTTTTTTTGATTTAAAACATAGTCTAATTGATTTTTAATGATTCTTGAGACTTATGCAATCACTCTCCTATTAAATTTTATAATAATTGTCCTTAGGAACAAAAAAAATTATAAATTGAAACCTTTCATTTGGATATTTTTGTGTCGCTTGATAAATTAATTTTTTATTATTTTTTTTCGATTTGGACTTCTTACATGTCGCTTGAGTTTCTTGCGAATCAAGTATTTGCTGAATAAAATTTTGCTCATGTTTTGTCTTGGATCGAATATTGTACCTATTGATAATTATAAACTCAAACATACCATTAGTCCTTCAATAATGTTTCGTTATCATCAAAATATATATAATTGAATCCTTAGGTTCAATAATCTCTCTCTCTCTTTTTTTAATGATGACAAGCCATTGATTGTGAGATAATATGGGGATGATAAAAATTACTCAAGTATACATCTACCAACTATGTGCGAGTTAACAGATATGCTCCTCTTGAATTTAGGCTTTCTTTATTACTAATTGTATTAGAGAAAATATGAGTCAACTAACAATTTTTGCCTATTCTTGATACCTTTTTTCCTTAACATAATCAATATAATATATCATTGATACCAAAATAACATGCTAATATACGCAATACATCAAGTGGTACATGCTCAATACATAGCGAAGATCAAAATTTCTCTTCTACTTCTACTCCCCATTTCTTATAAGTATATGCAACAAATAATTCCTTTTCTCCCCTTTTTTTTATAAATCAATAATTTTCATAAACCATTTCAAATAATTTTTATATTAAATAGCAATCAATCTTACAATTAATCATGCTTTTCCTCCTTTTAACATCATCAAAAATGAGATATGCAAGAAATGCTCTTGATTAAATAGTAGAAGCATAATAGTAAAAATCATAGAGTCAAAAAATCACTATCTATAGAATAGGGATTCATGGCAAAATATTCATAGTAGTATAGATCTCAATTATTGTCAAATATCAATTATTATATATCTTGATACCACTTGTCGATCAAGAGTAATCACTTGTTGCTCGATTATGAGACAACTTCACCTCATGTCACCCAATCAGTGTACTTATAATTACTATGCCAATCAATATCTCTTAACACTCATTATACTTTCTGTCCCTTTCTAAAACATTAAAAAGGATATGAGCATTATTATCATGATATGATCAATAAGATAAGGATATACTTAATCATCAATCAATAAATCAAAAGATATACATAATCTAATCATGATATGAAATAGCAAGCCAAGGAGGATGATATATATAAAGGTTTCATTTTTTTCATTAGAAATATTATAAACTACATAGAACCAAAACATCACAAAATACATCCAGTATTAAAAAAGAATAGAATAATCATAATCCAAGATAAAGAGTCATCTCAAAATATATAGTATCATAATTCATAAAACTACAACATAAAGTTAAAACATTCTTTTTGATAGTATTTTAATATACCTTCTTCACTCAAATGTCAATTAATTTATCTTCTGTTACCAAATGCAATCAATATATCTTCGTCCCCTTTTGGTACCATTAAAAATAAGATAAAAGCAATATAAGATAAGAAGGATAGTATAAAGATTGCATTTGATCATAATGCAAGCATATCAACGTTTATATGAGAAACTAGAATTATTCAAGTTTCTTTTCATTTCCAAATATAATCCATCATCAATAATCATCAAAACATGTATTCATTGATGAACTTAAGCATATTAATCAATTGTGAGCAAAAATATGTCGTCATAATCAAATTTAACATGTAATACCCAATCAAATCAAGGAACGATACAATTTCTATGAAATGAGAAGAGTTATTATTAATGTTACCAATCATGATAATTTTTCCTTTGCAAATGTCTTCAAAGGTCACATGTTCTCTAATTTAATTTGCTTTGACCTTGAGACAATCCTATAAAAAGACTCAAATATATGTTTTTGATACCCAAACCTTTTTGCATCCAATCAAGTTAGTCATTTTGCTCATTTGGAATATATGTTCCTTTTGGGACCCATTTCTTCTTAGCACTCATGTAAGTATTTCTCTTAATAGGGCATGAGTGCAAGATATGTCCCTTTTTGCTACAATAATGACATAAAGTAAATAAACTAGGAGAAAAAGTAGCTTTTATGAAGAAATTTTTGAAATATTTCTTTTCATTTGATGGATCATATCCAAGGCCTATTTTTTAAGAGCATAATTTTATTTTCCTAATAACATATCTAAATTCTTCTTGCTTTAAGTGAATTTTACAAGATTATTGTTCAAGTCTTCAACTTTCTTTTTTAAAGATTTATTTTCAACTAGTAAGCCATTTGAGGTTGAAGAACTAGGAATAGAAGATAGATTTTTAATTTCATTCCTCAAGGCAAGGTTTTTATTTTTCATAATTTGAAGGTTGTGCTTAATAAAAAAGATCAGTTATATTCTTTAATCCTAATTCTCTTATATCATTATGTAGCTCAAAGAATGTATTATATAATTCATTAAAGGTGAAAGAGGATTCATTGTCAAGAAAATTATATACCTTATTATCCTCCTTTTTTATAAAGCACAAGTGGGGTTAATTCATGCTTGGTTTGCTCTTTGTCAGAGGAGATATCACCGCTATCATTCCAAGTACCACCATTGCCTTTCTTGAACCTTTTTCTTGATTCTTCCTTTGTTGCTTCTTTTTTTGTTCATCTCTTGCCTTTTTTTTTCTTGTTCTTTAGGAGCCTCTTGAATTTATGTGAGTATGGCAAGCTCTTCATCCTCTTCATTCTCTTCATTAGTTCTTACATTATAAATATTAGTTAGTATAGAAGATTTTAAAGATATACATTTCTTTTATTTTCTTTCACTCCATTCTTCATTGCGAGCTTATGAGTCATAAGAGACCCAAGAAATTCATCCAAGCTTAGCTTTGCTAAGTTTTCTGCCTCGATAATTGCAGTGACTTTTGGCTCTAGTAATCTTAGTAAGGATTTAAGAATTTTACGAATATTTTCAATGTTAGTATAAGATTTATTAAGAGATTTTAAGCATTTATAATATTAGTAAATCTAGTAAACATTTATGAAATAGATTCTTCATGTTTCATTTTGAAAAGTTTATAATTGTGAACTAGTAAACTAATTTTAGATTTTTTAACTTGATTGGTATCCTTATGGGTCTTCAACTTTATCCCATATCTCTTTTGTTGTTTTACATATTAAAATTCTATTAAATTCATTGTCATCTAATGCACAATATAGAATATTTATTTCTTTGACATTTATTTGAAGAGATCTAATTCTTTATTACATAACTCATTTTCTTAGGAATTTTAACCTTACTTATCTCTTTTATGGAGGTCTTATATCCATAGATTATAGTTCTCCATGCTTTATAGTCTTTGGATTGGATGAAGATTCACATCCTAGCCTTCAAATAGGTATAGTAAACTCCATTGAACAATAAAGGCCTATTGGTGGCTCGACCTTTACCAAAAGATGCCATCGACATAGTTCTCATGGTCTTTATTCCTAGACAGTTAGACCAATGGATTGGAGATTAAGCTTTGATATCACTTGTTGGCCCAAGGCCATATAAGAGGGGGGTGAATTGAGTTTTATAAAATTAAAATTAAAGCTTGATATAACAAATGTAATTTAAAACAAAGCTCTAGTACCAAATATATCAAGTTAAAGCTAAGTAACAGATGTAATGTGAGAACAATTAAAAGTAATTATAAGAAAATAAAAAGCAAGTAAAGTGAATGAAGCACAAGAGATTTATAATGATTCAACTCCTTGCTTATATCTACTCTCACTATATTAATCCTCTTAAATCACATAAGGACTAAATTCTTACACCTTTTATTTATCGAGCTTAAGAGGAACCCTGACAGTCTTTTTTATGAGCTTAGAATGAACCCTTACTCTTCTTTTCACGAGCTTAGGAACAATCCTTTAAACCCTCTTGAACAAGAGAAAGAAAAAGAAATATTCTCTTAAAGAAAGAAGATATAAACCAATAATTTTGATCCTTAATTCATGCATAAAACCAATGGAAATGCCCTAATTTATAGAACTTCCAAGAAACTAACCGTTAGGACCTATGGAGTAGCTTAAATGGTCGAATTTTTGATCGTTATGACTACTAGGATAGTTGGTCGATCTCGACCATTTGGGCCTGAAGTGGATGACCGCTCCATAGCTAAACAATGGCTATTTTGGTAGGGCAATCTCCAATTGATCACATTCTTGAGTCGGTCGACCGCTTACATTAAATTTTTGGATTTTTTTATTTTTTCATATTTTCGATCCAAAACTTAGTCTTTAATAATTCTTGAGTCTTGTGCATTTATTTTACTAACAAATTTTTAATAATTATCTTTGGAAATATAAAAATTTAAAATTAAAACTTTTCAATTAAAAATTTTTGTATAGGTTGATAATTGATTTTTTATTGTTCTTCTTCAACTTGGAGTTCTTGTATCTTACTTGACTTTCTTGTGAATTAAGTATGTGTCAGATAAAATTTTGCTTATATTTTAGCTCGAATCAAACATCATAGTTTATAATCATAAACTCAAGCATGCTATTGTTCCTTCAATCAATGTCATATTATCATTAAAATATGTATAATTAAACCCTTAGTTTCAAAAAATATAAACCTTAACAAAATAATTAATTTAAACTTGCTCGCCATATAAATATATTTTAATAAATTTATCATTTTATATTACATAAATAATTCTTTATTATATAAATCAACTTATTTTATTTGTTATTATAGCTTTTGTTGACCATTAAGAGAAAAATCCTGACTTCGCCTCTGAGTATATATGCTAATTAAAAGCCAATTCTATATACAATAATTGAGCATAAAACAACATGCACACTTTCACACTAAACTTTCAAACTAGCAGGAGTATGATGTGCGGCTAACCAACCAATGTGCATGGAGCCATTGCTATGTTTTATTTTTCTCTTTTCAAATGCCGACATTAAGTCTCGCCAGCCAGCCGTATCGTCTCTTCTACGTCGAAAGCTCAAACGTTGCCTCCGTTAAAGCTTTATTTCTAAATCTCAAAGATGAGTCTAAGATGCCGGCCGGTCCCAACAAAAAATATTTCAATGGAAAGGGACTGGTCCAGTTGGAGCTTATTAAGTTTTTATCATGTAGTATTTTTGTACGCTTCTCGTCGACAAAAGTGAAAATCGTCGAAAGAGAGCCCGCAGTTGTCCAAGCCCGTCATTGTCAAGCTTGTTTCGTTACAAAGGCATTAATCCTTCTCTTATTTATTATTATTATATTATGACACACATTGTTACTTAAAATATATATATATATATATATTATTATAGGTTTATTTTTTTCTTATAAAAAAAATATAATATCCATTTTATATCTGTGTGAAAAAAAAGTTAAAAAAAGCTTATAACTCAAGTTTACCTGCTATAAATTAATTTGCACTTGAGTTTTTCTAGGCCGACAAAAGTTGATGGGCAATAGGATATGATAACTAAGTGGGCTTCTTGATCTAGTCTAAATATCCAACATCTATCCACTACACCATCGATGTGAAACTAAACATTTGTTAGTGTCTCTTAATAATATTTGTAATAATCAAAGATTTCATATGAAAAGAGTGGTGAAAAATATTTTATTCAAGTTTTTTAATCATGCATAAGCATCTAAACTATTTGTAATAATCAAAGATTTCATATAAAAAGAATGGTTAAAAATATATTATTAAAAAATTTTAATCTTGCATAAGCATCTAAAATTAAAATTTAAAATTAATACAGTACATAACCGAGGCATGGCTAAATGCTCACTGGCACTCTCATAAAATGAATGGTGCAAATATTAAATAACAACTATTATAAGGAAACAGCATCAAATGTTGATTCTATTTAGATTTTCCACTATAGTGTTTATTTATTGGACCCTAAATTAAACTATCGTAGCAGTATATTATTCTAAACTTTGCTTAGAAGATTTGTATACGCAAAGACTAGTCAATGGGAGCACAATGCAATTTTTCTTTCTTTTCTTTCTCTTTCTCCCTTTATTTTGTTTGACTGTATCTCTCTTTCTTTCTCTTATTTATTTTTGACTCCTTGCGCGTTGGGGCCGGGGATGGTGAGAGGTGCATGGTTGCTGAAGTCCTGGAATCCTCACAGCATCTTCGTCCCACTTGGGGGAAAAGGGGAGGGGAGCTTTCTGTCCATGGTGAAATGATGTGAGATGTTCTATTAGCTGCAAGCTTGTATCATCTTTTCAACGTTTTGTAGCTGCTGAAAGTTGATATTTTGGTCTCTTCTCGCCATTTTCTACTGCAAGCTGTGATAGAGCTACAGTCACAGCTACAGTTGTTGCACGCGGGTGCAAATCCTACGGCAGGATGCTGACTAATTTATCAGATAATGACATTATTTCATACTTATAATACTGGCCTTTTTCAGTCCGGACAAGGAAGATGGTACTTGTCACGCATTGAAATAACTTGCACTAATTTGACACTCATGCCCTCCCCAACATAACCTCTTTGCAAATTTTTACATGTGATCTACGGTTGGTGCTGCATCAGATCATAGAAATAGTCCAATTAATGTTATTCTTAAGTGACGGTTCCTTCATGTACAAGTTTTGTACTGCATGGTGGTATGCATGTTCGAATGACCGTCAAAAGATTTTTTCCTATGGCTTTCATTAATATCCGAAAGTTTATAAGGGTGATGGATTTATAATGAAAGTAAAAGGATTATAAAGTGTGTTGTGAGCTTCCAACCATTTTTTTGGAACAAAAATTGCTTCACTCGTTGAAGTTATTAATGGAATTGTTTAGAATTGAATCCATATATGACTTCTTGTTACGAAAAACTCTTTTAAGTTTCATGCTTTTCGTACTTGTCACAAAAAAAAATATGATCAATTGGTTGTAGCCTTTTCTTCCTTTACCTCGATTATAATTTTGAAATAGTAAAAGCCAGTATATTTAGTCACATGGAATTTGATAGAGATTTCAAAATCGATCTGAACAATAAGCATCTGATAAAAAAAATAAAAAATTAACCAACTCCTATGCCTCCCAGCATAACGTACATCTCAAACCTACTTGTCACCTTTTCTTCCCAAAGTTATTTTCTATGCGTAATTTTTTTAGGACCAACTAAAGAAGTATCTTGATTTTTTTTTTTTAAGGATGAACATTCTCTATACTAGCTTATAGAAAGGGTACATGATTTCACAATTGTTGATGAACCTTTAGGACTTTATACTAACCATCACTATTTAGCTTTCATATTGGCACATCAATTGAAGATGACGGGCAAACAATAGATAGGAGACTCGGAAGTTACACATGCTCCAAGTATGATAGAGGCCCATGAATCCTGATTTTCCACTACTGTAATTTTCAGCTCCGCATCATGTCCAATGAACTATTATTCTTATTAACCCTACCATACAGCTACTCAAACAACTGCTCTAGTGAAGTTGGGGCTACCGAGCTCTCCTTCCAAAAGCTGATATTTTCTTCATTACTAAGCCTAAAGGTCATATAGTTCTAAAAAAAAACCTAAGTGCTTGTTGATATCTTCCAAATTAGAGACATGGTTTATGTTTATTTGGCACCCAATAAATCTTTTTCAATTTTTCAAGCATATCATAGCTGTCCATCAATAAAATAGAACACATGACAGGCTTTCTAAATATAAAAAGTATTTTATGTTACAAAGTTTATACCATAAAGGATCCGCACCCTAGACCTAAACTTACTTAAAAAAGAACTGAGCATCAAATTAGGCTGATGAAATTTTGTTGCAGATTATATTGTTTATGAAAAATTATTAAAGAAGTACTAAAATAGGCTGGCTATGCTAGCCAATAAGAACCAAAGTTTCCGCTAGAAAAGTAATGCAGCGCCAACCACTTCAATATAAGACAAGATACGCATGCTAGCTGGTTTGATTACAGAACTTGGCAATTAATTTCCTTGATTGAAGTCTTAGTTGACTTATAAGAATATCTGGATTTTATATTTCTACTTCTCGAGAGCTCCATTGGCGGCACCAGGAATATGCCTTCCTCCATGCAACATTACTAGAGACGTGTCACATGCAGCACCTGATTTGCTGCCGACCTGCGACATATTACACATGCCTGTTATACGTTTTCAAACTTAATTCAAAGTTGAACATCCAAATTAGCCGGAATAGCCATCAGCTTCCAAAGCCATCAACCCAACAACCAAGCTAGAAAAAAAGTCATAAATATCAAAATCAGGCCACCCAAAGAATCTGGAATTTTGCTGCCTACAAGGAAAGCAAGGAAAGCATTCATTTCTCAGTACTTCCATCCCAGGCACCGGGAAGGTTCATTAGGCTTTTCTTGGCATGTGGAAAGACTTGAGGTAGAGATTGCACGGCAAAGAAAGCAACAGCTTGGCGAAATAAAATAAGACTGGTTGCTACTACGTGGAAACTAAATGGGCAGCGTTCTTTCTCCCATGTCCCTAGAGCCTTGGATATGGTGGCATATTCCCTTGGAAGAACGCGAACAATTGATAAAAATATATGGCACCGCCTGTGAGTTTGATGGTAGGACTCTAGGAGTGGTTCAATTCATGCATCCAAATGCGCTGGACGTCTCAATTATTGCTCTGATGGGGTAGGAAGGCTCCAAGAAGGAAGGATGGTAGAAGGCGTTGTTGACTAAACTGTTATGATGAGCTTGACTTTTGGACCCCTAGAGTTCACGTGTCGGATGGCTTTTGAATTCGGTTCTCAGATGGTGTGCTTGGTGCATTAGATACAGATCCACTGCAAATCAAAACAAAGAAAAAAGAAAAAGAGAAAAAAAGGTTAGATATCGGTGAAATAGCACGAAGCTCAAATTTGGAATTGGACTAGGCTGCAGGTATATGTGGCAGTGATATTATACATGTTCACAGGCAAATTAGATCAGCTTCTTGCCCCCATGTGAATTGCAGCATTGGTTCTTTGGTATTATTTGAGGAGTACCATAAATAATTTGGACAATCTATCAATGTTAATGGGTATGCAGTTCAGTCCAAAGATCCATCTTTCTTTGGAATGAGAATTATTGAAAATTATGGGAGTAAAAAAGGTCTAGTCTCATGGTGATTATTTGGGAGTGCCTCTTCATGGCAGAAAAACTTAATTCTAATGATGTGCAACCATTGAAAGACAAAATCATTAGTCGCTTGGATGCTTTGAAATGAAGATTTCTTTTTTTTGCTGGACGGGTAACTCTAATAAGATCAATTCTGTTTTCTATATCTATTTATATTATTTCTAATATTGTGGTCTCAAGAAGCTTTATTAGATGGTCAGATAAAGTGGTCCGTAATTTGTTGTGGGGTCATGAGATGAATACGAAGTTTCTTCATTCTATTGCTTGGGAGGAGATCTGTAGATAGAAAAGGAAGGGTGGGCTTAAAATTTCAAATGTTTTCTTATGGTGGGAGGTGATGTTGGGACGTACTATTGAAAGACTTATGCTTCAGCCTGAGTGTCCTACAATCCACTCAAGAATTCTTCAATACTTTAGAGATCTATGTGTAAACTATCTGCATTTTTATCATCGAATCAGCTCTGGTCTATTGGAAAAGGGGAGTTAATCAATATTGTCACTCAACCATAGTTTTCCTTTATTTCTCTAAATAGAAGACCTATCTCTTATGATATTGAAACTGTATCTTCCCTAAATGTAGTGAGTAATCTGATGATTTATCCAGAGGAATAGAATTTAGATATGCTCTAGAGTATTTTTACTATAAAAGTAGTTGATGAGATCACTAAGCATCCCAGTAAGTCTCTCCCAGGAGGATCTTCTTTGTTAGGAGAGGAGCTACAAATCTAAAATATCAGCATAGGAGATTTGGGAGGCCTTGCAAGGTGTGAATGATGTTGATTCTCTATCTGAAGGCTCAAAACTTTGGAAACTAAAATGTCAACTAGAGTGTTATTTTATTTTATTATTTTTTTATGGAAGTTATGGCAGAATAGGCTTCCAATCTTATCCTTTTTGGCAGCAAGGATTCCTATCATTTCACCTATATGCAAATGATGTGGAAAGGTTTTGGAAACTCTAGACCATCTCTTTCTTTGGTGTGAGAGCTCCTCTTTGATATAGAATACTATTATATAGGGCCACAGTTTTTTCCTACCCCATTCATTTCAAAACATTTGGGAGTTCCTTTTTCAGACACCTCATGATGCATAGGGTAAGGAAGATCAAATTTTGGTCTACTATATATTGTGGTAGATTTGGAGGGAAAGAAATGAATTCTATTTCTAGGGAAAGAGCATTAACCCTTGATGGATGTCAAGATGGGCCCCAGGCTATAGAGTTGATTTAATCTAGTAAGATATTACTTAATTTTGATACTAATCTCAAGGGTATTCCATCATAAGTTACTGTGACTCCTTCAAAATTTGTAGCTTGAGTACCCCCTTAACTAGATTATCTGAAAATTAATTTTGATGGATCAGTTCATGAGGAGATAAAAGGGGCAGGTCTGGTCATCAGAGGTCATAAGGAAAAGGTCCCTTATGCTATGGCCATTCCTCTAAACACAAAGTTAGTACCCATAGTTGAATTGTCTAGAGCATGGTATCGTCTCTATAAGTGCAGAAGGAGATTTCAGAACAAGAGACTGATTTTGGAAAAGGATTCAGCCATGGTGATATCTTAGTTATGGAATAGCTCTTCTTATCATCATCTTTTTTTGAGGCATCTTTTTTTCAGTGGTACCAAATTCTTCATATCTTAGGTGTTACCTTATCTATAGAGAAGTTAATCAGGTAGTAGATTATTTGGTAAATTAGATAGTAAGGCATAACGAGGAGTGAAGGTGGGACTCAGGCTTTCCCAATCAGCTCATTCAGTTGTCCAGTGTAGATGCTTTAGACATTACTTTTTTGAGACCATAGGCCTCCCATGCTATTAACAAAGAAAAAAAAGGAAAAAAGAAAAGTGAACAAAAATCTAGTTTGGAAAAAGTTTGGTTTAGTAACCTTGATGGATTATATCAAATACATATTTTGCAATGCTACTCTTATTCACCCTAATATAGAAGTGTTAAATTATATCTATGTATGTTGTATGTGAATGCACGCATGTGTGCATACATACATATATAAATATACACATACTAAGACACACGCATATGTGTGTGTGTGTGTGTGTTTGGGAGGGGGTGGGTGGGTGTCCTTGTATAGCCTTCTATCTCATTGGAATGAAGCTCTTCTTCTTTTGCTGTATGGCTTTATTGGTTTGGTCCATAATAAGTTTGTAGGAGATGATTCTATGGTCGATCCCTAATATGTCTGCCCAATATCTAGGAGAAGATATCGACGTTTATCTAGAGTAAGGTCACTAGCTTATTCCTTTCTTCTTTAGGAAGAGTAAATCTAGCATAGACTACCTTCTTATAGGGTCTTCAGTCAAGGGTATTAAGCATAAGTCCTTAACTAGTTTCTTTTGTTATGGTTTGAGCTCATTCTTTCAGTTGAGGCTCTCAACTATGAGGATCTCCCTAACCATAGGCTTTCCTCTTAGTGTGGCGATGTAGCAGTGTCCCACTATCACTTGATCTTATGCTTTATAGAGAACTTCATAGAAAGGTGATAAATTGATGCGATAGTCCTCAAGACATTAAGGTCGAGATGCTCAGGGATGATATTGTAAGAAGAGAGAGCATTGACCGTTAGGAAGTCCAACATTATTGTGGTCTAGCAAGGCTCCTGTCTAACCGTTATCGGAAGGGTACTAGTTCCCTTCATCAGGACTAACTCTATATAAAAGTCAATCAAGGTGTTACTGAAGCATTTTAGGTAGTCTCTGTTGATCTTATCTTCTCGAAAGCATATAGATATAGGATATCGATTAAGCTCTCATTATCACTAAGATCCTCTTTATTTAGTAGTTGACGATCACCATCGAGAGGGAGGGGGGGGCACTGAACTCCTAGGTTACTGTTAGAAAAGGAGATGATTTTGATGGTCTTTAGTCTCTTTGGCACCTTGAGTCTAGCTTGTCGATTCCTAGCTGAGGAGCTTTCTACCCTAGTAGCAAGGCCTTTAGGGATGACATTAATCACCCCAACCATGGGTTAGTTGTCCTCATGCTTTGGTACTTCTTAATAGCCTTGGCTTCCTATCCTTATAGGGGGCTTTTGGTACCTTGAACATACTTTCAGATGTAGCCCTTGTATATGAGATTCTTGATTTCATTATTCAGCTATTGGCATTATTCCATGTCATAACCATAATTATAATAAAAATGATAGTATCTGCTCTTGTCTCTATTCTTTGATAGTATCAACTATTTTAACTTATTATTGTAGCTAGAGGAATTGCATAGCAATGATCACCTCTGAAGGAGATGGAGAGGAAGACCTAATCTGAGCTAAGTTAGGTAGTGCCATTGTTGCTGGCAGAGCTCTTTTATTAGACTTAAGTGGTATGGTTTTTCCTTCATTTCCTACAAATAGGTGCTAATCTAATGATGCTAGGATGCGATGGTGGGACCCCATAGAGTAATAAGATAGATGATGGGATGATGATCTAAAAACGAACTAGACAAGGAGTCTAGCAGCAAACGCAGGTTCACCAAGATGATCTACAACAACAAAGGAAGAGCATAAGGGGTGTGGGGGTTTTCTAACAAGGGTCCTCCAATGCTCAATTTAGTGGAGGAAGGTGATAGGGGTGGCCAAGGGCAAATCTCATAGTCTCCAAATTTATGGGGGAAATAAGGAGTAAATAGTAATGGAGACGGAGAGGAAGTTAAGTTTAGCCTTATTAAAAATTAGAGATGGGTCGTGGTAAAGATTATGGAGAAGGGATCCTCTTGTCATGGTCCTGTGCCTTCTTTATATAGATAGGTTCTGTATCTCGTGATGGAACTATATAAGTCATCTAAATTATAAGCCATAGGTTCTTTTTTGGATGGAATAATTTGCAAGAGATGTATGCCTATTTGACTCGTCAGGTATGCACCGTCTGCTAACTCATCGGTTACAGGTCCTGAACCATCCTTGTGATTGCATTGTTGGTGGTGTTGACAATATGGACTTGATCACCATGCGTAGGCTGAACTCATCACTGGTCCTCTTGGATGATATGTTGATATATCTTGGCTTTAGTTGGCGACTTCTTTTGTTAGCAACAACGAGAGTTCGAGGGCTTCGACTATGGAGAGGGGTTTTCATCTGAGTTCTCCTGGGACCATCTGGACGGCTGGTCTTTTTCTTCAGTTCTTTTCTTCACATCATCTCACAACTCAGTGAAATGGTGACCTTATCGCCATTTTCCTCCTCTTCTGACGAAAGAACAGAACAGAACAGCGCTTGAAAGCTCAAACTTCACAAAAAAAATAAATTACTACATGCTCCATAGACTACTTTTTCGGAGTTTTTATATAAGAGATCACCAAGTTAGGAGGCACAAGCCACTGGTATCTGCCATGAAATAATCATTAAAATGAGAACGAAAGTTGGATGGCCATCATAGGGTGGAGAATGAAATGTAGTGGCTTGGCCCAACTGTGTGGTGGGAGTTGGTCGGAAGTGATATAATTGCCATGATGGAAGGGGAAATGGGCTATTATGGAAGAAATGGAAAGAATAGACTCGCTTGGGTCTGGGCTTAAAGAGGACCAGACATTAAATATTACAGTGATATTTTCTTTAGTTATAAGATTTCATCATAACCAAAACATCAAAACTGCCCATCAAAATCAAAGGTTCTCAGGGCAACAATCAATCAGATTTGATACTCCTGGAAACTAAAAGGCCATCCTAGATATGGGTATATAGAGTCACAAAATTACCTAACATTCACCGAAGGTCACAGTGGAACTCTCAAGCTATTGCAGCTACTGGGACTGTGTTGTGCGGCCAAAAAGTGATATAATTCACCCCATAACCCTACTCAAAAGTTGAAAGGTGGGATGTTTCACTCACAGATAGACAGCACTGGCAATATAAGCTGCATCATATTTTGTTGCCAAACCTCCTGCCAAAAGGTAATATAGGAGTTCTGTTCAAACTATAGCTATTTCATGTTCTTGATACTTGATGATCGCTGCTATATTCTAGTGGTCTTTACAATGGTGTTTCGCCATTATAGTCAGTTACAGCCAAAAGAAGTGCCGAGTATAGTGTGATTGGTGTCATATTTCTCTTGCTAGGTACGTATTGCTTGCATCTCATTGTTGTCAACGCATGTAACATCCTCGTTTATATGAGAAGTCCATTTGAAATCTGAGGTGAGTCATGATGATAGTCAGGTGAACCAAATGGTATTTTAGCCTGCTAACAATGCTTATGTATTAGCTATTCAAAAGATTTTCAAAGTGTATCTGTGACAAGGGCGTCGTGTTAATATGGCATTTTGAAAGTATAAATTACTAAATTATAATATTCCTCCTCTAGGTTTAACCTTCATGCAACAAATGGTTGCGTGAGAAAGACATTCATTTTGTTTCTCTGTAATCATTTTCTCTAAAAGATTTATTACATCTGAGGCCCGAGGGTAGATCCAAGACATAACAATCCATCGTATACATGTTGAAGTAAATCCCATAGCATGCTAGATATCTTTCATGAACACATAATCAATTAATATCAATAAATTAATTATTCACTAAATCAAGCTAATCAAATTCAGATACACTGCTAAAATCAAAATACCAATTGTTTCTTGAATATAAACTACAATAATTTGATATCTAAGTAGCAATCCAGTTAAATATTCGGAGCTACCTTCTACTGAAATCCCATCCATTGTCTTGGTATCTGGAAAAAAAAAGAATATATATATATATATATATATAAGCTAACGCTCAGTAAGTAAATCTTAATCATACTTAGAAGGATCATGTAAGTATAACCAATAAAATCTCTACTTATATGTACATACATCAAAAACACTTACATTAGCATTTAAATAATTTTTAATTTGTTAATATATATATATATATAAACCAATGCATCAAATCTTTGTAATGATAATAAGTATAAAGCAGTATCAATTTGCTTTCACATAATACTTAATACATTTATATCAAGTCAATAATTACTTTGCTTTCGCAAAACATTGATTCATATTTCAAAATTATGATAAAACTCAACAGCTAACAGAGCTTCAGTTACATAAAACCCCTATGTGAGATGATATAGTAAACAGTAGTACTGCATTTAACTTCTGTGAAGTGGTTCTTTTTAGCATCACATTTACCTCTGTGAAGTAGGTCTTTTTATACTTTGAGGTTCTAGAACTAATAATAATCTTCGTATAAATCCTGATAAGTTAGGTACACTTTTATGCAGTTTGATTGTAAGTTCATAATGTATACATTTTATTACATATATAATTAATTTAATATTTACGTTAAAAACCATATACATATAAACTATAAAAAATTATCTTAAAACACATATACTATGACGTACTATGACATAAAATAAGCACTTGCTTGATCCATATTTTTTTATGAACCAGGTATGCAAATGAATTTACAAATTTATAAATCATCTTTTATTGCCATAAACATTTTATAAAATATACTTAATATTTATTACATATATTAAATTTCATGCACTTTCAAATCATAAATTTAAAATACATTTTAACATGACTTAATAGATATAAAAAATCTAATCATATAAAATTTCAAGATATTGTAGTATTTCAATAAGCTTGTTTAATCTAGGTTTGCACATAAATAAGCACATAAAATATTTAAAGAAAACTTTAAAATTCTTTATAAGTCATGATCAATATAAAAATACTCTAATTATAGTAAGGTTACTTACAAAATTCTTAAATCCAATCTTGCATAATTTTAGAAAACACTCTAATTATGATCAATTATTTTTATGTTTCAAATAGAATTAATGGGAAGTAGTCTCAAATTTTGATACTATAGGACTCCATCAACCTTCTTGATCCTTCAACCTTTACTTTTTGGACTATTAATTTGATACCAAAGGATCTCAATTAAACTTTATTTATCAAGAAAATTCTTAAAGTCAAGAGGTTTCCTACTATTACTAATATCCTAAAATCAATATACTTTTTAATTCTTATATGATATTAATTTTTCTCATAAAACCAAATAGATAAATATCTAATAAATATTCAACATATATTCCTAACTCATAATAATCTTCTGACTCATCTAACATGATTTTGCAATATAAAAATTTAGATAAAAATATCAAAAATCATCCTTATCATTGTGAATGACATTTTATAATTTTACAGAAGTTCATCAGTACTTATATATGTTTATAAAATTGCTCCTAACTTCCTCAATTAAACTCCAATTTGAGTGATTCAAGGGCATATTTGGTTCACGGATATGGAGATGGAGGAATGGGAATGAAAATCCTTCATTCCAATTCCATATGTTTGGTTTGCAAAATCTACATTCCCATTGTCATTCCGAGTGAAATGACAAACCAATGTTTTGAGGGATTAACATTCCTTCCAACCCCCCTAGGAATCATTCCCATTCCTATTCCCATGTAGACTCCCATTCTCCAAAGTCCACCTTTGGTAAAAGCATGTAAGGCATCATCTTTCTTTTTCCTTTCTCCTATTTCTCTCTCTACCATGGATACCACCACTACCGCTACTTGTGGCATCGCCACTAGGGATGGACATAGGCCGGATGGCTGATGGGTTAGCCTAAGCCCAGCTTAAAAATTTTTAAAGCCAGAGCCTAATTTTTTAGGCCCATTCAAATTTCAAATTGGGCTTGAGCTTGAAAAAATTAGGCCCAACCTAGCTCACTCAACCCATAAATATATTTATATTATTTATAAATATTATATATGTTAATAATATATATTTATATAATTTGATGAAAAATAAATTTTTAATTAGATAAAAGCCCACATTACAACTATCCCAACTACTATATGCTTTCATCATATAATACATATACATTTTATATAAGTGTGGGTCGGTTGGACTGGGCTAAATTCAGGTCGAGCTTGGGTTAGCTATAATTAGCCTAAATTCAAGCCTGGTCTGATGCCTTTAGCCACCTTTTTTGTCCTTAGCCTATCCTAGTCCATGCCCATCCCTATCCACCACCTAGAGAGGTGATGGATGTGGTCTACAAGGAGGCACTAATGCTAGACAATCGAGGCGAAGGATCTCTAATTGAAATCTCTAGTGAAAGAGAAGCTACAGTCCTTATCCTTCTCCATCATTACAGCTACCATCGAGGCCTTCAAGTGCATTACCAACTTCCACTTTCTCTTTGATCATGTCCACAAGCACAACTATGACTTCTCTCTCTACCTCGCAAAGGAGAAGAAGGCCATGTTATAGCAAAGGTGACAGTGGAGATGTTCTGGAATGTTTATACTAAATGTCGTTGCCTTCATTTATACAACATATATATTGATTTTCATTTCTCTTGTTATGCAAATTAAATAGAAATAGTAAGAATTGGAATGCCATTCTTATTCTGATTTTTACATAAACTAAATGTGGGTATGAGAATCAAAATAACATTTCCATTCATTTGAAAATAGAATTCGATTCACATTCCACCTCATACCTATGAACCAAATGTGCCCTAAAGGAAATCGAAAAAACTCCTCAACTCCTACTAAGGGCAAACATGTTATTTTAAAAATTTAATGCCTTAACTAGTCATATGATAGTCACAGGATCACTTCTCCATTTTTTTTTAACTCCAGATTTAAACGATAATAGTCAATTGCAACTAAAATCAAAATTAGAGCATCGACTATAGTTTTTTAGTTTTTTTTTTTTTTTAGGGAGGGGGAATGCAAATATCTGTAGTTAAGGGGGGTGCTAAATAGAATTAAGAATAATAGAAGGTTTCATCATCGCATTGAATCCTTTAAGCTTCTTTGGAACACGTCATGTCTAAGGATTTCGTCAGCTGTTCAACATTGCTATCCCTAGAATTTACCGGGGATGCTTAGAATCCTTGAGGGTATATGTAGATCCCACTGTACAAAAATATTTTAATAGCAAACATGAGTTAATGTGAACTCAAGAGAAAGAAGCTTTCACCTGAGAAAATGTAGAGTCCCTTAAAAATTCTACTCAAACTTGACTAACTTGTGAAGCAAAATTTCTAGAACAAATCTCACCTTAGGCATGTTGATTAAGATTCTAATAAGTACTTCTAGAAGAAAGAAACAATAAAATTAACTAAAAATATTCTAAAAATTATCTTTTAATTAATAGGCCATAATATTTTTGTACTTATCTTGGACTTCATTGGTGATCCATCATCACAATAAGTCTTCAATAAAATGGCCATATTGTTCAACTCTTATGGATATGATTCAAGATGCATTGAAGATATCTCAGTGTCAAATTCATCGAAAGCATGTTTAAGATTGAGATTCAGATTGTAGCCCATGACAAAGCCATCTTTGTAGCTGATGTGTATTAGGCAATAACTTGTGCTGTTATTGACATATTTTACTAAAGATATGATACTTGTGAGTTAATTGTCATTAATGTCCTCCTCTAATTGGTCTTGGAAATGTCTAGAGATTGTTTGGGGCGGGCTTAGGTTCCATCGATGCATAATTTTTGATGCATCCATAATAGAAGATGGAAGCACTATTTTTGATGCATCCATAATAGCTATATTTGTAGTAGTTGTTTTCAACACTTCACTTTTTTAATGCTCCTGATCATAGATTTTAATAGAAAATGGATTAGTGTTATCCAACCATGTGACTAGGCATTTTTGGCCAACATCAATCAATTGTAGGCTTGATGATGAGGTCCATGACCTCATGGGAGAGCTTGAGACAATCTATTGTCTTTGCTATGTAAGATCTATCCTAGTGACAATCCTTCTAATTTGTGTGGGAATTCCTGATGCCTTTGATAAAATATTAACTTCTTTCGGAGGGCCCTTTGCACCTTTCTTTCTCTTCAATGGCATTATCCAATTTGCTTGGGTCCCATTGGGTATTTTAGAAAATATGTTTGCCCTCTCATCTATCACAACATTATCAATCGACCAACATCATTGCTCCCCCGCTTGCAGCACAGACAACTGATCAATAGCTTAGGACGCTGAGAACAAGGATTGGTTTCTTTGATAACTATTGAATTCTTTTGAATTGTCTTGCTATCGCAGACTTAAAATTTCTAAGAGAGATTGGATTGTAGATCGATGTTTTGATTAAACTAAATCCTAAGAATGTTAAACTATTCTTAAGCAGAAGATCAACTACATAATTAAACCAAACATTGTGGGTAAACTACTCCTTAGAAGGTAATTAAAGGGTCAAACTATTAATGAGTTGCTAATCTACAACCACAACATAAACGCCCAAATCACTGTTATTAGAAAATACGTTTTTAGTCAAATGAGAGCAGGATTGTCCTCATGGATAGTTGAAAACTGAATCAATAGCAAAGATAATAGAAAAATTAACAACTAGATGAACATTACTGAAGCTTGATTTTGAAGAAAAGTAAAAAGAGATGTCCCCTTATTTCTTTTATACATGGTTTAACCTAATTAGCATGCAATAAAAAAAAAATCCTAATGTTTATTTAAACTTCGAGAATAATAATTCTCAGCACCTAACTAAAATTTAACTTTAGATATTTACATCATAAAAGCATTTGCGGGCTTACAAGAATATTTGGTTGAATAGGGAGATTATATTTTCTATTCTACTAATCAATATTTTTATATTTTCTATTCTACTAATCAATTTTTTTATCACACTTTTAAAAATCTTCTCAAATCATTTAAACTCTTAAAAATCTTAGCAACAAGCAATAATATCACACCTATGATGTACTATCAATGCAAATATTATTAAGATAATCTTTGGCATAATAAATGAAAAATTGTCTATCTACAATGACCTTATCTTATTCATTTGAAATATTGGAATCTCTTTAATAGGGTCCATTTGGTTGAATATGCGAATCAGAATTCGAATTAAATTTCATTGAAATCAAGATCGAAATCATTCATTTTATTATTTAGTTCACACAAAAATTGTGGTTCGCCTAAACCTTAAAATTGGAGTCAATCTGAATTATCTATTTCATTTCTAAGCAAAAAGCTTCAAATTTTGATTATTTTTGAATTTTTTTGATATATGTACTCAATTTAATATTCATCTTACAAATAAAAAACCTAAAAATTGATAAATGAAATCATAATAAAATCATGATATAATAATATCTAAACTATGATTATGTAAATAAAATAATATTAAGTTTAAATCTAAGCACTATTGAGCAACGAAAAGAAAGAAAAACATAAAGAAAAAGAGAGAGATCCAGGTTTCCATTCTAAAGCCTAACTATAATTATTTTTTTTTCGTTTCCAACTTCTACTATCATCATTCATCATCTATTATCTATATAGGATGGAAGGAGATAATGTCCGATAACAAGAGGAAAAAGGAAGGGTGAGCAATGAGAACAATTACGACAACTGGAATGAAAATTGTAATCTTAAGTAAAAATTTGGATTTCTAATACTTCTTAAAATATGATTCTAATTTTAGATGGAATGGAAATTAGATTCCAATTTTGTTCAAACAACGAGTTGAAATCAGAATTAGTAATTTCGATTCTCATTCTGGAGTTCCATTTTTGCAAGCCACTGATTTCTATTCTCATTTTTGAATCTCATTTTCACGAACTAAATGGGCCCTTAATTATATGAATTTAATATTTTTTTTTTTTTATGCACCTCTTGTCGTTTAGTGAACTCTTAGGGATTTCATGTGGTACACTTAAATAAATAATTAACTATCCATTTTTTTAAAGGTTATAGATCATGTAGAAAAGTATTATCGCTTATAAGAGGCTATTTTTACTTGTACCAATAAGTGTTATGGGCAGATATATGGATTGTCATAAAGTAAAATATATATAGAAGAATGGTTATATAAAGCATAGATCTCTTTTGCATTATTTTCTCTCTCCTTTTCATTCTACTCTTATTATTGTTTTTGTTTTTAGAGCAAATTTGGTTGTCATCTACCTTACTAATCTTACAATTCCGGTAGATTAAAAACTTTGTTATTTCCGTGAGAGGTGTTACAAACCAGCTGAATGGTAAAATCCTTAATATCAATTTTATCAATCTGGCCCCTACCTATTAGACTGGCACCATATAATGTTGTGTTAAATTAACAAATATAAAAATTGTATCATAGCACTAGCATAGATCTTCTCATGTCGTTCAAATGGCTAAACAAGTCTAACCCCTAGAACTCGATGGAGTATGAAGACTATCAACATTGACGAGAATGGATCCAGAAGAGTTGCTTTTTGGTCATACTCTTTAGGCATAGAAAATTTAAATAGCCTTAGCTACCATTTCCCGATTCATCAAAAGAACTGGTTCTTTCTCTTTTTTTTAATTATTATTTAAAAAAATCTTATATGAGAAATAAGTTGCAAAAGCATGTGCTTCCCTGAAAGCTTTTGGCTTATAAAAAATGTAAAACATTAAATACTTAGGACTTTCTGATAGTTACTCTTTTACTTTATAGGTTAGTGCGGGGATAGCATAAATTTCAGTAATTCAAAAATTAACTTTTAGTGCTTCCTATTAAATAATATGACATGAGAGTTGCATACATTTGTCCTGGTAACAAAAATCACAAGCGCTACTCGTGAGCTTGAGTAAATTATACTATCCATTCATTTGCTTCAATATAAATCCATGATAAATTAGTTAGAGATAAAATATATAAAAATAAACATTAAAATTTATCTAATAACCATAAAATTTATTTTAGGTTATTATCTAATAATATTATTTCTATAAGAAATGGTTTGAAATTTCTTTGTAAAAAAAGCATATGCCATTATTAATGGTCATATGTCCTTGCTTTATTATCAATATTAGTTTCCTTTAACCTTCCAATATGTAACGACAAATTAAAAATAAAGTTTTAAAAAATGAATAACACTATATAGTAAGACTTCCTCGTCATCTTGTACAATTCGATAGAAGAAAGGAAAATTTATATAAAAAAAAAAATATAGACACTAAAGCATTTGGCCAAAATATTTAAGTATAACACAGATAATGCTATTGGAATGCAAATACTCAAAATAAATATTGACATAAATGCCATTATTAGTGGCCATATATCCTTACTTTATTATCAATATTAGTTTCCTTCAATATCCCAATAATACGTAACTATATTCATTTGACCTGATGCTATGACAAATTAAAAATGAAGTTTTAAAAAATGGATAATACTATGCAGTAAGACTTCCTCGCAGTCTTGTCCAATTTGATAGAGGAAAGAAAAACTTTCCTAGGTTTATTTATATGAAAAAAAATATGTATACATCCTAAAACATTTGGCCAATATATCTAAGCAAAAGGCATATCAATCTTATGACTTACCACACAAAATATGAGGTTTAGGCACAAGAAACTTTGCAAATTTAACATAATAAAAGTTTTTTTAAGTAGAAAGACAATCTTTGCAAATTTATTATAATAAAAGTTTTTTTAGTAGAAAGACAATTAGATATAAATAACGTTTACTAGATAAAGGGATATGATAATAATGCCATTATATGCACCTGGCTCCATGTCGGTACGAAACCTATTGCTGTGTAGGGAGAATATGCTGGCATGGTACGCTACATGTCTTCATGTTGTTTTTAGAAGTATTAGCTACTACCATACTTGGTTTCCATAATTAATTGTTCTATATCATATCGAGAAACTTATCATAATAAAGTCACATTCTTCATTGCTAATCGAGTGATGAGATGAAGCAAGTCAACCAAATATTAGCCTCTTATTATTCCTCTATTCTGGAATGCTGTAGTCATCGTTGATTTAAAACAATTAGATAATTATATAGTCCGGAAAGCGGATAACAATGCGATTCATTATTCCAAATGCTACCATTTAGGTTTGGCTTCAATTTTCAGCTTTTTGATATGACATTTCTTTTCCTTTCTGTCTGAGAAATATGTTAGTAATATGACATCACTTTATAGTGTTAGGGTTCATGCTAACCTAAGATGTGTTACTTGTGCCAACGATGTAACTTGCCCAAGTCCTTTCATGACGTTCATGTATGCTTGACCTATAGATGAATCATTGCATGATCCATCAGAGACCACATTGGCATGTCAAGCAACTATCTCCTTGCTCTTTCACTCTTGGAAGATCAATAGAGATCATCCTAGAGCATTGCTTTTTGAGAGCAGATATATCAACCAACAATGGCACACAAATTCTTACTAGAAGCCTGCATCTCCCAATACAACAAGGAATCAAGCCATAATTGACTGGATATTCTTAAATGATCCCAAGGTTTTGCCAAAATATTCTATATCGTCAAGGATCTGATACCTTGAATGGTAATTCATGTTTTTCGTTTCATTTGATCGACGCTACAATTTTCGCTCAGAACTCAGTGATTCTACAATCCATGTGTCTGTGTATATGGTGCCCATGGAACAACTTCCTTTCATTCCTGTCAAAAAGTTTTTAGCTTGAAAAGTCTTGGAATTGGATGAATACCTTCAGCATGAGTTAAAAGAGTTGGGCAATGTCTGTGCAAGAGACTGAAAAGTGTTCCCAAAAGCTCAAGCAATCAGATTATGCCATTCTATTGTTCTAGTAGCACAACTGCCAAAGCAAGCCTAACCAAGCCCATAAATCCAAGTGAATGAATCGCCAACAAAGCGTATATCAAACAGAATGGTTCAAGTATAAACAAACGCTGGGATCTGCCATACCTGAACAAGAACTCATATTTCTCCTGCAACCAAGATTATGTTGAAGCCCATAACGAAATAAGGACCCTCCAAGCAGCAGACATTTGAAATCTCATTTCATAGCTCATGATGATCAAAGCGCTGTTATGCTGTAAATAATTCTTTTGGTAGGAAGAATTATAGGGAAAGATTGCATAGTATCACTAAAACTGAGAGTGCTAAGATGGATAACACGGGAGATGGAGGTAAATGGTGAGAAAAGGTTCCATATTTGAGATTGATAAAAGCTATCCTCAATGAGTGCACTTAACAGGCTACTACCATTCTAGAGTAGAGAATGGTTCATGCACGCTAGACTCTATGCAAAATGCCATTGGGTCATGTGCTGCACAACTTTGGTGAAAAGGATGGGTAATGGGTAATGTCTTTTTCTCTCCCGACAGGCCACGAAAGAAGAAATCACATCAGCCAGGAGGCATGGACAACACCAATTTTGTGACAATATGATGCGGAAAGTGTGCCGACTTAGCCTAATAGTAAAAATTCCACTTTCATCAAAGTTGGAAGTTCTAGAACTATTGCTGAAAGACCTGTTGCCATGACCACTGCTTGGAGACCTTCAGAAGAGGAACCATAGAATAGCACTGAATCCATGAAGCTACCGATTAAGGATGCTGAAAGTGTTGCTCAAAAGAAAAAGATTGTGAATGCTGGATATGACTAGTTCACTAGGCTGCGGTGCTGTACTCTTGCTGTGCTGGGACCTTAACCTCGCTATTTTATAATATTGATAAAGTAGAAAGATAATCTCTTCTTTGAATAGGCTAGATAACTGCAGGTGGTATTTGCCTTGGCACTGGAATAGGTCATCTTTCGAGCTAAATAACATTAGAAAACAACCTTATTTGTCTAAATCTCAACTCTTATTAAACTTAAATGAAGTCTAGTCTCACACCCCCTCTGAATGCCATTTCAAACCAGTAGAGTATTAAGTTCTTAAATCTAAATATTATGTCCAAAGCGCACGTTGTTCCTTCCTAATCTTCAGACTGAGCTCTTGATTCTCTATTCATAATTGATCCCATTCTTGGCTCTTGCATGTAAAATCCAAAACAAATACACAAGCACACACAAAGAGACATTATCAATGTTCTAAGAGGATGACCAACTTAGTCATCCTTAATGCCGTAGCATCTCTTGATAGTGATATTTTGAAGGAATCTCTGCAATATGTCACGCTTTACTTCTGATGACCCCTAACTTTCACATCTCAACCACCTCTTGTGACCATAGTAATGGTTCAAGCACCCCGATGAAGACATAATTAATTGCACTACAGGGTCATTGTAAAGGTTCATATTCCATAAAATAAAAAAAATTCTAATCCCAAATTTTTAACTACTTCCACTTGAAACAATCTTGTGCAGCAAGTCCACATGTGCTGAGGACCAGAGTACATGTAACCACATGATAACTGGTGTTAAATTATTTTTAAAAAAAATTATTAAAAACAAGGATGAAAAGGACTTCCACTGGAAGGGGAAAAGTACATAGTACTGCATTTAATTTAATATATCATTAATTAAGATATTGGGATTTTGGCATCCTAGAAATCAAAATAAAAAGCAAGTCTGGCTGCCAAAATGGCAAAGAAGGTGATGCGTGATGCTATACTGCAGCACCATCTCTGTACTTGAGATATTAAAGTAGTGACATGCAAATCCACTCAACACAATTAAATATAATATAGCTACTATGCATATTTTGCTTAGGCAACTACTCCCTTTCCTACTTCTGGAATGGTAGTGCAACCAACAAAAGGGTGAAAAACAAAAAACAAATAATGCAAGCAGTTAAGCATTATCATATTAAATCAATTACTTCAGCAGATAATAAAATTCCATAATCAAAGTTCCCATTTGAATATCTTACGAGACATTGACTTCTTCAGCAACCATAAAATCATAGAGCAGGAAAAACTTGAAGCTGAATCCACTTGATAGAACAGAAGTTCATGTAATTGGCCAGGATCACATTGTCATTTAAAGAACAATTATTGAGTGGAAAATTTTGGACTTCCAGTGTTAAGAAATAATGGTATATCCCATGATTAAGACTACCAAGTAACTCTTTTGACTCAAACTAAGATAATATGGTATGACAAATTAGTTTGTCGAACAATGAACCACTTTCGTGAACGTACCACACACAAAAGGCCAACAACATAAATGTTGCCTACCAAGTGCTCTTTATCCATTCGTCAGAGCTAATTAAATAAGTCATGCTGGTTTTGAAACAAAACCTGCAAGTTGATCAAAAGAGAGTAGACTTGAAAAGAAAATTATAGCTCAAAAGAGGATGTTAAAAAGTGCAATAAGAAAAAGAGGGAAAAACAAAATAAAGATTTGATCCTTGCTAAAATATCAATGCAAAGAGAAGATTAGGGGTTATAGAAAGGTTGGCAGTAAACACTTGTTATGAAGTAAGAATTTACAAGTGAGATGATAAACAGCTGTTGATTTTTTTGGTTGAAAGCCCTTGTTCATGTTGCATAGCTGGGAAGTGAGGAACAAGAAAGTAAAAGAACACAATAAAAGACAAAGAATAAAAGAATAAAATATGATCTGCTACAAGTAAAACAGAAAACTAGAGTTCATTCAACTACAAACAAAAGAATTAAAAAAAAAAAACAAAAATATAATTCAAAACAAAAGATTTAAAACATAGAACGATTTATTTCGCAATGTAAGCTGAAGTGAGGGGGGGGGGGAGGAGGGAGTGGAAGACCGCCCAACTCCCAAAGCATCCAAGTAATTACTGGGGACAGCCGTAGAGGGAGCCAAGTCAAACTCAGCTTGGCCAGCGGACTCGCCTTCCAAGCCAGATCCACAACCAAGCCATGGAACCTCAAACCACACCACAATTTAGGGGGAAAGGAAAAGATAGCAATGATACACAAAGTTCAGAACTAGACTCCATACATTAAGGGCCCCACCTGACTCTTCCTCCTGCCAAGTGGCAGACAAGAAATCTGTTGCCCTTGCAGTTCTATGTTTCCTGACAGAACCCTACTCACCAAAACCAAAATAGCAGTGAAGGACTACAATTATGAAAGGCAGTAGCGTAGGCAGTGGTGTAAAGCATATACACTGCAAAGCTTAGGCAAGAGAAGCCTGGAGGAAAAAAAGCCAGAATACAAACTAAGAAGTCCTTGCATGTTGAAACACAAAAATAGATCAAAAAACACAAAAACACTGCGTCAAGGTGCTTTGCCCACATTATCTTCTACCCTTCATTTACCACCCAAGATGGTTTCCATGCAACCAAAATAGAAAAGCTGAAGCCAAAATAACCTTGTCTTCTTGTCTATCTGTCCGTCTATCCCTTAAAAACCACCAAAAAGTAGTCTGTACAAAACCAACACCTAGCACAGAAGACACAAAAAGACTTATAGATCAGAGCCCCTCAGAAGACCCATTGTTGGAGTGCTCAGTAAGGGAGGAGGCCTTGCTGTTGCTATTGGTGCTGTAGTTGGAGTTGGAGTTGCAGTTGGAGCAATGGGTGTGCTTCTTTGAAGAGCCCTTGCACTGTTGAACTGGGTACTTGAGGGCATTGAGTTCCACCTTCCTGAGGGCAGCCTTTCCCAGGTCCACCCCACAGATGTCTGAAAGCCTCACAAGGTAAAGGAGCACATCAGAGAGTTCCTCCCCCAGGTGCTCCTTCTCCTCCTCGTTCCAGTCTGGGAGGCCCTTGGGGACCTCCCCTCTCCACTGAAAAATCTCTGACAGCTCCCCCACCTCTCCCACCTTCCTCCACCACCATCAAGCCCAGAACACAAAAAGATGAGAAGAGATTTTTAAAAAAAAAAAAACAAAAAACAAAATATTCAAAATGACGGAAGAAAGAGGGTTCCCTATTTCTTGTGGTGGGCTCAGAAATAAAAGGGAACAACAAAAGGGAATGATCTCAGTACTAGATGCATATTAGGTTCTCTCCCTTTTGCTTCCTTGGGGAATGTTTTAACCTTTACTCCCCCACCAGTACAGCAAAAGAGAAGGTTAGTTTTGGGGCCAAAATTATGCAACTCAGGACCTTTAACCAAAGTGCCACCAAACCCATCCCTTTCCCCTCCAAACAAAAAATTACAAAAATCGATATAAAGAAAAAAGGAGCAAAAACTTCTACCCCATTACAATGGGGGGAACAAAGTATAGCTTTAGAGAGAAAGAGAGGTACCAAGGCTAGGAGGAGGTTTCTGGGGCTGTGGAACTGGTCCCAGTCTCTTTCTTTTGCAAACTCGGCCATCTTCTTCTTGAGATCGTCGAGGGTGACGCTCCCTCGTTCCTCCACGCCTTCTTCTTCTTCTTCTGAGACTACTCCTTTCATGTTTCTCTCTCTCTCTCCCCCCTCTCCCCTCCGGCCCTTTTTCTACGCGTCCTTTGGTGGGTAGGGTGAGGAAACCAAAGGGACAGGGCGACACATAAAAAGGATGGACTGCCGGAGGGCTCTCCTTTGCCGCTCTTTCCCAAAAGGGATGATAATTTTGGAAGAGAGGGGCAGAAGGTTATGAGAACCTTGCACACGGAGAGAGAGAGAGAGAGAGAGAAGGGGGGCCTTCGTTGGGTCAGTTGCCTAGCTGTTGCTGTAGGGCTACTGTTGTATCTTTATTCTGTATTAAAATAATTGATATGAATGAATATTTGAAATTTTGGGATTGAGGGACCTGAGATGGCCAGTCATCCAGCGGACGCCTCGAATCAAGGCTTTTTATTGTGGGGACCACGCGCATTCTGCCTTCTCGACTTGGTCGAATTATTCCTATTAATTTTATAAAGGGATTTTTTCTTTTTTTTTAAATAAAAATAAAAATAAAAATAAAAATACTGGATAAGAACAACAGGAGGGCGCATCGCTTTTTTCGCTCGAGTCCCGTTCAAAGTTTAACAAAGCTGCTGTACGCGCTTTTGAACCCAATCTTTCACTCAAAATTTATTTTAACTTTCAAAATTTTAATTGCTACAAATTACTTCCTCGTTAAAGTGCTGCATGACATTTCATTATATAAAATCAGTATATTTATAAAAAAAAAAAATTTATAAAATTAATTAAAATTAATAAAATAATTACTATATCATTTCTAATTTTTTTAAAAAAATTATTTATTTATTTATTTATTATTATTATTATTATTATATAATAAATTTTTTTTAATGATTATCTTACATAAAAATAAATAATATTTTTATTTGCATGTGAATGGTGCCGTAGGTTAAGAGAGGTGAAAGGGTATAAGAAAATGATATATAAAGTGATGAACAGTTTGAAAGGGATTTTTGAAGGATGAGATTGGACTGAATTTTTAAAATAATTTTATAAAGATATGCTGGATGGACCGAAAAATAAATAGGGTTAACAACTTACGGCTGTAATTTTTGAAATTGACATAATATTTCAATTGTGTAACTGTATGTTTAATAAAATATTATTTTTTAAAATGATACGAACCTTGCAGTTATGGATTGTCAAATTAAAAGTATAGTTTCTTCTATGTCAACCATTGGTATGTAGTACTACCTTTTCAGTGCAATTAGAGGAAACAGTACAGCCTATACCGTCTAAGTTGTACCATTCAGCAGACAGTATATCCTGAAAAATGTGTGGTCCGAAACTTGCCAAAATTGTACCAGAACTATAATAAATAACACCCAGCCATACTTGCTGAAACCAATCACCAATCAGCATTTTGGACCCAATTTCTCCCTTTATCTTTTTTTTTTTTTTTTCTTTCAATAAAATATTAATTTAAATGCATCGATTGGATTTGCCCTAAAAATAATTGTATCATATAAGTGTTAATATATGGTCATGATGATACCATAGCAATATGACAATGTGACAAATAATCAAAGAAGCATGGTATAGTTATTAAGATTTGAAGACATATAGCAGCAATTTAGAATGATTTAAAATTGAATCGATTGTGCGCATGGATTAAATTGAATTGGTTTAAAGATATTTTTGGAATCAAACCGATTTAAATTGATTTCTTAAAATCAAGATAAAACTGTATTAGCTATTTTAACTTAGGCATATTAGATTAGAACATAAGCTAAGGAAGAATCTTTTAGGCCGCAGATGGGTCTGTTGCATGACTTGGATTTAGTTTATGGGTTAGCCTGAGCCATTGTCTAAATCTAGGCTATGGCCTAGCTTGAGCCAAAGCCTAGTTTGGGTCATGACCCAACCTAATCACCATATTTATTACATAATATTATTTCTTTAAGGCTATAACATACTTTTTGTTCTTAAACTTTCACTCATTTTGATCCTCAAACTTTCAGTTATTACATTCTTCATATTTTCAAAATGTTGCATTTTTGACACCTTGTTACATAGAATCAGTTAAAATTGACGAAATAGCTAAAGTATTAAAATACATGAGCTAGCTAACAAGATAATACATTAGCTATTCTAGTTTGTGTCAAGATGACAATCAACTATTCTTAAAACATAAGGGACTAAAGTTTACAACTGAAGATCTGAGAATCAAAATGAATTTTGAGTGAAAGTTAGAGGACCAAAATATATTTTCACCTTTATTTAATTATTTATTATTTAATACATATTTTGAAATTTAATTTTGTATTATTGTTTATTTAATTATCCATTTCTTGAAAGTTATGTGCATATTCTAAGATTTCTTTTATTGTAAATTATTTTACATTCTAAGAGCTTGAATATAGCATATATTTTTGCATGTTTAGAGTATATTATTTATGAACTCTCAACCTATAGAATTTGTGCATATAATAAAACTATTATCTATTAAACTTAGGACTTATTATTTAAATGTAATGTTTAATATTTTCTGACTTATGGAAGTACATGTTGATTGAGTATCTCTTGTTAAGAGATCACACGCATACATGTTAGCTAAGTATGCGCATTGTTATTGTAGGCTATATTGCATATCTCATTTTGAAAAAAATTTACTAGTTGATGTGGGTGCTTGGCTTCCAAAATAACTACTCATTAAGGCTTGTGAAATTTTTTATATATTGTTGTTATGAGATCTTGAATTATAGTATATAATTGCTTGCACAAATGAGGTTATTATGTATTGTAATTTGAGGATAGGCATGAAGCTTTATATTAGAGAGTGCATTAGTTTAGAGGATATATTTGCCCAAATCGAAGGCTAGGGTATTCTCATGTTTCCCTTAATATAGGGATATCTCACTAGCATGTTATATTTTCTACTCAAAAGAAAGTTTATGATGATGCATTACAACTCTCTACATTTATATAGTCATTTTTATTAAGACTATTTTATTGATTGTTGCTCATATATTGATATATTGCATTCTTTATCTTAAATAGTCTTCTTTATTATGAATAATAACCATACTACTTTTGATATTCTGATTGGTTTGAACTATAAGAGATAGAAAGAGAAAATAAAATTTGCCTTATGGATTAATAATATTGACTTAGCTCTATATAAGAGCAAGCCTCCTAAGTTTACTGATGAGAGTACTCTTGAGTAGAAAACATTTTATACTATGTGGGAAGGTTAAATCATTTAAGCCTTCATGCCATAAAAAAACCTACTTCTGAACATCTCATGAGTGCATTACTTGAAACCAGCAATGCTAAGGATTTTTTGGCTATTCTAGGAAACCTACAGAGTGAGTTATAATGTAGGAGCTGTTAGGAACTTTATCATAAAAAAAAAAGGTCATATTCAAACTAAGTTAAAAGCCCATGATATCACCCTTCCTAATAAGTTTGTGATTCATTATGCTCTCAATTCCTTATCTGTTGAGTTTAGCTAAATCAAAACTACCTATAATGCCTTAGATGAAACTTGGAGTGTGAATGTCTTTATTTCTTAATGTGTCTCAGAGAAAGAGAAGCTTAAGAGAAAAGAGGATGAGAGTTTGTGAGCCTATATATGTTTTGAATCCAATTTAGCCAATGCCTTGTTACACTCATGATGGCTTGACAATAAAGCAACTGTTAGCGTTGCTAGTACTTTATAAGAATTTAAAAATAAGTGCAAACCAAATGAGGAGAAAGCCAAGCTTAAAGTTGGTAATGATGTTGAAGTTAAAGTTGAATTTATAGAGATAGTTAATTTGAATTTAGACTCTAGTTTTCAACTTGTTTTAGAAAAGGTATTTTTTATGTACCATCCTTTGATTTTAGTTTCTATTTTGGATAAAGAAGGATATCGTTTTATATATTGAAATTGAAAGATTGATTTGATTTTGGATTCATAAATTGTCAAAAAAAATTTAAAATTTGATGTTTTGTCTAGACTATTCCTAACTCCTAATAATGAATATACCTGCTCTAATATGGAAAAGATTATATCCAATAAGCCCCTAATTAAAGGAAATTCAATATTGTAACATAAATGTTGAAGTCATATTTCTAGAGAGAGAGTTGAGATACTTATAAAAGGTGATATTTTACCCTCTTTTACAGAAACTTTTATTGATTGTATTAAGGGTAAGCTAACCAAATTTATAAACAAGAGTACTACTTATACTTTTGACCTCCTTAAGAGTGTGCACACGAATATCAATGGACCTTTATTTCTTACTTTATGTGGTAATAAATATTTTATTACTTCTATTGATGATTTCTCTCATTATAGTGATCTCTATTTGATCAACGAAATATCTAACACTCTTAAAAAATTGAAGATATTCAAAACCGAGGATAAGAAATAGCTAAGAAAGGTCATCAAAGTTGTGAAGTTTGATCATGATAGTGCGTGTGCGTATTATGGCAAACATGATGCAGCAGAGCAACAAATGAGAATATTTGCTAGATACTTATAAGAATATAGGATTATGGCCTAGTATATTATTTCTAATAGACTTGATAAGAATGGTATGGCTAAGAGACATAACTGCAACCTTAAGGATATGACAAGAAGCATAATGAGTAGGTTTAACCTTCTTGAATTTCTTTGGAGAAAGGCTATTAAGACTACTTTATGCATACTTAATTGAATGCTTACTAAGTCTATTCACAAAAGACCTTTTAAGTTGTGGTCAAAAAAGGAATTTAGTTTGAACAACTTTCATGTCTGAGATTATCCTGCTTGGGTTAAGATTTATGATACTTCTGAGAAAAGATTAACCCTAGGACTACTCATTGTTATTTTATTAGGTATCTAGAATATTCTAATGTATGTAGATTCTCTTGTCCTATGCATGGCACTAAGATTGTGGAGTCCATAATAGCTAAATTTTTGGAGCTTGATGTTTTTAATATTGTAAGCTATTAACCTGTTGATGAAAATGAGCTTAATAGATTTGTTGGTATTCCTTTTCCTTTATTACATGAGGGTGCTGTGTCTATACCTATGGAGATAGTAGATCATGAATGACAGGATACTGAATCTCTTATCCTTGATCCTAATCATGTTGAAATGCCTTATTCGCAATAAATTGATATAGATACACCCATGAGAAGATCTACTAAGTAAAGGAGACTTTTCACCTATTTCTTCCAAAAATTCATTTAGGACCATTATGGTGCTAATGGCTTATTTTGACATATAGTTTCACTAAATGGATGCGAAAATAACCTTCTTCAATAATAATCTTAGAGAATAGGTTGATAAGTGCCTATAATACAAGATCAATGGATGCAAATTTATCTTCCTAATACTTTATGTTGATGATATTTTATTTGCTTGTAGTAGTCTTGGATTACTATATGAGACTAAGTAGTTGTCCAAGATTTTGATATAAAAGATCTTGGTGGGGTATCTTGGTATGTATAGACTTTGAACATTAAAAGTCTGTACTAGATTAGACATCGCTTTTGCAATAAATGTTCTTGGTAGATATTTATCAAACCGCAATTTGAACATTAAAAGGCTACTAAGAAAATGATAAGGTACTTATAAAAAACAAAAGATATTATGCTTGTCAATAAAAAGATAAATATCTTGAAATAACTAGCTATTTAGATTCAAATTGGTTAGTTGTTTTGATGATATGAAATATGCTTCAAACTATATTTTTATGTTAGTTAGAGGAGCTATATCTTATAAAAGTGTTGAGCAAGCACTCATAGTTTCTTGTACCAAGCAAGCTAAATTTGTTGCATATTATAAAGCTACAACATAGATTATATAGTTAAAGAATTTGATTTCATGGCTTACTATTGTTCATTCCATCTTTAAACCACTAAAGATTTATTGATAATAATTTTATTAAATTCTTTTCAAAGAATAATAAAGGACTAGTGGGTCTAGACTTGTGAAATTAAATATCTTACGGTCAAAGAACTAACAAAAAAAGAAGACATTATTGTTTAGTATATGGACAGAGAAAGCATAATTAAATCATTATTGTTTAGTATATTGATATAGAAAGCATAATTAATGATCTGTTGACCAAGAGATTGACTTATTATATTGATAAAACATGTTGATAACATGAGTACTTCGAGGTCTTTTAATGTACTTGATTAGTGGAAGTTAGTTTTGTATGTTAAACTCATATGATGATTTATTTTATATTATTTTGGAAACCCATTTTGTTTTTTCGGTATATTTATTTGATAAATGTTTAAATGGTGATCATCATTGATTTTATTAATATCATTTTACTTTTACATTTATGTGTGCATATTTTGAATATATAACATATCATGTTGTTGAAAATCTTAACATTTGCTATAAGTCTTAAGTATCTTTTGTGCATGTCTCATTGATAACACAATATTGAAATTTTGAGCCATTTTGTTTGAGATATACTGATATATTATATATGCTATTTTGGATTTCTCTAGCTTCTTATTAAAGCATGTAGATGGATGAGAAATCATTCAGAGGATTGATAATGAGAATAGCACCTTTGAGATTAAATGTTATATGCTATTTTCTTGCTACACTACTTCATCATGATCTATGTTAGTAGAGGTTATTGACACTTGTAGCTATTAATTGGTTTTATATCAATAAAGGGCATAATGATTGTCATGATTCGGCATTAGTAACTTTTATTTGATCGAATCCTTTTTGAGGTGTTGTTTCAGAGGACTAAATATTTTTTAAAATTATATCTATATTAAAATTTATTTATTCAACATGAGTGTCAGTTTCAAAAAAAATAAATATTTTAAAAAATTAAATAATTACAATTAATATTGCTCAAGTAGAAGAATGTTAGAAAATTCCTATGTGCAGGCTGCCATTAATTGTTGGTAATTTTATATTTGCAAAATATGTGATCTATGTTGTTTAGATTTATGCGCACCTCCTATTTGGTGATGTAGGTTGGCGGTTTGTATGGACTTTAAGCCCAATAGTGATCCATAATGGAAGGGCTTACTCAGGTTTTATTATAAATAAGCTAAATGCCATCTTTTCTTCTTATATCTGTATATAGTTTCTTTTCATTGAGAACATCACTTGTTAGAGAAGTAATAAAAAAAGAAAGATTTAAATCATCGCATTCAGGATAAGTGTTTCTTCATATTGAAGAGCTCTATGTAGTTTTTGTTATAATTAAAAATAGCACAAATAGATATGGTATTGAATTTTATTATTATTTGGTGCTTTATAATTAATATATGTAATTCTTAAAATTTTGATCGATTATGTCCATTTAGTGGGAAAATGAAGCCGTTGGACTCCCTTTAAACTCATTTGCTTGCTTCATAGCAAATCTCCAATAAAGGCACATTCATAGCTCATTTAATGTGACCTGACAATGAGGTTGCGTATGATCGAGCAATTTAAATTTAGCTTATTTAACAATTTAATATTCCTCATTTCAATAAATCCAGAATAGGGACTAATGGCATTCCAAGGGCTTTGTTCTTCCATGAAGAAGTGAATAAAGAAATAAGAAAAAAAAAATAAAGCAGTTATTTTGCAAAAGTAAGTACTCCTCCACCCAAAAAAAATTAAAAATAGAGGAGGAGGAGGAAGTGAAGGTGATGTGGCTCCTTGTGTTTTGATAAGAGAAAACCAAAGTTTTGCTAGACGTAGTCTAAGTTCTGACTTAATTCAAATTTCAGGTGTTGAATGATAGAAATATGTACTTCAACTTTATTAATTTAGTTTAAGTTGATCACTTTACTCGAACCTAGCATGCCTACTTGATGACATTTGATTGTTGCTTTATTGAAATCCACCTTATATATGATAATATTTGACATGTGGTGATCTTCGGTGTTGCTAGAAAGCTCTGTGTGCTCCCATTATTTTTCAAAGCAGTGTAAGTTTTGCCCGAACTAGACATTAAAAATTATGTATCTCTCCTTAGGGGAATGTAATGTTTTTTTCATTGATTATTGAGTGTTGTGTCTTGATTATTAGTGCTAGCAGGCTATTTGATTGACAGAACGAGAGAGAAAATTTATTTTCTGATTGCTCCTATTTTGCTCTGCAGATTTGAAAGTGAGCTTGAACAAGTATCTCAAAGTTCAAGCTTGGCTCAAACGTTAAACACTGAATGACATTGCTATCTGAGCTCAAAAAAATATTAACAATCCCATCCATGGGGTAGTTATCTGTTTCTATAAGCCAGATGCCAACAAATTTGTTTCTTTTGCGCAATGGTATCATAGTCATTGCTTGTGATGATTTGAACTTAAAATTTTCAATCCATAGGTCTACAATACAGGATTCCAACTTTGAACGTATGGTGGTGCCATGGTCAAAGACCAACCGACACCATCGGAGAAAGAGAAGGGACCACATTTATGTAATGCAGCTGCAACGGAGAAAGGACCAAGAATGGTCTACCAAAAGTTAAAAGAGACCGAGAGTAGAATGCTTGCACCGTAAAGAAACCATTTGAATAACCGTCAACAAAAAATTACATACACTCAGAACATTCACGACTCATTCAGGTGTGTTTTATTATTAAACAAGTTGGCCATGTTAGCCCAAGTTGTCCTTGTCTAAACTATCAATTATAACCTCAAGCTTGGGTTAAAAATTAGCCTGCTGAAGTGGTTCATGATCATGGGCTGAGAGCTTTTATAGGCGAGGCTGAATTTAGAGTCAGAACAAAGGGAAATTTGATATTATTGGGATATATTAGGGGTATAACAAAAGGTAGATTTTGCATTTTGAGCTTCTTTTGTTGTGCATTGGTATGGTGTTACTAAAATAGTTCTAATCAAAATTAATCAAATTATCATAAAATAAACGGTTCAAAATGAATCAAATCAAATCGAACCAACTTCAAACCTAAAAGATTCGATGTCTTAGTTTAGTACGAAGGATAAATCATTCTAAATCATTCCTTTGTACTGATCTTATATTAACAAATTATTTTAAATTAAACTGAATCATTCGGTTTAATCTAATTAATAGCAATTTATATATTAAAGCCTTTTAATTAAACTGATTATTATGCTATTGGTTCGATATGGCATGCCATCGATCAAATTATATAGATCCAGTATGAAATGATAATGCTTTCTGATGCAGCGAACTTTGACTGGAAGTGATACAACTAGCCCACGCTAGAAATATGGTTCTCGCTTCTCTCAGCTCTATTATTTATGGGTGAACAGTGCATGAAATGAGGCATGGTTCTCGCTTCTCTCAGCTGTCCCCTTTCTCGGTGAAAAGTGCATGGACTGAGATTTTGTACCCAAAGTTACGCGTGACTTGGACCACTCACATATTTCCTTCCTTTTTTTTTTTGTCACAAAGAGGGTGGAAGCGGTTTAGGTTGTGGGATCATCCTGTTTTGAATAGGCTTCAGGATCTAATAAGATGAATATGGGATGATGAGTATAATTTTTTTTTTTAATAGTTTATAAATAATAAAGTAATAAAAGTAAAGTGAAAATTAGTGATGAATCAACAAGTCATTGGGATTTGCAATGAATTGACACGCTACTAAATTTTCGTTCGCACGTCGAATTGACATTTTAGGTCCATAGCTTTCATTAGCAATGAATTAGCTATTGTAGGTAATAAATGTTGAGGAAGGCTCCGAATTTAATTAACTTTAATAATATAATATAAATAAAAGATTAAAATTGTCTTGCTAAAAATATGTTTGAATAGGTTAAAAACAATGGAAGAACATAATTCTAAAAGCGTATTAAGCATTATTTTAAAAAAAAGTTTTCGATCCTTATGCTGACATGGTCGAGAATTCTATCTCAAGAAACGTTCATGATCGAACTTTTTTCGATATCCAAAGACTCAAAATAAAATTATAAAAAAGAAGAACTTAAAGAAATAAGAATTATTTAATTCTTAAAAATAGAGAGAAATTTTAATAGTAAAAAAGAAAGAGGTTAAGTAGATAAGTTTTTATCTACTTTCTATGCGTTGAGACCATAATCCCCGTGATTTTAAATAAATCACAAGGAGAAGCATCCAAAATTGGAAAAATAATGAATAGAAAAGAAGTGGTCCATCTTTTAGAGAAAAAGCTATGAATGGTAGGGAAGCCATCCGTCTTCAAGAGAGACATGATGGAAGGACTTCATTAGCCACAAAATTTTGAGTTTATAAAACTCTGACATTAGCATGTTGTGTAATTCTTGTTGATAGGGTGAGGGATGAGGCAAAATCCTTTTCTCAATTAACATACAAGCTTGGGTGGGTGAGCTTTTTTTTTTCTTTTCCCCTTGTGTCGAAGGAAAGTGGGTAGCATATCTTGTAGCTATTTTGACTGAGTCAATATATCACAATTTAATTTTAGGTTATAATCCAGTGAGCAACTTAATTCACTATGGAATTTGAGTCATAAACATTCAAATACATGGAGCGTCCCACGTATGTAGCTTGAGCGGCACGCAGCTCTCCTTACAATACTCTAAGAAGTCCTTTAGATGTCCTTAACACTATTGTTGTAGATTAGTACTTCACATTTTTTGAAAGACGCCACCAAACCATGTTGACAGAATATTAACTCAATTGAAACTAATTCAATTGAATACATGAAAGCATAGAAGTATACAGTGTTCATGCAATAATGTTAATTTTTGACTCAAAAGTGTCTCTATTTATTATCAACTTGTTTACATAGTTCGCAAGAAAATATGACCTTCTAACATAATTTTGGGCATAAACGGGATTGTATTGCTTTTGGAGCATTTGACGATAGTCATGACATCCTCCAAACTATTGGATGATTCTATAGTGCCACTACATGGAGATCCCACCTTGATCAGGATAAAATGATATTTTTTTAAAATAGATGGCTGGTTTTGAGTGTTAGGATGCCTCGGTATCACTACTAGACTTGTCATAATCTCTCATTTGGCAGCCGTCATATCTCCATTCATGCAATTTAGACTAACTAATTTGATCCTAGTTAGAAGTTATCATATTTTGATTAAAATCCAATTATATTCTTAAGCATTGCGTCCTCCTTGGCTTCTGGGCAACCATTTCATTCCCTAAAAAAGGGAGCCTCTTAAGTGCAATTTGTTTTCTCAATTTTTCCCTCTTTTTGTATTTTGTTGGGGGCATCACTCTTTCGAAGGGATTGCCTCTTCTTTTCTTTTTTTTCAAAAAAAATAATATATATATATATATATATATATACTATTGCTATATGTAATGGTTTCTATAACATCACAAGCCTACCTACTGATCCAATTAATATATTACTGAGTCAGATTTACATGATCTTAAAAACTTAAGTGCAAACTAATTGGTAGTAAATGAACTTGAGTTATAAATTTCTCAAACTATTTTTTTCTATTCGACATCAGACTAATTACAATCTCTCTGTTTTATCAAATGATGAGGTGTAGTCTCATCGTACACTACAAGTTAGTTAAAATCTTTTTCAAGCAAGGTCATTGGTGTTGCCGATATGGCTTCACGCTTTAATGGAATTCTTTCTGCCATCGTCTCATGGATAGCTCTTTTCTTCTACCCACCAACTTTTACACATCCGTGTGGGCTTTAATACCATTTATACCACCTCAGACTCACATGCTAGCTCAATTAACCTATTACCGGACTGGATTTATATGGCCTTAAAAACTCTAGTACAAGTTAATTAATAGCAGGTGAACTTAAGTTATAACTCTTCAAAGTATTCTTTTCCTATTCGATGTGGGATTGTCATGCCATGGTGTGACTCTATGTACCATTATTCCATGAGTAGCTCTTTTTTCCTACTCCTCAACTTCTGTACATTCGGATCGGCTCTGATACTATTTGTAATGGTACAAGCCCACCTGTTGGCCCGATTAATCAATTAGTAGGCTAAATTTATGTGGCCTTAAAAACTTAAGTGCAAGTTAATTAGTAGCAAGTAAACTTGAGTCGTAACTCTTTAAACTATTTTTTTTTCATCTGATATGAGACTATTTATGCATAAAGATATTGCAATCTCTTAAATTCTAATAATACTTAACTAAAATTTGAGATCATTAGCATCCAAAGGTCTAATATAACACACACAAACACACCATATATATATGTGTGTGTATATATATAGCTGGATTTGGCTACACTTGCATATAGCCAAGTCTAAATACGGTTACCTTTTTCATCCTTAAGTCCATATGAATTGTGAATCCCAATAACTTCGAGATCTGTGTGGATTAAAGGATGGAGAGAACAAGCAGATATGGGGCTTGGCTATATGTGAGTGTAGCCAATTCTAACATCTATCTCTCTTTTTTTTCTCTTTATATATATAGAGGTAGACTTAGTTACATTTGCATATAGCCAAGTATAGCTAAGTTTAAGATTTGATTACCTTTTTCATCCTTAGATCCATATGAATCCTAAAGTCACCCTACTTTTTTTACTCTTTTTTATTTTTGAAATTGTGAACTATGTGGATTTAAGGATGGAAAAGGTGATCGGATTCAGACTTGGCTATATTCGAATGTTGCCAAATCTACCTATCTCCTTCTCTTTATATATATATATATATATATATATATATATATATATGTGTGTGTGTGTGTGTGTGTATGTTTTGATCTTTTTTATTCTGCTAGCTTCTCTTTTGGGATCAGTTGGTTTTTTACATCTATGTTTCCAAAAGAAGCATGGTATTCTATTCATTCCGATTATTTATTTAATTTAATTTATCGGTTGCTACTTTGCCTTTGTGTTAGTCCCCACTTGTTCAGGCGACCTAATAATTTCGATCTGCCACCTTCTTTTCCCTTTAATTTCTAGTTGTAACTTGAAAGTGCAAGAAGATTCAATGGCGCCCATTTTGTTTTCCCTCCCCCCAAATATATTCACTGGCTAGTTCAAAGGATATTCTGAAGCGTTCAAAACAAAAAGCTAACCATCACCTTTCGAAGGGGAAAATTTAAAAATAAAAAAATACGTAAAACGCGGCGGATTCAAGACCAATTCAAACGCGAGTTCGCATTCTATCTTCTACCATTTTGCAACACAAATTCTTGGAAGATACCTCTCCGACACACTCGAGTCTCTAGGCACCATGGATCTCAATCCGAGCTCCAACTCGCCTCACTGGCTCTGGTTCTTTTCTTTTTGCCAAGTAATTCCTCCCTCCCATCCAAGCCTCTTTATCTTTTTATCAACTCCACCCTACAGGGAACGTACAGTGTGTACTTGCTAAATGCTAGGAATAGTTGATGGAAGGGAAGATAGACTGCACCCTGGAAACAGGTCTACAGTGCGTTGGCCGGCTCACATTCATCGTAGCAGCTTCTGAGGCCTTTTCTGTGGGAAGCGACATCATCATTCTCAAAATCCATAGGGAAGCTTCTTATCCAATCTCAAGAAAGACAAAGATGTAGCTTCACCTGGAATCCGTGTGCGCTTGCTGCCCGACATCTACAGGCTCTCCACTCCTGTCCCTTCCACGAGGTGCTCTCGATACCCTTTAAAGGTGGCCCTGTTACTTTAAGCCATCCCTCTATGCTCAAATTATTAGCAGGGGGGGACATATGGCCAGACAACTCGAATCCATGCATTGCGGTGGAGTCCGTCTTGGTGTCCATCATTGCTCTTCCAAGCCACAATAGAATTCCTTGTCCATAAAAATGCGATATTTTATGATCCCCGGATCAGTCTAGTCACCCTAGTTATTTCAGCGTGTTAGCAAGTACAGCAGAAAAAGGAACGAAGGAAAACTTATCAGATAGGTTAAATCATCACTCTGAAATACTCAAAGAGTGTCACCAATCGAAAGATGATCACAAAATAAAAAAACCTTTTCATATCACAGTCTAAGAACCCCATCTCCATTAAGACAGAGGGGAGGGGGGGGTAAAAGGGAGTTATATGAGGTAGTTTCCAATGGTTCTGAAAACCAACTCAGTTAGTCTCCCTTTGAGTTTAACATTAGGTATTTTGGTATAAATTAGGCTGGCCCACCATGGACCCCTAATCCAGACCCAACATCTCCTTCTCACACATGATAGACTTAAACTATGTGTAATTAAGTTCTCTTTATTTTATATTCACTTTTAGGAGATATTCATATTGGTAAATTAACCACATAACCTGTGAGTACTTTCAGCACTTAAAAGAGCACAAAGTTAAGGAGCTTTATACCATGCACTTGTTAGGGACAACATAGTGGCTCCTACCTTTTTAAAATGCCTTGTTGTTTCCTAAATCTATTTTGTTACATCAGTCCTAATAGAGTTATACTTGACTTTTCTATCCCATCATGTATTCCAGATTATGTCAAAACCACTGTCAAGGCAACATATTTGATTGACCAGTGAATATACATTATAGATGTAAATAAAATGATCTTTCTTATACCCTTGTACCACTTAGAAATGGACTAATCACTTTCCTAGATATATCCCATAAAATCCAATGAATCAAAATCTACTGGTAATATGCTAAAGTAGCAATTATTGATCTACTTCTTTATAATACAATCAAGGTCACTTAGAGTACTATATGAGGCTATATTTTGCCTCAAAGGTCTTATACAGTAAGGAAATAGGGATCTGTTCACTCATTTCTCCTTTACAGATCGTTCTAGCATATGTAGCATGAATCACATGATATGACATAATTTCTCCCTCATGAAACATATGTTTTATTACGAATGTACACAATATAAATCTTAGTTTAGTTATTATCTAACACCTAACTTGGGTCCTCCAAGGGCTCGCTATCTACTTGTGCTAATTGAGATATTGCATCTGGCTTTATATAAGTTATACAGACAGTGTGATAATTCATATCAACCTTTACATTAATATCTCATCAAGGTCTCATCTTGATCATTCGTCAAGGTAGCTTATTGGTTGAGCTATGCTTACTTTTATAATGCCATAGCTTTAAATTATCTTATCTCCACTCACCTAGTAAGAGCTAGAGACGATTGCTCATGCAAGAGGATCAATTTATATGTCATACTTTTCACAATATCAATATAGTGTGTGCGCTAGTTTCCTTTGCATTATTAATCATATGCCATTAAAACATATCAAATAATATTTTTAGGAAAAATTCATCATTTTATCAATAATGCATTTTCAATATACAAAAGTCACTAAGGTTCAAGTATATAACATTTCATAATCTACATAATCTCAGAGATCTAACATGTAATACATATACATCTCTAAGGATAGGTATGGTAAGAGGATCAACAACCATCCAATGCATATAAATGTACTTTAGGATAACTTCCTTCTACACTATTATGTCTCTCATAAAATTATTCTTGGTATCTATGTGCTTGGTCCTACAATGATACATAAGATCCTTCATATAGGGAATAGTTGCCAGACGATCACAATATACTATCACTAGTTTTGAATCCTTAATAATAATTCTCTAATGATGCAGAATCTTTTGAGCTAAATAGCCTCTTACAGTACTAGAGAGGATGCCACAAACTCAGCCTCCATTGCAAAGAAGACTATACAAGTTTACTTCTTGCTGCTCTATAATATGGCATCATTATTCAATAAGAATGCATATTCCAAAGTCGATTTGTGCTCATCTAAGTGTTCACCTTAATCGGAATCAATTTAACCGATTAAGCACAAATCATCATCCTGAAAATAAAGAGAATAGCCTGCAATTTCATTTAGATATCACATAATCCTTTTAACTACTTTCCAATTCTTTGATCCTAGATTTGATTGATATTGACTCACCATCTTCATGATGTAGCAAATATGGGTCCTAGTATACATCATAACATATATTAAACTTCCAACGACACTAGAATAAGGAACTTTTGTGTTTTGCTTTACTTCATCAAGAGTTTTTAGGAATAACTTTAAGCTGAGGCGTTTACACTTTGCAGTAGGAGTGTCAATAGGTTTATAACTATGTATATTAAATCATTCCAAGATTTTTTTAGAGATATGGCTTTTGTGATGGAGTAAAGAGCCAATCCCTCAAAATTTTAACTTTGAGTATACAAGCTACATTAACCATATCCTTCATTTCAAAATTCAAGTATAGCTATTCTTTCATGGTGACTATATACTCATTATTTCTAGCTAACAAATTATCATCAACATAAAAGGAGAGTATTGCAAGAGTATCATTTGAATGCTTAATATACACACGATGGCCTTCATCAATCATTGTTAGCTCATAAGAGCATATAGCTCAATGAAACCTACTGGCTAGATATTGATCTTTGGAGTCTGTAAACTTTGCACTCTTGGCTATGCATTATGAAACCTACTAGCAATTCCATGTCGATTTCTTTATCCAGTTCTCTATTGAGAAATGTTATCTTAACATCCATTTAATGTAGTTTTAAATCCAAATAAGCTAAAATGGCTAGATCAAGTGAATAGAGGTAAACCTCGCTATTGAAAATAAGGGTTTCTTATAATCTACACTCTTCTATTGGGCATAGTCCTTTACTACAAGGTAAGCCTTATATCTCTTAATTGTCCCATTTGTCTTACAGTTAATTTTGAGAACTCATTTATTCCTAATAGCTTGGCATCCAAGTGAGAGATCAACCAAATCCCAGGCAGGATAATCTTTATTGACTCTATCTCTTCTTCTATTAGTTTTCTCCATTCATTCTTAGTAGGCATAAAAGAGTCTCTATCATTGTTTTAAGCTCATCATCATCTTATGAAGCAATCATAAATACCTTCCTCTTAACCTCAAAATGATGATGAGGAATACTTTTACAAATGCTTCTACGCAATTGAGCACCCTATGGAACTAATCAACTAGATGGTTTAATGCTCTCACTTGGTTCATGGTGTTGATTCCTCGTCAACCATAATTTTTGAGTTGAGAGTGTCTCTATTATCAAGATCATCTACCTCATGTAGTTAAATATCCTTATTAATCTCATCCCTACTAGGTTAATCACTCTCTAAAAATTTAGCATCCTTTGTTTCAAACTCTATCACACTTTTATCTAATTGTTTACATATGAATACATACTATTTGGAGTGTTCAAAACATCTTAGAATGATAAAAAAAATTTTCCTCTCAAAACCAATTTTCTAAACTTACGGGATGAGTTGTGAATTGTGAATGTAAGCAATCAACCCCTAAAGTTGTAAATTGCTCAAATCAAGCTTTTTGCTTATTTATAATTCATATAGTGTGGAAGTGACTGACTTTGAGAACACTCGGTTAAGCACATAGGCTGTAGTCAACAAAACATCCTTTGAATGAGATATTAGTAGGTTAGCATAAACCGTCATGGACTTAACCATTTCTAACAGAGTTGCTTTCCTTCTCTTTGCAACTTTATTTTGTTATGCAATTTTAGGAACCATTAGTTGCCTAACTATATCTTTTCCATCATTTTTTTTTAAAAAATTGCTCAAATAAATATTTATGCCTATGATCTATTCTCAAAGTTTTTATTCTCTTGTTTAATTGATTCTCAATGAGACTTATACATCATTTAAAGCAATCCAATGCTTCTTACTTATGAAAGAATAGATAGACAGTCAATATGCATGAAATCATTTATAAATATGATAAAATATATCCTCCATGTCTTGCCCTCATATTCATTAGGCTACAATTATATGAGTGAAACAATTGTAATAGATTTACTACTCTAGCTCTTTTACTAAATGGTTTTCGGATTGTCTTACCTATTGGACAATATTCACAAGCGAGTAAATCTATTTTAGTGAGTAGGCTTGATAGCCCTCTCTAACTAATCTATTTATTTTGTCTTGCCCAATGTGACTTAGTCTAATATAGAAAATATTTACATTAACAATCTCATTACTAAAGGATGCAATTAACAAAAAACAATGATCATCATAATTAATTTGAAAATCATAATTAACATTAAGAATCATGAAACCATCCAAAATATAACTGACACTATAATAATCCATTCCTAAATGTACATGAACACAATCACCATAGAAGTTAATTAGTTGAAAACCATGACCTAGAAGGACTAGTACAAAGATCAAATTTTGTTAGATTTCTAGTGCATACAGGATATCATGTCGGAGCAAAGTTTGACCACCATGTTACATTAAAATATCCTTAACTTCAACCTTAAAGTTATTTCCTATATATATCCGTCTTATTCCATGTCGTATCTGATGGTACTCCAAAAATGCTGCTTTGTCTTTAGTTACATGGTAGATTGCTCTTGAGTCCATAATCCATACATGATGAGTTTCAATGAGTAACGTACAATTAAAAATATAAACACAATGATAAAGAGCAAAGTTGGGTTGTACGTACTTTCTTCAACTTAGTAAATTCATGAATGAAAGTGGCACATCCTACTACAATTGTGGCAAGTCGTTCTTTCCTTGTCCTTCGTTCTATTATACGCCTCTCTTGCATCAATGGATCTTAGCCTTCTTAAGCATTGATCTGGTCCTCTTTTCATTATTTATAAGCACTTAAAGTCGAATGCTCTTCATGAACTAAATCATTTTATGTATCCATTTATTGGGAATCGAGTTACATTGAGATGCTTATCTTCTAATACTAAATAATGCACAATGTCATCAAAAGTTTTAATATTTTCATTATGTGTCATATTGATCCTCATGTGCTATCAAATGTCGAGTGAGGACTAAATAACCACTTGTACTTACTATTCATCAATGAGGGTATGACTAGCTGACTTCAACTTCCTAATTATATTTGACATCTCCTTTATGTTCTACCTCATATAATGATTGTGGTGCTTTCTATAAGTATCAAATTTGATCATCAGCCTCTTCACCTTAGTGGCTAAGGTTCCCTCATATTTATCTTTCAAGGCTGTCCACATCTTCTAAGCAATTGGATAATTCTGATGCTCGCACAGAAGATCATTTTGCATACTGCTCAGCAACGTAGTGCAAGTTATGCTATTCTTTCTTTTGTAAGTCTGATAGGCTTTAAGATCTCTTCTATGCTTGGTAGAAGTTTTAGGCTCACAGACTACCATTGTATGGTTTGGGTTTTACAATACCTTTGGTTCCTCAAAGATGTATTGAACTTTATGGTACCAAATATTATAATTATTATTGTACAATTTTGCACCCTTATTAAGTTCAACTACTATGTTTTTAGATGCAGATGACATGGAAATTAATCTATTAGGTCATAAAATTGCAGAGTCAATAATAGCACAACATAATTATTTTATAGCAAAATTAAACTAAATTAATAGTAACTATACGTAAGACATGGATCAAAGAGTCGCTATTTTTCTAATCATCTCTTATAAATAAATATCTAATTACCATAATTCAGTTCATTTGCATAAAATTTTAGTTCTATATGAGAACTTCTCAAGTCCAGCCTACTTTAGAATTACCACTTGATTAGAGATGTCAAAAAAGAAAAAAATTTGTAGATAAGCAAGTTGCAACTTTATTAAAGCTAACATGTGAACATCTCATATGTACAAAATAAAAAGCACTGATTTATTCATTATCATTTATTATATAACCTGATGAATGCTATCACATGGCGTTCAGCACTTGAACTAGGAACATCACCTAATATAGATTCTCTCTTGTCTGTGTGAAAGCTTATATACCATGCACTCCAAAGTTTCAGGAGCTAAGGTAATGCAGTGATTCACTTGATCCCATCCTGAATATGGCGCTCCTTTTATTTAAACTCTTTCACAGCATTACATAATTCGAAAGGTGGAATTTCTCTTTGATTGTTTTTATCATTGATTTCCATTTATCCGGCAAGGAGTCTAAAAAGAACCTTTCTCCTAGTGTCTTGTTGAACTTGAGGGCTCTTCTATATAGCCTCTTATATTTCCCATTCAGAACATCAATATGTTCATGGATAATGTAATGTGCATCAATTTTTAATCAGTGTAATTACACATAAGGTGCGCATGCCATAATAGTCTGGATCTCAACATATTTCTAATCAACAATCCAGAATAAATACAACCCATAAAAACTTTTGTAAGAATGTTACAATTTTCATAATATCTATATACACTATAATCTATATGAATTTGGAAGAAACATGACCCAAGAATTATGCTAACCAGATTTCTCTACAATTTATTACGAATTTTTGAAGAAATTTATCAAGAATATATATATATATATATATAATAAAATTAGAACCTTTTTAGACTTATACATAAGTTTTACTGGCAAAATTAATCCAAGACCGGTACTATCACATTCAATGGTCTCTACCGTTAATAAAATTAGCAGTAGATCCTGAAATATTTGTGAATTGTATAATAAGTCCCACGCCACATCAGCAATTACGCCAGCCCAACTTATTTGACGTGGCATGCTGATTTTATCCACAAAAAAAGGGCATGAACTTCTTTGAATTTACAAACCCATGCCATTGGGTCCTTCAACCCAATGGCTGCGGTAAACCCCCCCGAATGTGGCAACAGGAGGAGGGCCTCCTGGCTGTTGGTGGCCACAGGGGACTCTTTTCATAGCCTCTCCGATGGCTGGAGAGCATCACGCCGAAGGTCTCTGCTGGTAAAAAGCCCATTTTGGCCATGGGTTAAGCAACGCTTAAACCGCCTTCGTGGTGCTTGTTCCTCCTGCTTCGTCGATGGCTGGAGGTGCCTAATCCGGTGACCAATTCTGAAGAAGGCTTGGGCGCGGGATTACGGCATGAACGCAGTGCACAACAGGCAGATGGGTGACAGAGAAAGAAAAAGAGGTCAATGTTTTCTATTTGATAATCTTTTTCTCATGCTCTCACTCCCATTCTCGAATATATTATCAGAACAGAGGGTTAAAAAAAAAAAAAAAAAAGTTGGGGAGAAATTATTAACTCAATAACTCTTTATGGGTCTAAACCAAGGGGTTTAAGTCTAGATTGGGCTAACCTATACATAGCATATGAATTGGTATGCATATTTCTTGCTTTTCTTTTTTTTTTTGTGAAAGAAATCAGTACAGAAAGTCTCATCTCCCAGTCCAACTTCCAACTGGGCCCGTGGCCTCTGGACCCAACTCTAGCCTCGTCCTTTTCTCAAAGACAGCATGCTGGACGGCTAGAATCTAGGGTTGCCGTCAGGCATCGGTCGAGCTTTCCATATGGATAGATAAAAAAGATTCGGTTTCGACAAGAGAAGAGCCAGCAAAATATTCGAGTCCTAAAGATAAGGACTTCGATGTAACCTTCGGTCGTGCGTTGGTTCTATGACAATTATTCGGCCATTAGGATTATGCTTCTGATGTTTTGCACCGCCTGGAATATGGACATCTTCGGGTTCTATCGCCATTATTTGTCCTGTATAGCTTTCACCAGATGCCAATCCGGATTCCATTAAGATCAGACTCTCATATGTGCAAATGCCTTTGTTTTTAAGATTAAACTCATGGCTTGGCTCATGATTGTAGTAAAATGGCCGGCCACTTAAGACTGCCCATGGCACGGTTGCTTTATAAAGAGGAGAGGTTGCAGTTCTAGATTTTTAAACAGGCATGATATGTGAGAGATCATATCTTATAGTATTTTTGCTTAGAATCTTGAATCCATAATAAGGAGTGAGACCATGGATGAAGATGTTCCTCAAGACTTTGCACTAAGTAAAAAAGTTTATGATAACGCACAATCCAAAGAGCACAGTAGAATTAAGAGCACAATAAAATCCGTCTCAGTGTTACGATCTAGCTTTTAAATTTTGAAGGTTTTATTTAAAACTAAAAACTTTGAAGGATGTATGCCTGTTGGATTCGGTAGTCACATCCATCTGGTATGTGGTGGTTGTTTGATGGATGGAATGACACTTTCAGAAACTGTCAACGAGAAGATATCAATTCTTTGCATGGATGTGACTCTTTAAACGCTTTAGCTATTACTCTTTCGATTTTGCTGGTAGGCGTGTAGGAAGGAAAGATGAGGAGAAGAAGGAACCTAGAGCTACAATGAAAGATATGATAGAAAGTGAGATTGACCATGGGAATGAATAGGAGGGCTGATGAGACTTGTGAAAACGAAGCCACCTTACAATGTTTTAGCTTTCAAATAGAGAAAATCCTAAACCGTCTCATTGCTGCTTTCCTGTTCCTTTTTTGATGTGAAATTATTAAGGAGAAGATCCTAGAGCATTGTAATTTTCTACTTTGCCAGGCATCCCTTTCCATCCAAAAAGAGTCTTTCTTTTCAATAGTGAAATATTTTATAAGGGCCAAAATTACAAGACAGTGATTGATGAATATGGGAATGCGGACAAATGCCCTCGGGCACAAAAGTGATTGCCTGCATCTATTAGAAGCGACCATGAATTAATTTTTAATAATAAATTATGATAACTATCAAATTTTGTTTCCATAAATTTTCAGTAATATTTCTAGTTCCATTACCAACCAGTACATGTGTTATACCCATTCTTTTTCTGCTTTCATATTTGTGGTTAAGATCCATCGAATTAGGATTTTGACAAACAATATATATATAAATTTACTCAGCTGAATATTGACATGCTATTTAAGATAATAAGTATAATTTTTTCCTAACCCAATGATATGCACTTACCTATTAATATGACCTAGATAAAACCATCAAGCACTTTCTAGAATGGGGTCACCCTTAGCTACTTGGATAAGAGGGCAAGGTTCTAATGTGGCATAAAATAAGTACCTAATTAGTCAGTAATACGTATGGAAGATGAACTTTATTCTAATTAAGGATAGGAACATCATGAATGGCCATGACTCTAATCATATCAGGATTCTCAGATCTTTCATTCCTAAAAAACTATTAACATTTCCTAACTTGAGCATTGAAGGATACCTTAGAGAACATTTGTAGGTCTTCTTAATAGCAGCTAGTATTCTATGAGATGATCCTATCTCTCCATCGATAGTTCTGGGTTTGGAAACTAATTTCAGACATCAATAGTATAGGATAGAAAAAGTCAAGACGAGTCTCTCATAATTTCAGGGGAAAAAATCAATCATTAGAGACTATTTTAAAATTGAAATCATATGCTTTTATTCATAAAAAATTGATATTTTTCTTTCATTTTCAAGAAAGAGGAAATCAATACTTTTAATATATCATCATGGTTTTCCAAATCCTAAATATTTCTAAAAAAAAAAATTCATTATTGGCAATTGTAGGCCCTCCCTCTCTTTCTCTCTCTCTTTACTTTTTGATTATAAATGTCATTCCACTCCTTTACATAGTTGAAAAAAAATAGAGACAACAAACAAGGAACTATTATGAATAACCATAGGGTCCTTAAGATCAAGGTCATGAGAGGCTAGTTAATTCCACAACAATGTTTTAGACTACTTGAATATCAAGCAAGTAATCTACTAACTAATTAAATTCATAATAAATAAGCTATGCACAAATTGAGTTATAGTTATGCAATAAGCCTGTACGATAGTCAGGGTTGCAAAAGGACTAGGTTTCCTAAATATCTGATCTAAACTTGGACTAAATAAGACAATCACATCCAATCCATATGAAGTTATGACTTGGTTTGTTCCTAAGTTTAGGTCCCACTTTTTTATGAACTTTGTGCTTTAACATTCCATTGTTTACCCAATGAGTGTTATTAAGTTAGTAATATGATTGAAGAGAGAAGAAGCAATTCCTTTAGTCTCTTGGACTTGGATTTCTCACAGAAACAATAAAAATTAAAGAAAATTTTTAAAATTAAAGAAAATTTTTAAAATTAAAATTTTAGATCCTTTTTCACTTTCATCAATTGATCAAAAATCGACATATAATACCTCTATTTATTTTAGTAGTTTAGCCTTTCAGAACTTGATGAAATTTCTCTTATAATTAAAAGATGTGAATGTTTTTTCTATAGTAAGAAAATTATACTCAAACAAAATTCATCTGGAAGATAGATCTTGACTTCTACACCAATTTTATATCCTATCACATCGCTTTATTCCTCTCTAATTGGAAGATAGGTCCAATCATATTCTTGTCCTAAAGGAGGTTTTACTTTGATTAGCTTATATGAATCTTACAACCTTTAAAAGTTATAATTTGTGAATAAGTCCTAGATATGAAAAATATCGTTCCCAAACCCCATTGACCTACCCAATTATAAGTTGGCAAATTGGCCAGAATAGTTTTGGCTATGATAACCAGTTATAATGTATACATTTTTTATACCTTCATAAGAAGCATGTAGAGAATAACTAATACTTGTTGATGTCTAAAATATCTTTGACCTTAAAAATACCAAGTCATTGTAGTCAATCTTGATTCAACTTAAACATGGATTTGGACCACCTATACCAAACCATTTCCTCCTATCAATCTTATAATTATAACCATCATATGTCTTACTTTTACCACGTTGGGTTGGATCTAGAAATCAGATCCATATTTAAATGTGATTTGATTAGGATCAAACGAATCCTCAACCCAGCCAAACCCAACTCATGGGTGCCAATCTATTGGTTAGGTTCGATTCATGTCAAGTTGGGAACATATATATAAAGGGCCATAGTGCCTAACCCAAACCAGGCTTAGCTCGCTAGTGGGTCAAGAATGTCTAACCCAAAACTAAATTGTAGTCAACTCCATGACCTACATCCAACCCACTGACATGTTTTATTTGGTCCAAGGCTTTCTAATTTTGAGCTTCATTGGCCCATATCATATAATACAACAAAGTGAATAAAATAGCAACATAAATAACAAATTTCTAACTAAACCCATAACTTTCCACCTATGTGCATGTATGTGTATAAAGCTCTCCACAGTGGAGGGTGCAAAAGTTATTATGTCTTTTACAAATGGAAATCATACACTTCATGAAAGAATAAAACATATAAATGTACTTATTACTTTGTTTGACATATCTTCAAGATAGGTATTTTCATAGAAGATTCATAGTAACAAAAATCTAACCTAATTTACTTAGAAGGCCAATCATATTTGCACATATTTGGATTTCTACAAACAAGTCTCTAGAAGCTTGAGAGGTCTAAATGCACTATTAATTGGCCCCCTCTATTTGACATGGTACCATTAAAAACAATATCTCCTAGCACAAGGATTAGAAAACAAAGAGAATAGCAAGGACCTACATGTATTTGCTATGTTATTGCAACTAAGCCTAAGGTCATCAATTGAATTTGATAATGTTAGTATAACAGCGATAGATATTATCTTGACACGTATGCATTTTAGACGCCCTCTTCATTCACCAAGTAGCAATATTTTGAGTATCAAGCTTTTCTTAGGATTTGAAAGGACGCCAATTCCTCAATCTTATCACAGTTCATATCTTCCAAATAAAGCTATCTCTAAATCTAAGGGTAACAATAAGCTCCCCGGCCCATCAGAGAGCGGTTAGGCAACTTTAACATAAGTATAGCACCGCGCCTCACGATACGCGGCACTGGTAGATAATGATTGGCAAATAGTTGAATGTTCTGTAAGCTAGTTTATAATATGAATTTACTGCAAATATACCTTTATTTCAGAACTTCTAAATTGGAGTATTGTTGATCCTGAACGGCTAAATTGAAGAGAGAAGACTTTCAAGGTCCTGGTGGAGCTGGCCATATTGGATCCTAGTCAAGGGCCTATGCATTTTGATAATCCACCTTCGTAATCTCCAGCTCCAAAAGTTAGCCATCGAAATATTTTTTCTAGCACCATTGTCATAAAGATTAAGAAAAAGAAATCGCAAAGGTATTAGGCTTAACTAAGAGTTCTCCCAAAATCTAATCCCTTCCAAATAAGAGAAAAAGGAAGTAAAGACCTTTTTTACTCTGATACCAAATCTTTTTTTAGAGTCGTATGCTTGATTTATAAGAAATTTCCAAAAGGCTGAGGTATTTATAGAAATTAGCTTCTACACCCACTTTGCTAAGAGTGCTTTGTTAAAGGTATACAAGTTCTTGATTCCCAAACCTCCCTTTTATTTTTTTTCCTTGCATACTACTTCCAAATTCATCATACAATTGAAGCCACTAATATTCTCATTGCCTTTCTAAAGGAATTCTCTTCTTATATGATCAATTCTATTACATACTTATTTTGATAATTTAAAAATAGACATATAGTAAGATGAAAGAGTTGTCATGCCTCAGACTGTAGCATAGATCTGAGAAGTGGCAACCTGCCTTACGCTAGGTGTGCAAGGCATTCAGTGACAGAAGCATTGAATCATTTAGAAAAGATATGAACTAATATGTATAGGAAATGAAATAACATTCTTATACAACTTAATAAAACAAGTGTTCTGACTACATGTAAGACTAAAGAATATAAATGATGTCTAAGATAAACTGACAGGTGCTTCATTTTACTCATGTCTCTCTTTATTTCTTGGGCTCTAAAAAAAAATAATTTAATGAGTTCATATTCAGTAAATAAACTAATTATAAACATATCATTCAAGAGATTAATATTTTAAAATTTTTAGGAACATAATACGTCATAACTATTATCTTGTTTTACTTATAATCTTGAATTACTTTTGAACTTATATTCTATGTTACTTCTTAATAAATCTCATATTCAAATTTTCATGTTATCATAATCAAGGTTTACTTATATCTATTTACTAGAATTTACAAGTCATAATTTTAAGTTTGCATGTCATCTTATTATAAATACGCCAAAGTCATGAACTACAATCATATATCCCTATGATAGAGACAGAGCTAGAGCATAATATTTAATCCTGTGGGTGAAGGTATATCCTCTACATATATCCCCTATAAAAATGGATCTCGGTATCAGTTATCATATTATCAAGTCATATCAAAAAATGACATATTTTACCACGCAAAATTTATTTTTTATTTATATTTAATTATTCATAAAATTCTTTAGACAAAGATACATATATACATATTCATAACATATAGTTATGTTATTATTATTAAAATTAGGTCTTATTACTATTTTTGGTTTCACAATAATATAGCTATTTATTTTATATTTTCTACATATTTGCATTGGTGATTTATAATTATTTTCATTATTATCAATATATTATTATTATCATTTTTTTTCAAAAAATAATAAATTATGTAGAATTTAACCAAAATCTAGATAAAACAATAACATTTAATATTCAAATGCACATATTAAAACAACAGAATTTATTTTGCAAAATATATAGCAGATAATAATTAATATTTAATTAGATATTAGCATTTATCTAAAAATAATATAATTCAAGAATCTTATAAAAATTACTAATTTATAATTAGCTTACTTACTTTTTATCGCTAATTTATAGGTCAAATCCAATTATTTAGGTTGCTGCCGCCTATAACATAATATTTAAATTTTAATTTTTAAATATTATGCGGGAGTCAGATGGCCTGCTGGCCATCATAGAGGCCGATAAGGCCTTGTGCATAGAACATGGCAGACACTCCTTTCTTCACATTTTTTTGGTGATCACCGGCGACACAACCCTCACCACTCCTCTCAATGATAGAGCATAACAAGGGAAGAAGAAAGATGGGGTTACCTATTAGAAGAGGCTACTAGCGAGGGGAGAAACGTCGCCGAAAAATGCTACCTCTGCTTCCTTGTTTCCAACCAAAACGGGATAGTGAGCCAAAAAAATCATCTCCACACTCAAACTTCGACGATTAGAGACTCAATCCCTTAGGGTTCCTCTTGAACGATGAGCGAAGGAGGTGGTGTAACGACCCCCTCCTCAAGCTCGCGTGCACAGTAACGCCACGATGATTGTGGACGTTGTAAGAACATTCAGCATAGAGCTAATTAAAGTGAGCTTTTTACCTATTGAGAAAAATTTATCTTTTCACGAATCTAATCTTACTTGCATTCTTTCCAAATGGTAAAACTAAGTTTACTTATAAAGCTTTTGATCATAAAGAAGCAGATCAAAATAGGTAAATGACAAAAAGCCCTTTCGACGGTTCAAAATGGAAGCAAAACACTTTAGTTCCTTCTCATTAGCATTCATATCAGCTATAAAGCTTTTATTAAAGTTTACTTTTAGTCCAACTGCACCCTCGAATCTCAATATGATAGCTTTGAGAGCTACCAAAGAGGTCTCTTTAGCATCAAAGAAAATTTGGGTGTTAGTCAGCAAAGTAAAGGCTACAAACACTCTTTAAAGAAGAAAGTTAGCCCAATTCCTTTTATAAGGTCATGTGAAGCAGCCCTTTTCAATAATCTGAAAAGTATATTAATGGCCAAAATGAAAAGTAAAAGAAATAGAGAATCTTACTGCCTAAGACTTTTTTTTTTTTTTTTGTACTCAATCTACTTGGCTTGCCATTGATTATAGAAGCACTGAAGGAAGAAAGGAGAGCTCTGACCCTCACAAACACAACTTTCTATATGTGCATACGAACTCAACTTCTCATAAATGCATCTTTTTTAAAAAATCAATTCAAATAAAACATCCATTTAAATAAAAAATATTTAATGATATAATAGTAATTAATCATTTAAAATAATTATTTTTTATGTAAAAGAGTTTATATTAATTTAAATTTTAAATTATTTTTTCTTTTAACCCAAAAAAAAAAAAAACTTCTACATCTCTCCGATATTAGTTACTGTGATGGGCGGGCTGTATGTATTTGTTTTTGTTCTGTCGTGGCAGAGGAGGACGAAAAAAAAAACGCCACCATAAAATTGATTTCCGGCGGTCTTTAGCCAATAAAACAAAGCAGCATTTGGAGGGTGCGATGCTAGGCGTGGCATGGTGGCATCCCTCGGTAAATGCAATATCCTCCGTTCCTCACCCACTGCAAGGGCATATCAAAAACATCGTACTACCGCAAGCACAATCCCAGAGCAAACCCTTAGGCTTCCGACTGCCGGCAAATCCGCCGCCGCCCCCATGTCATGGCCAACAGGTTCGCCTCCTTTCTTCCCCTCTCTCTCTCTCTCTCTCTCAGCCTACCACTTTCCATCCCTCGATCTCCTCCTTCCTCCTCTTTACCTCAAACCCCTAGGCTATTACCCTAACCGTGGTAGCGGATCAGATTTCCATTCCTAATATATTTGGACTCGGATCAAACACTGAACCATGTTCGAATCATCGGGTGGGTTGTCGTGTTTTTCCCATCGAATTAACCAATTGGGCCCGGATTGTTCCCCGAATTAACCATATTCGGATTGTTTTTCCCCTTTAATTTCCCATTCCATCCACACCTCCGCTCCTTCTCCCCCACATCATGAATTGGAAGATCTGATACCAGTGCTGATGGATAGGAATTTGAATTTTCTCGACCTGTCAGAACCTCAAAATGGCAAAGTTTGCAGTGCATTTCTTTGGCTTGTGAGGCATTGGAAAAATGGTAGGCATTCTTTTTTTTTTTTTTTTCCTTTTCGTTTTGTGATATATTTTAGAAATTTGTAACTGTGACATATAAATGAATTGAGAAAAATCACAAATTAAAATATATTTGATTGTTTAAAAAATATTAATACATGTAACTTTTGACTTGTTTACATTGCTGTTTTTTTTTTTTATTTTTAATCTTGATTTAGATCAATTAATTCAACATGTTTCTTTTTATTGACGTCATATCACTCTAAAAGTCCAACTTTGGCTGTTCAGCTGTCAAAAAGATAATTGAACTTCTGTTATTGATTTGGTGGTTTAATTACTTGTAATCTTTAATTTATAGTTGTGAATTCTTCCAAAATTTGTGGCAAATTATTTATATTTTATTTTTGAACTCCAACGATTGCCAAACACCAAATCTACTGATTATGCTCTGAGTCACATTGTATTTTTCTTTTATTTTACATTAATGTTGGATTTTTTAAAACTTATCTTGTGCATTATGAATGTTTTTGTGCATATTTGTGTTATGGTGGGAATTTAGCATCATTGACAGAATTTGATCTTGATGAACGAGGTTTGGCCCCAACCATTGAGGGTTTGGGAGCAACTCCCGAAAGTCCCAGCCCAAGACTATATCTGAAACAAAATAGACATATGAGTTCCTATAACAAAAGTTCATTAGCTGTGGTCACTACTTTCACATTGGATTTTTCTATCAAAAGGATATCACTTAGTTACCCCAAATTGAGCATAACTAGCTGCTAGCCATGCAAGTACAGGACAATTGAATATTCTGTGTGACATTTATTTTTTTTCCTGAAAGTACTAAATTCACACCACAATATGTGTTGTCCAGGCCTGCTGCCCAGCAGAAAGCAAGTGCCAACTTCCCATCTGCCTGCTGTGGATTTTGAGATTTGTACTTATCATATACATGATGGCTTATCAAAAAGTTATCATGGTGTGCATGTAAATCTCAAAGCCCACCATCTATTATAAGTGTATCTAAAATGGACATTCTTTTTCCACTTTGCTATGGACCTGAAATGCACCCAATAAGAGGTGGATATACTTGAAGTGTAAGTGTATCTACAGGGAGTCATAACAAAACAGAAAAGGGTTGGGGGTTGGCACCACCACTTGGCATTGATAGAAGTTGTTATTCAAGACCGAATTTTAAATTTTTCAATGACGACATTCTTATCACTGACCTCCTTCTCCTCCTCATCTCCCCTCTAGCTCTTCAATGGCTGCGTTGTCGCCATTGATTTCTCTATTCAACATCCTTTCTTCTTTTTGATGTTATAAGAGCTCGAATCTTTGTGTTTGCCACCGACACTCCTCTATTGCACCAAGCTGTCCCTCCAACCTTTAATGATCACCTCTTCCTTCGACCTTATTTCACGGTTAACATCACCTTGATCTCCAACCTTTTTGATTTACTATAACAATGATGATGACAGTGTTAGTTGACAATAAAAAGAAGATGATGGAATGCATTATTTATTAGGATACATTTAGAGGGGCACATTTAAGGATAATGGTCAAGGAGGTGATGCATTTGGCCATCACAGTCTTGGCAATTTGGCTGGACTTGATATGAACAAATTTGATGGATTATCATGGTTGATGTGGAAAAATTAAAAGATTATTATAGGAGACATGACATGAATTATATCCATAATGCACATAGTTCTCAACAATCTCTTTTCTTGTAAGATTACTCCACTCGAAGATGCAAAATCACTGAAGCAACAAATCATTTAATATGTTGCTTGTGTTGTTAAAGGAAGTTTATTCTGAAAAGGAGACGCCATCTAAATCCCATTATGAGCCAAAGAACATATTGCAGAATTTGGAATTAGGATATATGCCAGTTTATGCATGTAAATATGATTGTGCACTATTCTAAAAGGAGTTAAAAGTTAAACAAAACTATCTAGTATGTGGCACTTCCAAGTAGAAAGTTACTGATGATAAGGGTAAGAAGGTTTCTTGTAAGGTTTTGTGTTACTTTACACTGAAACAAAGGCTCCAAGAATTATCGGTCAAAGAAAATAGCTATGGATATGAGATGAGAGAAGTGCTTAGATGATGAGAATGCATTACAGCATCTAGTTGGCCATAAGGCCTGAAAAGAATTTGACAAGAAGAATAAATGGTTAGCTTAGGATCCTAGGAATGCCAAGTTGGCCTAGGAACGAATCATTTTAATTCATGTAGCAATGTGAACAACTCTTTTCGTTTGTGGCCAATAAAACTTGGGCCATATAATTTGTCAACTTGAAGTGTATTGAGTCATTTTTCATGATGTTGTTGCTTATTCCTGAACCTCAGGCATTGAGAAATATTGTTGATGTTTACATGCAACCATTGATAGATGAGTTAAAAGAGCAGTGTGGGGATGGTGTGCAAAAATATGATGCCTTTTTGTGACAATTTCTATATGCATATGGTAGTTCTATGGAGTATGGATTGTAACTGACTTTTCAACATGTGCTCATTTTGTTTTGGATGAAGCACTTAAGGATATAAAGTATGTATTCATTTACTATAGGAAGAGAAAGTGTACACTTGAAGAGTTGTATTAGAGTAAGAAGAGTAACTTCTTCAATTTGCCATGTGATGAATAAGAATGAGGATTACGGTTAAGCTAAACCAGATTAACCTTAATCATAACCCACTCAGTAAACCAAACTCTCCCATTTTCTTGAACGTTCCCGTAGTAGATGGAGAGAGGATTCGCAGCGCTGATGCTTGGTAGTGGAAGGAGAGATCGGGATCATTCGAGAAGCCAACAGCTGGACCACTCTTTTTCTCCCTTTTCTTCTTCTCTTCTTCTTCTTCTTCTCCTTTTTCCTCCCATTTTCCTTGCACTTGGGCTGGTGAACCACTGTTGGAGGGTGTAGTTTGAACCTCCTTCATCGTGGGACATCGCTGGAGCTTGAGCCAATGTCACCAGCGAGGTAGGGAGGCCGAAAAAATGTTGCGTTATTTTCCTTTGTTTTGGTTTTCATTCCTCTGTTTCATGGCAATTTCTTTGATTCCAGCTGATAGGGTGGGAGATCTTCTAATCGGGGAGTAGGGGAGGATCACCGAAGCTAGAGGAACATCTGAGGAAGTTTTGATCGTTGCTGGCAACTACGGTAAGGTGGAGGTAATTTTTTCCCTTTCCTCTCTTCTGTTTCAACTAGGGGAACAGTGGGTGTTTGGAGACTTTGGGTTGGTCATCACCAGAGGTGCGTGGTTGTCAGCAAACAGTCGTCGGCAATCGGTCGAGGGGAGGAGGTGTCTCAGGTGGCCATCGACTGGGGAGAAGACAGCATCTTCTCCTCGGCTTCGGCTAGATCCAATCGTGGGAGCTGCCGGATCTGGCAGTGTGCGCCACCGCCCTTCACCGATGGTCAACGGGCGACGAGAGAAGCTGGAGATGGCTTGAGTGCTGGCAGTGGGTTGGGGCCGTCGGAACGTGGAGAGAGAAGAGAGGGTGACAGTGAGAGAGGTGCCAAGGCTTGGGGCCATCGCGGCGGAGTGGGGGGAGCTGCCGTTGCCGTCATGGTCGGCGACGAGATGGGGAGGCGCCAGCGACCGGGAGAAGGCGACGGGAGGCAACATTGGGAAGGGGCTTCAGGTGGGTGATGGGCGTGGGAGCAGATGTTGGGGAGAAGAGAAGAAGGCTAAAGCCTTCTTATGAGTTTGGGTTTGAACCAATGAACCAACTGGTTCAAGTTGGTTCAGCCCTTGGGGCTGATTTTTAAATTAAAAATTGGATGAAAAACTTAGGATTCAATTATAGAATTCATAGGGTTTGGCTAATCTCACTCAGTGGGTTCAGATATGGGTTAAAAATAATTAAGGTTACTAGACATTGAATTAGAGTGATAAAATGGTCATTTATGAATTTTGGGCTAAAGGGGCAAAATGATAATTTTTTTAGTTATGGATTTTGGTGAATTAATTAATTATTTATGCCTAACTATAGGTGATCATTGACTATTATCTTGCTTTGAGAAGATATTAGAGTAGAGACTTATGGTAGGAATTCTACACCTTACTGTTATGCAATATGCTTTTATGACTTGCATACCTACATATATCATATTTTGTTATTGATTTTCTCTGTATGATTTGAATTGAGCATTGTGAATTATTGTGGATTTTTGTTTTGCGTATATATGGTGGCATATTATTTTGTTATAAATGATTTTGGTTTCAATTCGAGATTGAGTTTTCGGCATTTTTAGATGTGGTGTGGCTTGGTATTCTGGAGGTAGTATGGTATGGCTTGGTATTTTGGAGGTAGTATGTTATGGTTGGGTATTCTGGAGGTGGTATGATGTAATTTGGTATTCTGAAGGTGGTATGGTGTGGCTTGATTGAGGGATATGGTGTGTTTGAAGGGTATTATTGGTACGTGATATTAGTTTTGGCAGTGATGGTTGGTGCCATCACTCGCCTAGACTGGCAGCTCGGTGAGGAACATATAGGCTGAGGAAGGCCAGGTAGAACAAGTCATGGCAGCTGACATGACTAAGTTTGTTACGCTGAGTACTATTATATAAACCAATCTGCATGGAAGAAGTATCTTTAGATTAAGTTGTTAAAGCGTAATACTGCACTCAGGGTGTCAGTATGTGCCAGCAGTACAGCCTCATGATGCATGCATGCTAAGGGAGTGACTCAGTGACGCCTTTACAGGTGAAAGGGAGGCTCAGGGCATATTGCTTACTAAGTGAGTGCGACTTGCTTAGTGATGTCTTACGTACGGGTGGATGGATGATTTAGTTGTAGTTGTGGTTATCTGGATGCTGTGGTTAGTTTTGCTATGATTGTGGTTACGTGGACGGTTTGGATGTGGTTGCGATTACATGGATGGTTCGAATGTGGTTGTAGTTATCTAGATGTTGTGGTTGGTGTGACTATGGTTGTCTTGATGCCGTGGTGTGGTTATCTTGTTTGGCGATTGGCGTGGTTATCTTGTTTAGCGTAGTTATCTGGATTTTATTGGTTTGGTTGTGGGTGTAGTTATCTTAGTGGTTGGTATTTATTCAAGTATATGGATTTCATTGGCTTTTTAGACAAGTTATATCTATATATTATGATATCTTATGTTCAAGCATATTTTGGCTATACTAAACTATTTTATTGGCATATTCATGATGGTAACTGTAGAAGTTCTACTAGGCTTTTTAGTTCATCCCACTCTTTCTTTCTTTTTTGCAGCAGATGAGGAGGATGTTTACTTGATAAACCAAAATTTTAGGGAGGGACCCCAAGAGTGAGGATAGGACTGTCTTAGTTTTCTTTTGATGCCTAGACATTTTGTGTGGATCAAAGGGAGATGACATGTACAGGTTTGATACTTGATATAGAAAATAATATATTTGAGTTTTGGCTTCCGCAATTGTGTTTCATGGTATGTTTATGTTGAGGTTGAATAGGCCTTGCATGCTTTTGATGTTCGCTTTAAGGGTATGGGTTGTGTCGTGTCGTCCTTGTATTGAGTTCAGGATTAGGGGTTGCAACATGCCATATTGGCAAAAGCTTATATTGTGACACAAGCTTGATGTCATGCACATCAAGAAGAATATATATGAAAATGTTTGGGGAACATTACTAAATATTTATGGGAAACAAAGGAAATTGACAAAGTGATATGATTTGGAAGATATGAAAATAAGAAAGGAGTCGCACAAAATATAAAGGTAGTTCCTATTATTAAACCACCTATATGCTATACATTGTCATGGAAGGAAAAATTAGGGCTTCTATAAGTTCTTCAAATTCATGAAATTTCTAAATGGCTATGCACCTAATATTTAATGGTTTGTAAGCATCAATTACATCAAGGTTTTAGGATAGAAAGCCATGATTGTCAAGTCATCCTACAATATTTATCTATCACTAGTTGGAATCCATGGATACTCACATGAAGATGTCTATAATAAATTGAGAGGGCGAGGAAATTTCTTTTGATAATTATGTTGCAAGGCATTGAAACTAGATGAACTTGAAAAATTAGAGGACATTGAAGCCATACTTGTAGAACTGGTCTAAAATCCAAGGATGCTCCTATTTGAGGAGTGATATATTTTTAAACTTTTGAATATTTTGTAATGTTCATTTAAATATGACATTGATTTTGTAGTGTTATCATGGTTAGTATATAGGTACCCTTATACGTTATATCTAGAAAAGGTTGGTAGAAGGTTTGATCATGGAGGTTCACATAAGTATATAGGTGTACTCCTTGAGAAGGGTCTTTTGTTGGTGGATGAGGGAGGAGAAGGTAGAGTAGTGGAGATGTGAAATCCAGTCAATTTAGGTTAGTTCACTGTAGATTAAGATGTAATTAGGCTGAATTGAGTTAAAAAAAATTGTAAAAAAATTATATAATTATAATTTTTGATTGAATTTATATTTATGATGTTCGGTATTGAGTTAGCTTTCTAACACATTTTAAATTACTTAAATCGGAGTTTAATTGAGGAAGTTATGATCAATTTAATGAACATTTATCGGTGCTGATGAACTTCAAATAAATTATGAAAATGCCATTGACGATAATTAAGGACGATTTTTGGTGTTTCTATCCAAATTTTATATTTTAAAAAATATGTTGGATAAGTTAGAAGTTAGTTTTGAGTCAAAATTTATTTTTAAATATTTAAATTGATATTTATCTCTTTAGTTTTCTTAAAGAAATCAAAATCTCACTAAAATTGAAAAAATTATTTGTTTTAGGAGATTGGTATCTTATAAAGAGTGAAAAATCTATTTGCTTTAGGAGTTAAAAATCTATTTTTAAATATTTAATGGATATGTATCTCTTGGTTTTCTTAAAGAAATCAATATCCTACTAAAACTAGAAAGTTTATTTGTCTTAGAAGATTGATATCTTATGAAAAGTAGAAAATCTATTTGCTTTAGAAAATCTCTCTATAAATAGGACTCAATGGATGTTCTTTGATATCAAAGCAATAGTTCAGAAGGATAAAGAAGATGAAGGTTCAAGGATCAAGAAGATTGATAGAGCCCTTGAGCAAGGATTAGTTTTAGTAATTTTATCTAGAGAGGCAAGTGGTGATTGTTCCCTTTTAGAATTTATTATATTTTTAAATAAATAAATATTTATCGTCCTATGATGCTTATTTTATGAATATAGCATGCTTATATATTGACCATGATTGCCATGATTATACTTGATATGGATTATTTATTACTTGTGATGAATTAATAAGGATGTAAAACTGATCATGAATAAGATTTAGTGAAAGATGATGAAACTAAATTAAAGATTTTAAACTTGATTATGCTGGATGATTTGGATACCCTTTCTGTAGAGATTATACATATACCCTTGACCTTGGAGACTATATCTTGACAATACGCTGCATGTGGAGCTAAAACATTGGTGATATCCCGACCTTGGGGTTTATACCTTAGCGATACCCTACCTATGGGGCTAAAATACTAGCGATGCCCTAACTTTGGGGGCTATACTTTGGTGATACCCTGCCTATGGGACTGAAATACTGGTGATGTGATTCCAACATAGCAGAATTAGAGGATAAGACACAGAGAATTAAGATTAGATGACATAACATAATGGAAACTGAGAATGTGATATTACAAATTATTTATTTCATCTGATAAATTGTATCTGTATACTAATGTTATGTTATATTCTAAAAGGCTATTCATTGCTTACTGAGCCATGGAACTCATTATATTTTATTTTTTCTTTTTCAGATACTCTCAGTAGCTGCATGGGGATACTATTAGAAGAGTACTTAGATGTGCAGGAAAAATAAAAGAATTTTTATGAATTGTTGAGACTTTCTTTTCAAAATAATGATTTTGTAGTAAATGTTTATTTTACCTAAGAAAATATTTTAAATTTATGATTGAAACTTTATATTATGATATCATGTTTGATGCCTTGCATATTTATAAGGAACTCCTTATGAGTATGCGGTAGTTGTCGTATCCCCTAGCTCGGATCTCAGGTTTGGAGCATGACAGGATAAGTGGAGAAGGGAGGCAATCATAGATCAGATGACCCAATGGTGAGCTTTCAAAAAGCTTTTATTACAATGTAATTTCATGCTTGAATGCTAAACCCACAATGGATGGATTGATCTACATAACTTTTGTTGTTAGATAGGGAAGGAGAGTAGTATGGAGTAGAGGCCACCACCTTAGAAGCGGGATGAGCATCAGCAGGAGGAGAGTAGACATGACATATTGGTATCATGATTTAGAATTTTGCATGACCCCCAGTTTTGTGGGGTTGTTAAAAGCCTTCATGCATACTTATCATGTATTATATCATGTAATGGACCTCTTGACCTACATAACTTTTGTTGTTAGGTGGGGAACGAGAGTATTATGGGGGAGAGGCTGCCACCCTAGGAGCCTGAAGCTGTCATGTAATGGACCTTTTGACCTACATAACTTTTGTTGTTAGGTGGGGAACGAGAGTATTATGGGGGAGAGGCTGCCATCCTAGGAACCTGAAGCTGTCATGTAATGGACCTCTTGACCTACATAACTTTTGTTGTTAGGTGGGGAACGAGAGTATTATGAGGGAGAGGCTGCCACCCTAGGAGCCTGCAGCTGTCATGTCTTTCCTTGTTAGGAGGGTAAAGGTGGAAACACATTAGCGATGGCCCACGGAGAAGCGGAAGGACAAAGCCAAAGCTATAAGGACCTATAAAAGAGAAAGAAAGTAAAAGAAAGAGGTTCACTTGGCCAAGGTCGGTATTGAGGAGCCCTCACCTACCAGTTCACCCCCAATCATGGAGGTCTTGATTGCTCCTAAATTCCCACCTGAAAACTTTGTCATCACTGCACTTTTGGAGTTGCATAGATCAGCTCCTTTGGAGAGAGAGAGAGAGTTCCCGTTCGAGAGGGGTCTAAACGATTCATACTTGGGGTTATCTTGTAGTTTGTACATAGTTAAGGGTGTTTCATTCATGTGGTACTCATGCATACCATACATAAAAAAAAGAAGCATCAGACAACATGCAAGCAGAGTTTCTATGGGAAGGGCAAAGCTGTGCTTGACAGCTATCATGAGCGAGCCATGAAATATTTCCTCCAACATACTATGACAGAGTAAGTGAACAAGATCTATATATAGTTCTTTGCCATGACTATTGTAATTCTCACTCTTGTTATGCAGGGATGTCTCTGGTGAAGACACTGCTCCATGGTGGCCTGCTCCAAAGTGAAGTAAACATGTTGACATATTTTTAGTAGTATGATAGATCTGTCCATCATGCTAATTGCCTTCTCATCTACATGTAGGTAATAAACTTTTATTTCCGCATCCTAGAGCATTGCCATGGGGAGCACAGTAAGCTAGTCTATAGCTTGGCCATATTCTTTCGCTCCGAGATTCAGGTATGAATGAACAATAGATGAAATTCTTGGACCTCATTTATTCATGCTTGCTAATCTTTCATGTTTCTTTGCATAGAGGGTGCTGTCCTCTCACATCTTGTGCAGCACCCAAATGTGACCCGAGAGGTCGCTAACCAGATTACAGGATTCCTGCAGGGAAGCCTGGAGATGTAGCTGCGGGGTCTGGACCTGAGCATCATTCAGCGTTGTAGGAACCTTTTCATCCCTGTGAACATCGAAGGGCATTGGTACCTGCTGATGCTGGATATGAGGGAGCGACACTTCGAGTGCTACAACTTCGAGTGCCATTTACATTTCAGCACTCCGATTGTCAATCCGTGGCTACATGTTAACCATTCACCTGGACGCTTGTGCAGCCTCCTTTATCAGATTTTGGCAATCCAATTAGGTTTGATTTGAGATCCCCAAGGCCCACATACGAAAAATTAGAGATTGCGCTCAGCAAAGAAATGATGATGTTGACTGTGGGGTGCACATTCCGCACGTTGCAGAGTGCTTGACAAGGGGACATACAAGGGATCCCAGATTTGATATCTTTAGCCTCTCAATGTAGAGCTGGGCTGCGGCTCGTATTATCGTCCACCGATGGTGGTGGGATGAACAAATGGAGGAGCATTGAAAGCAGGATTAGTGTGATCAGTTTTGTACAAAAAGTGTTTGCATTCATGTATTTGTAAATTTGAACGTCAGTGTTTGCATACAAAATGTGTGTAACAATCAAAATATGTATTTATGTTGACCATTTCAATTAATGTAATATATTTTTCAATGATTCTTGGTTGATTCCCCAAAATTTCCAATAGTGGTTGTAATATATTTTTCAATGTGCTTTAGGACCTACAATAGAGGACAGAAAACCCCTCCTGGAATGCAGGTTATTTGTGTTGTATAAAAAAATATATTAGAAAACCCCTAAGGCCCTAATGGTTATGCCGAGCCGAAGTACTAGATGACACGGTCAAATTTGGGCCCGAGGCAACCTGTACGTGCCAGGAGGACCCTCTATATCAGGTGTTTCACCAGAGAAATCGAAGCATGCAGGTGGAGGGGTCACTAAGATCTTCTGTATTCCAAGAGGTAATTTCTAAGTTCCACATTGGTTATATGTGCTCAATTCAAATTGGGTAGTGAGTAGGCCTCTTTTTTAATGTGTGTGGGTAATGATCTTTTGTGCTCCAAGATGAGCTATGTGTTCAGGTCAAATTAGGCAGTGAGCAGATCATTGAGCCTGCGATTGGATCATGATTTGGCTCTGAAACTCATGTTCAACACAGCATTGTTGAGAAAGGCAACAACACAGTAGTTGGCAATGTTTGTATCCCCATTCCTGCCACCACCTGCCACAATCAAAGTTCATAAATGAGGCCAAAATAATCAAGATAGACTTTAAGAGGGATGCAGTGCAGTGAAGAGGGCTTTTCTATGTATTATTGTAGGTTATATTTGTTCAGTTCAAATTGGGCAGTGAGCAGGCCTTTTTTGTCATGTGCTCGAGTAAATATTTTATACGCTTCAAAAGTGGGTTACATGTGTTCAGATCAAATTGGTTAGTGACCAATCATTTTTTTGTGTTCACAATTGATAATTTGATGCTTTTAAGGTGGTTCACGACTTACATTTCCACCAGTTCATTGATTTTTGATCTCAAATGATCGATTATGAGTGATTTTTCTTGAACACTTTGTGCCTCTTCTATAAAAGAAAGGCCTTCTTACTTACTATCCAATTTGAACGAAACAGACATAACCTGCAGTGGAGCACATAAAACCCCTGATGCAACGCACAAGACTTTGGTAACCCCTCCGCTTGCATGCTCCATTTTCTGTGGTGAGCCTGATACAGAGGATCCTCCCAGCATGCAGGTGTAAAAGGGTGACAAGGGCATTGGCTATCATATCAATCCTGGTATGCGTGGAGGGTACTCTGGAGTGAGGTTAGGGGTGGCACTTGGGTTTCCTAATTTTTTGAATGTTACCCTGAGTACACACCAGGGTTACCCTCCTTGCACAATGGGTATGCCGAACCCTAGTGCTAGGCACAAGGGTTAAGGTGGGGGCTTGGAGCAACTGTGGGTGTCAGGAGGATCCTCCATATCAGTGTTTCATTGGAGAAATCATAGTGTGCCAGTGGACGGGTCATTTTTGAAGTCATAACCCTGACTTGATTCCTAAGTACCTTGCATGTCTAATGGATATGCTGAGCTGAAGTACCAGGTAAAGTAGTCTGTGCTCCAAGGTTAGATATATGTGTTCAGGTCAAATTGGACAGTGAGTAGGTCATTCTTTCACCACAGAAATCAGAGTATCCAGGTGGATGGGTCACCAAGATCTTGTGTGTTCCAAGAGGGATTTTATATGTTCCAATGTTGATTATCTGTTTTCGGTTCAAATTGACAGTGAGAAATCGCAATATGCAGGTGGATGGATCACTAAGGCCTTGTGTGTTCCAACAGAGATTTCTTATGTTCCATTGTGGGTTACGTGTGGTCAGTTCAAATTGGGCAGTGAGCAGGCCTTTTTGTTATGCGTGCGAGTAATGCTTTTCTGTGCTCCAACACTAGTTTTATGTATTTGGGTCAAATTACGCAGTGAGCAGGTTTGTGTGTGTGTGTGTGTGTGTGTGTGTGTGTGTTCAGAATTGGTGGTTAGATTCTTTTAAGGTGATTCTTGACTCACATCTCCACAAATTCATTGTATTTCGATCTCAACTGATCAAGTATGAATGAATTTTCTTAAACACACTATATGTAGGTGGATGGGCCACTAAAGTCTTGTGTGTTCCAAGATGGATTTTCTATGTTCCCCTGTGAGTTACGTGCGTTCAGTTCAAATTGGCAACGTAGGCCTTCTGTATGTATGCGGGGTAAGACAGTTTTATGCTCTAACTTGGGTTACATGTGTTCAGGTCAAATTCGAGGGTCCTCCCAGGTTGCCTTGGGCCCAAACAAACTTCAGTCCACCATACCTGTTAATAAAGTGGTCAAATTTGGGCCCGAGGGACCTTGCACGCGGCAGGAGGACCCTTTGTATTGGCGTTTCGCCACAGAAATTGGAGCATAGCGGGTGGAGGATTCACTAGGCCTTGTGTGCTTCAAGAGGGAATATTTATGCTCCAATGTGTGTTGCATGGGTTCAAAAGTGACACATATCTTATGCCCTATCTCAAATTCATGCAAGGGCTCAATCTTTTCCTTCTTTATCTACATTCAGCTCTATGCTAGTTCTGCTACAAAGTGATGCATGTAGGATGCTGGCTTCCATGGCTTATATTGTCCTGAATTTTGAAAAGTGGTTGCAAACTCAAGGCAGTGAGCATGTGATATCTCACCAGGATCTCTTTACTCCGACTCTGATGTTAAGAAGTTCTAAGAGTCAAAGTACGCTCATGGAAGAAATCTTCTATTTAGTAAGCAATTGGCAGCTCAATCCTTTGTCAGTGGACAAATAGCTTAACACTATCTTTTTCTCTGGCTCGTTTCCAATTTTGTTTGGAACGCCTTTTAATTTGCAAACATCGAGTACCAAGCACCCTTTTAATTTTGCTCCTGGCAACTAGTAGCAGAATGTGTTGTTGGAGCCTGTGATTTAATTTCATGACCTCTTATAGTCTATAGTGGTCTAAGATGTGATGTGTACAAAGAAGTTTTTGGCACAACAGGATATACCCTTTTAAATTAAGAACGTTCCTGTTGCTCTTGAAACAGAGTGTTATTTTTCATAAGGTGCCTGCCTAGAAGAAGAAAATAAATTTGCCTGCATCTTTTTGTAGCGTTCTTTCTGTTATTTAAAAGAGGAGAGACTAGGGACGATGCGTTCGCTATACGAATCATATATTTTGGCGTACTCTTCGTGTTGTGGGGTAAATGTCATCAGAAGTTGGGCGCTAGTTGCTTATTCTAATATGTGGAAAAAGAGGTTCTTATTGTGAACGCTCTGTAATTAGGTTTATGTCGCGAAATGGGACATGAGGGAATTTGTGAAGCTTCAGCAGGAAGGCTTTTGTCGTATCTTTCTACCATTTGAAAGATGGGTAAAACAGGGGAAAATTAAATCATCTATCTTCAAGAAGAGATACACATATACAAAAAGACGTACATTATATATTTTATACAAATTCTTACATCACTGCTGGTATATAATAGTTTGATTTTTTTTTTTTTTTTTTTTGATACTAGTGATGGATTGGAAATATCTATATCATATGTCTATGACTTAGTACTTCACTACTTCCCTGTTCTAGCTTTTAGCCTTTCGTGCGTAGGCATGAAAATTCTTGTTCTAATGTAATTTTCGGCTTCTTATCCTATGATATTTTGACATGCTTTGATATCTTCTGCATTCGTAACTCAGATGATATATATGATGTTTTTTATTATCCTGAGTTAATTTGTTTTCTCAAGGAATCGAGCATGAAGGATTTGTGAAAGTAGAAACAACTGACGATGAAATCAAATTTATTGAGTCTGGTGAATATCACTGTAGCCAAAGTTCTCCTTCTAGATATCAAACCTAAAAATAGAATTCCTTGCCCTTGTCAAAAGTGAACCTAAGAGGTTTGAGAAATTTAGTGAGATGCTCTCCAAATAACCCCCTTAATCTAACTCAACATCATATGAACTGTAAATCAGGAGGCATCACTCCTTACCTTCTCATAAGACTATGGTTGACCAATGACAACATCATACATGTTGCTTATATACGAAATATAAGTCATATTTTCTGCTTCATATAAAAGTGCACATATAATTTTCAAATGTAAATGGTTGATACAAGCTCATAAAAACTACAGCCATATAAAAAATATCCCTAATGCTTAACTTAGGATAGATCCCCTAAGAGATCTCCTCTCTGAAGGAGTGCCACATTGCACCAATATACCACTAGAGAAGCTTCATTTTTCCTCTTCTTTTATTTTCATGCTTTGATCTTGTGATGAATATTACTTTTACATGATGGCTTTTGATTTGTTAAAAACCCTTACCCCTTAATAATGAAAAGTATATCTCCTCTCTTTCTAATTAAGTTTGTTTCGGCTTAATTCTAGCATAATTAGTAGATTACCTACACATCTTTCTTGTTTCCCTTCTTGACATCTAAATGGAAGGTTAAGAATCCAAGACCATTTGATCTAACCCCCTAGTAAGTCCAACAACTATCCTAATAATAATATCCTAGTGTATGCCTTAAGGATAAGATTGTGGGTTTTCTAGACTTCACCCACCATGTCCCTATCTAATAAGCACATGATAAGTATGCTTTAGGCTCCCTCTTGTAAGGAAGTACAGGCTTAGACCATCTTGTCTAGGGTTAGAAGGGGTTCATTATCCTAAGCCTTCCTCAACATTATCCTAAATATTTTCTAAGTTTAGGATTCTATAGATCCATCTTATTTACCCATCCTTTTCCAATTTTTTAATTCTTGAGATATAAGAAACCAGTGGCAACTCCAAACTACCTTGCATGAATTGATCTTGCTATAAAGATATTTTAAGAAGACTAAATGATAAGGTCTCTTGCCCTTCTTTAGTTGCCACCATTGATTACTATACAAGGTTGACTTGAAAGGAACTTAGAATAGAATTTTGCATGGTGAAGCTAAAGGATAACCAAAACTTGGCTTAAATGTATTGTGGAATCATCCTAATTGTTTTGGTTTTATAGAACAAATGAAAACCTTTTAAAATTTTATTAAATGGTTATGTCGATCAAAATGTAGCCCTTCTTAAGTTTTAGTTGTTTTGGTTTTAGCATGTGACTATTCAAGTTTTGAAAAGATAGGGTTAGTTCTAAAAGTTATATTATGATCATATTACCAAATTATTATTAGTTTGGCTATATCTATTTTTCTGACAGGTTGTTGTCTTGCTTGCTTGTAAAGTAGAGTAATAAGTGTATGCAATGGGTTATTACATTCCTTAACTGTGTCTTAGGTTAAGCGCATGACTATTATAATGGTATCGGATCCTCAATTTTATCCTTTAGGAATAACACCAAGATGAGTGGAGATAAGGTAGATATTTGATAACTAAAGAAAAATGTTCTTGTATTTATAACTTATATATGGTTATCTCTTGTTTCTATTTTAAGCAATTTAGAAATTTTATAATCTATTGGTATTATTGTTTAAGACTGTTGGTCAAGATGGCATGTTTTTCTAGCACCCATTCAAGCAAAGGTTCCTATGCTGCTAGCATTCATAAGAAAGATGTCTTAGGTGACTTGGCAATGCCAATCTGGATGACCCTTTGAGAATATCCGATGAGACTTCCAGTTTCAGATGCCATAGCTAATGCATATCCTCACAGGGACAGTATATATACAGTAATAATTGATCCAAGAGCAACAATTTTAAATGTAACAAAATTACAACTATAATAAAATCAATAACCACAGCAAACTCAATAGCTACAATAGTGGTAGAGGAGATGGAGTAGTTGTACTAAGTTTAAAGTAGTGGCTACACTACCATTTATAGGAACTAAAAATAATCTTTTTGAGACTAAAAAGGATAGTAGAAATGGAGAAGGCCTTTGGTAATTAAGAGTGCTCAAAGAAGGAGAAAATCATCTATGCCTCGTATCTCTTAATTAGTTTGATCTTGTAGAACTAATGAAAATGATCTTCTTGAGACTAAAAAGGATAGTAAAAATGGAGAAAGCTTTTGGTAATCAAGAATGCTTAAAGAAGAAGAAAATCATCTATGCCTCGTATCTCTTAGTTAGTTTGATCTTGTAGAGCTAATGAAAACTTTTAAAAATTATTGTAAAATGGCCATGTTGATAAAATGATAATTTTTGTTGATATTAAGTTGTAGTCATTTTAAGATTGGCATGTTGTCAATTCAAATTTTAGAAAACTTTAGTTAGTTTTATTACGATATTATTATTGGTTTAGTTATATCTTTTATTTGATAGTTTTTTTGCCTTGCAAGCTCATAAATCCCAATCTTACATACATATATGTAGCAGGTTGTCTCATTCTTTAGGTTGTGCTTTGACTCAGAGGCATGATATAAAATTCACAACCCTTGTTGACTGGATGATGAGTTTGGCATCAAAGATAACCTTTCAAATATAGGTTATGATTGAGTTTTATATACCTTTGAATTTCAAAAAGACTTTATGCATTTACCTATAAACATCTCAAATTATATATGTAGCCTCTCAAATTTCTTATATATATATATATATATATATGCATACACTTCTATAATTATTTCTTTTTAGATGTATAACATTATGAAAATTTACTATTTACATATGTACTTTTATAAATTATTTTTACATTTATGCCCTCATAAATTTATTATCTACGTGTATATCTTATAAATTATTTCTTTTTGTATGTTTTTCCTATTAAGATAAATGTAAAAATGAAAAAGAAATAGTTTATAAGGATATGCAAGCAAATGTAAATTAGTGGGTTATATACATAATTTTGAATAATTAGAAGAAGGATATTCATGTAAAAGAAAATGACTATAAGAATATACATGCAAGCAGCAAATTTATGAGGATTTAAAATAACTTCAAATATTATAAAGATATATACATTAAAAAAAATCAAAATTAAGAGCTACTTGGCAAAGGCGCTGCCCTTTTTTTTTAAGTAAAGTGAAGCAGACCACAGAAACATCTCTCTGGCTTTTATTCGTAGAAGAAATCCAGAACAAAGAAGGTTACGAAGAGCGAATCAAGAAACATGAGGCATGCCGCCGAGCTGCAACGGCGCTACTCAAGTTATTTGCATATTTAAAGGGGAAAGCGCACACATGCCCCTCTAAATCAAATATTTATGCTCGTTCCATCCTTTTTAAAAAGAAAGCTCTTATTTCTCACATCATTCCTACCCGCAGAGTGTACTACTTCAAGATGACATTTCTTATATAATATTACTACTGGAGAAACACTACTTCAACGTATTTAAAACGTTTCCAATACATGCTGCTGCCAAGGTATTAGGGATTTCCATTCACTGGGGCCTCTAGTTCTTCAAACTGGTGGAGAATTTGCACGGGATTTCCGGTCACAGCACCTCCGTGGTGGGGGCGGTGCTTTCCTTGGCTCGAACTGTGGCGGTGGTCTCTTATAAAACCCTGTTGTAGGGGCCGGCACTGGCCCAGGAGGTGGAGATAACTGCCTTCTTTTGCTCTCATAAATATGACCCAATGTACGAGCAGTAATATCTGCAAACATAGCGAACTAATCCGAAGGAAAAGAGGAATATATATATATATATATATATATATATATATATATTAAGCCTTTATCGAAAGAAACTAAGAAAGGTTCATGCTCTGGGGCCAAGACTAGTTCTACTAAGCCGTACATCTACCTCCTCTCACGACTTCTGGCTGCAGTGCAAAGAGCAGGGCTGCTAAAATCTCCAACGCTACCAAGAAACTTATGAACGAACGAGAAAGCTTCATCTTCTTGATTACCTGAGCTGTGTACCTGCAATTTCTTGGCATGCTGTTATTATAGGGGCAGGAGGCTTCATACTTTAGTGCCAGTCAAGCGTATGATCGAAGGTCCAATTGCGTAATTGGATTTATTTGCTTCGATTCAACGTTTGATTTTTCCAAGAAAGTAATGCACCTTATACCGCACCAATTTCGGACATTGAGTTGGAAATTTATGTCAATTTAGCTGACAGTTTTGTTTTTCCACGAAATTGCGGTCTGTCCATAGAGTCGACCGTCATTATATATATATATAATTTTTGTGATGAAATATTATTCTTTTTTATGGCTAGTTTATCTTTAATACCTGTTCGCATATATATTTTGAAGTGACATGTAAAAGATAGATGAAGCTTTGCACAGAAATAGATGTGAAAATTTTGCAAAATGGAAATGTGATAGCTATAACCTACATACGAGGACTAAAATCTGAAATGCTAACTATATAAGTGCTAATATAAAATAGCAGGGAAAATACTGGTAGAGATGCATATTTTTTTTATAGAGTTTTTGTAATATCGATGATGGATGGTCTATATGTTGGAAAAGTGGCTTTTTTGGCTGCTCTTGACTAGTGGTAGAGGGGGCAAGTTGACGTTAGACTCCACTAGTTTTCTACGGAAATGGTGGAGGAGCGCCTTCAGTTTCCACATATATCCCTATCAAGGTCTTCATCTTTATTACTGGTATTTATATGCTTATAATTATTCACATTACCATATAAATTATTATTTAAGTCATCAATAATTTGCCAATTAGAAGGGTTCTACAGAGACCCTAGCTAATGATTTTAGATATGGATGGTATAAAATTACAATAACAGCAACTAATTTTTTGAAGAAATAGTATTGTGAGAGTTGTGGTGGTCTTTAGGCTACACATCCATCTGAAAGTTTACATTATCTTTATTACATATATTTATATATATGGTTTTAAAGATGGATATATAAAGTTGTAATAATGGCGATTATTTTTTTGGAACAACTTTATAATGGCAATTAAAGTGGTCTCTGGTTTGCCATGGTGTTGAATGTATGTAATAACCAAAGGATACAATGATTATTATATACACATTATTATTTTTATATCGAAATAAGGTCATGCAATCTATTATTACACTTTGCGATCAGCCATTTGAAAATAACACTAATAGATTTGATCACATAATAGTGTCATAGTATTTCTTTAATAATGACAAATTAAAGTATTAGATTACATGACCTTTATCATGACACAATGTTACATTTGCTGAAGCATATATATTTACAATATATATATATATATATATCGTGAATATTGACTCAATTATATATACATAATATTATTTTTATAATTTGTTTATCTTTCTATTGCAGCAGTTAATAAAAATTGTTATAGCATATAAATAAAAAAAAAAAATTGATAAAAGAAATTGTAAGGTTTTGACCAGGTTATGATGAGCTAGAATAGCTAATAAATTTTCAGAATATGATGACAAACCTGTTCTGCCTCAATTTAATATGGAGAGAAAATTAAATCAAAACAAGACATGTTGAGCAAAAATAGACTTATCACATCATAAAAGACTAGGAAGTAACTGCATACTTTAAAAAAACAGAATTGCCTCTAAGATTTTACTCAAACTGAAAAGCGCATCTCAAACCACCATAGTTATCTGTAGAGGCGAACATAGGTTTGATTAGATTGCTTCCAAATAAAAACCTAGAACTGATCCAATCAAGATTAGGTCTAAGATTTTGAACTTAAAATGAAATTGATCCTAGCTTGGAATCGACTTAGAACCAAACCAATCGAAGGTAAAACCTATTTTAGTAGCTAAGCTTGGAAACTTTTTGTTTTTATTTTTGATTGCTTTATAAGATTTTTCTTTCTTACTGAGGTTAAATAAGATTTATCATAGAAATTGTCATGCCCCAACCCGTAAAGTTTTGGGTTGAACATGTGAAACGGTCACAAAACTGCTAGGTGTAACCCTAGGGATCATGTAAAGACTAATTTTATTATTATTATTATTTTAATTATTCACATATTGTTTTTAAAGTCTACACACCTTTATCATCTGAATTTATATTCTTAAAATAATATTTGTTACTATATAAATTATTATTGAAGCCGACAAAAACTTGTCTAGTAGAAGGGTTTTGCCGAGATCCTGAGCTGAACACATGGTTTTAAAGATGGATAGTATACAATTTAAAAATGAAAATTAATATTTTGAAGAAAAATATTAGTTTTAAAAATATTATAGTGGCAATTATAGTGGTTTTAAGTTACCACTACACTGACACATCCTTATTGAAAGTTTATACATCTTTATTACATATATTATATATTTATAATTATTTACATTAATTAATATAAAAATTAATCCTGGTGCTGTCAAAAAATTATAAAGTAAAAGGGTTATATGGAGACCCTGAGCTGAATATATGATTTTTAATTTCAATATTAATTTTACAAATAAGGATATAATTAAATTTTTTTATTAGCATTTTTTTTCCATTAGTATTTTTTCTATGTGTCAATTACCTTGTGTACATAGTTTATTTTATATGAAAGAATATTAAATGCAAAAAAAATAAAAGATGAGTATTTTACAAAGGTGTCCTTAAAAGTTCATATGCAAATACCCAATTATACATAAAAATACTTATTTGAATAAAATCAAGCTTCTCCTCCAAATACTTATTATTTTTGCATAAATTATGGAGAAGAATTAATTTTTTATCAATTGAAAATGTATACAATAAATTTACTTGTAAATTCTTATCTTTGTAATTGAATGGAAATATATTATTATTATTTAAATATTTTTTAATGTTTTATGCTTGTAATTTATGTGCCATTGTGTCTGTTCAAAAAAAAAATGATGGCCCTAAAATGATCTATCCTGCTAATTTGAGAAGATGCTAACAAGAGGGCAGAGTTCAAGCCTACTTCACATTAGAGAGTGACCGAGCCTTACCTTTTTGAACTCTAAGCTTAATTATGTCCACTATCACCCGAACCCTATCTAGCTGGCCAAGACTTCCGACATTCTTTGTTTATTGGCTATTGAACTTTGTTTTGAATGGTACAATCCCTTGCCACTGTAGACAATGGATGGGGGTTGATTCCAATGGACATGGGCCCTTACTTCAACTTTCAATTATATTAAGCCCTAGTTCTGTGTAGGTGGTGGCTTGGCCTATCTAGAACCTAATCTTCAATAGGATGGGATGGATTAAATATAAAAGAAAAGATAAAATTTAGGTACAGTATTTTGTGCATGAGCATTGCAGTTTTGTTCATCTCTCTTGATTTTTTTCGAGCCATCTTAGCCTTCACTTGGCCTCTTATGTGATGGTAATTGAAAAAAAAGCAAGAGAGAGATAAACATAGAATTACAACCTTGGAATATATGGCACTACACCTAAGTTCTGAAACAAATGGTGGAGAATAGTCCTTCAGTCTATATCTTTTTTTAAAGAAAGAAAAATAAATTTGCCTTGCTAATATTTACACTATGTCCAGGCCGATGGCCAAGAGTCTTAAGATGGTTGGATACAAATTTCATGATAGACAGGCTGATTGATGGTGGCCTTGAATGAGCGTGGGTATGCACAAAAGCCTCAGACCAAGACAGATCGATTTTTAGTATGACCCAAGGACGAACTAAGCTAGGTATAGACTGGTACAGAGCATTGGTCGAATGAAATCCAAGAACTAGTAAATATTAAGCTAATCCTTAATCAAGCTTTAGAGCCATCAGCCTAAACGAGTTATAATATATCTGAATCTGACAAGCGGACGTTGCCAAGAAATTGAAAGGAGGTAGGAAGAATGCAATCATGGAGAACTAGAGAACAATTATCATTGGAGATGATGTTACTTAACATGACATGAATTGGTGGGGATGGATGTCAAGTTAGAGATTTTAAACTGCTAAACACATCAAACAATGAATATTATCTTTTTATCTAGTTTCTTTATTTTTATTTATAATAGTTTCTTAATAGTTTAGCTTCAGCTATTATCTTATTTGAATCGCTAGCATCTTTGATAGCGGTTTAGCTTTACCTATCATCCTCTTCGAGTCACTAGTATCTTAATAGTTAAAAGTTCTTCAACTCTCAAGGTAATAAAATCCATGCTATAGCTATCATTTTTAGTGAGAAATAGATGACACACTTGCACGTTCATGTAAACTAATCAGTTTGTCATTCTCTCCCATACTCGAAAATGAGACAACAATTGACCCATAACCTGTAAATCGGTCAAGAGTCTCTAACTATGCTCTGATCTCTGACTTTGAGCAGATGTGAGTTTTACGAAGTATTAGCTATACTGCTGAGGCCCAGCTGACCGAGCCTATTAAACGTAATCCAACACCACTCCACCTAACCAAGTCCAAGTCAAGGGCTTTGACCTGACTTTGATACCTTCTCAAGATCAAGTCACATATGGATCAAGTTTGATACCTAAGTTCGTTCCAAAGTTTTTATCGTCGAAAAGGTTTCTTATTATTAAGAAATGAAAATTCTTTGGTGTCACTGTCACAGGTTTTTTTTAATAAAATAAAATAAAATAATAGCTAAGACTATGAACACCTAATGTATTAGATTCCATCAATTAAAGGTGAAGCACAAAGCTCACAACATCCATCTCTTATCACGTTACGTTTTTATCCATCGTCCCCGCCTCCCCTCTCTGTTCTCCTATTCTCTATTTTCTCCACACACAAATTTTTAGCCAGTGTCTGGCATTTCAGGAGGAAATTAAAATAGTGCCATGATTATGGATTAGGAAGTTGGTCCCAGTGTCTTCTTCCAAGAATCCATGAAAAAGAGAAGCAAGAAGACTGGCAAGCCTTGGAAGGAAAACATGCTAAGAACCATGTCGATTTTCTCAACAGGCTTTCAAATCAAACTTGATTTGCTCATCTCTTGCCATCAATACTCCTTGCATGATGTACAATGAGGTAACAAGAAGCAATAAGACCAACAAGACGAAGATTGAAGCGCTGCCACCTTACTGTAAGTTAACTGACATATTGGACCATAGCAAGATCACCCCAAAAAAAAAAAAAAAGAGAGAGAGAGAGAGAGAGAGAAAAGGCAGACGTGGATTTTCATAGAAAGGAATAGAGGATACAGTAGACGAGAAGGCATGCAAACATCTACTTGCACGATTCTCTTCCTTTTTCTCAAGCAATATGGTGGTTGCTTTTGCCACCACCCACTTGAATAATTTTTTTCATGAATTTTTTAAAATGATTTCTCTTGACAATTTAAACAAATCCGAAGAAGACTTATATATAAATTGTTTTCTAAATATTCTACAAATGGGACAAAGGAAGAACTATTTAGATGGAGACAACGAGGAATGGGTGGTGTTTTGCACGGAGCAGTGGTTTGGCACCGAATCCTCTGCAACCTTTGTAAAAATAATTTAGATGTCAACATGTAGATTATTTCTTTTCTATTTATGTGAATACCTTCATAGAGATCAGCTGGCAAACCTTTTCTTTTCTCAATATATATATATATATATATATATATATATATATATATATATATATATATATATATCTTTTTAGAGAATTAAAATTATATGTATATCCTTTCAAGTTTGCTATTTATATGCGTACTCTTATAATTATTTTTTCTATATATAATATTATAAATATATAAAATTACATATATATTTTTTAAAAAAATTTATTTTCATATATATCGTTATAAATTATTTTCTTTTATATCTATACCCTAATAAACTTACGGTTGGTGCATATACTCTTACAAATTATTAATATTTTTGACATATTTTTTCTTATTAAGTTGAATGTATGCATTGAAAAAAGAAATAGTGTATTAGGGGTATGCAAGTAAAAAGAAATATTTTATAAAAATATACATACAAAAAGTAAATTTATGAAATATATACATCATTTCAAATGATTAGAAGGATATACATATATATAAAAAAAAAAAGATGATTATATATATATATATAATTTTAGATATTATAAAGATATTTACATAGAAAAAATTTCAAAATTAAGGAGTACTTTGCAAAGGCGCTGCTTTTTTAAAAAAGAAAAACTGAAGTAGTGGAGCGGAGCACGGAAACTCCTCTCTAGCTTTCAATAGTATGGTACGAAGAAGAGTGAATCAATAATATACATGCTGAGTTGCACGCGCGCTCGTCGAAACAATTTATTTGCATATTTTAAAGCAAAAGTGCAGACATATCCCTCTAAATCAAAAAATTATGCTTCTTATTCCTCCCCTATTTCTATCCGTAGAGTCTGCTACAATAAGATGACATTTCTTATATGATATCACTAGACAGGCACTACTTCAAAGCACTTTAAACATTTCCAACATCTGCTGCAATCAAGATGTTAGGAATTTCCACCAGCTGGCGCCTTCTTTAAAGTGGTGGAGAATTTCTACAGGATGCTGGATTACTACACGAGCGTGGTGGGGGCGGTTTTTTCGCAGGTCTAAACGGGCGATAATGTGGCTTCGGGTTGCCCAGTGGATTTGGTGGAGTTGGCCTTCTGCGCCCATGATGAGCATCACGCAAGGTCCTACCAACAACATCTGTAAACATTCGAAGCAGTGAACTAATCAAAAAGATAAGAGAGAGAGAGAGGGAATCAAAAGAAAAAAAAAAGAAAAAGAATGGAACGTTTTCCCGAACGAAATGGATGGCCAAGGCTAGTTCCACCAGGCCGCCACCTACCCCCTCTCACGACTTCTGGCTGCAGTGCAAAGAGCAGGGCACCTAAAATTTCCAACGCTACCAAGAAACTTATGAGGGAACAAGAAAGCTTCATCTTCTTGATTACTTGAGCTTGGTACCTGTAATTGCTTGGCTTGCTGTTATTATAGGGGCAGAGACTTCAGACTTCAAACAGAGTGCCAGTCATGCATAGGATTCAAGGTCCAATTGCGTAATTGGAGCTATTTGCTTCATTTCAAAGTTTGATTTTTCCGAGACAGTGATGCATCTTGTACCGCACCACTTTCGGACCTTGACTTAGAAATTTATGCCAACCTACCCTACAGTTTTGTTTTTCCCTTTATTTTTCTTTTTTTTTTTCAGAATAATATTGTGAAAGTAAATTTTCCACGAAATTGCGGTCTGCCCATAGATTCGGCTGTCATTATATATATAAAATTTTTGTGATGAAATATTATTCTTTTTGATGACCAGCGTATCTTTGATCCCATATATATTTGGAGGTAACGTGTGAAAAATAGATGAAGCTTTGCACAGAAATAGATGTGTAAATTTTGCAAAATGGGAATGTAATAGTTATGGCCTACATATGAGAACTAAAATCTAAAATGCTAACTATATAAGTGCTAATATAAAATAGCGGGGAAAATACGGGTAGAGATGAATATTTTTTTATAGAGTTTTTGTAATATTGTTGAGGGATGGTTTATCTGTTGGAGAAGTGGCTTAGTTTTTACGTTGCTCTTGACGAGTGGTAGACGGGGCAAGTTGACGTTAAAGCCTGACTAGTTTTCTACGTATATGGGTGGCGGACTCCATTCAGTTTCCACGTATCCCTATCAAGGTGTACATCTTTATTACTTGTATTTACATGCTTATAATTATTCACATTACCATATAAATTATTATTTAAGTCATCAAAAATTTGTCACTTGGAAGGGTTCTACTAGGACCCGAGCTAATCGAGCTGAATACATGGTTTTAGATATGGATGGTATAAAATTATAAAAACGACAGCAAATTTTTTAAAGAAATTGTAAAGTAAAACGGTCATATCGAGACACTAAGCTTAATATATGGTTTTAAGGATGGATATATAAAGTTGTAATAATAGCAATTATTCTTTTGGAAAAACATTATAATGGCAACTAAAGTGGTCTCTAGTTTACCATGGCATCGAGATATATGTAATAACCAAAAGGTTCAATGATTATTATATACACATTATTATTTTTATATTGATACAATATCATGCCATCTATTACTGCACCTTGCGACCAGCCATTTCCAAAAAAAAAGAAAAAAGAAAAACTCTAATGGTTTTAATGACATAATAGTGTCATAGTATTTCTTTAATAATATCAAATTAAAATATTAGATTATATGAACTTTATCATGACATAATGTTATATCTGCTAAAAGATTCTATACTCCTCATATTAATTATTTATCATCTTTCCAACGAAGTAATTTTGGAGTTGTAAAGATGGAGAATAAAAATATTTCTCAAATTAAAGGAAAAAAAATATTGTGATCAAAACCAATCTTGGGCATAGGTTGATTCTTAAAGATTATAGATATGTTCTTGACTTATGGTTAAATTTAATTTCAACTGGTGTCCTTAATGAAAATGATTTTAAGAGTTATTTTGATCATGAAAGATGGAAATGAACAAGATGTTTGCTTATTATTGTTAGAGGAACAAAGTTTTGCACTCTTTACAAAACTGGTATGCAGACTCTTAAAGAAGAATTAAATACTACTTCAAAGGATGTCTCTACAGAGTTATAGCATAAAAGACTTAGGCATATGAGGCAGAAGGGCATGAAGATTCTAATAAAGAAGAACCTTCTCCCCAAAGGTATACATATCATCCTATGTGATCATTTCTTATTTGGCAAGCAACATAAAGTTTCCTTTATTAGAAATGCTCCTAGAAAAAACACTAAGCCACTAAATCTTGTTTATTCTTTGCACTATGGAAGTTAAAATAATGTGAGGTGCATTATATTTTGTTACATTTATAGAAGATGCATCAAGAAAAGTGTAGAGTTACACCATGAAAACTAAAGATGAAGTCTTTGGGATTTTTCAAAAATTACAAGCCATAGTAGAAAAGGAAACGGGTAGACTTCTAAAGTGCTTGCGCACTGATATTGGTGGAGAATAAACTTCTAATACGTTTAAAGAATATTATACCACATATAGAATTAGACATGAATTGATTGTTTCTTTAACTCCTCAATAGAATGGGGTGGCAGAAAGAATGAATCGTATTATTATAGAGAGAATAAGGTATATTCTCTCATCAGCAAAGTTGCCTAAACTATTTTTGGGTAAGGCCATAAAAACTGCTATCTATCTGATTAATTTATGTCCTTCATTTCCTTAGAAGGTGATATTCTTCAAAGAGTTTGGACTAATAAAAATATCTCTTATTCTCATTTATGTGTTTTTTTTTGTAAAGCTTTTATGCATATGCCTAAGGAGAATAAATCAAAGCTTGATGCCAAAGCCATCTTGTGCATTTTCGTTGGTCATAGTAATGATAAGTTTGGATATAGGCTATGGGATCCTGAACAGAGAAGATTGTATAAAAGCAAGGATATTATCTTCCATGAGAAACTAATTATAAAAGATTTTAAGAAGACTGAGTGTGCTACACAGTACATTCTAGAGAAAGTCATGAAGATTATGGTGATACTACTAGTGATGATGCACTCACTCATGTTGATGCTGAGCAAACTAATTAGTCTATCCAAGAATTTGAGGAAGGAAAAGCTATTGAAACTCACGTAAGAAGATCTAAGAGAAGAAGAATACCTTCTAAGTATATAACAAAGATTATGTATTGTTCATTGATGCTGGAGAGCCAGAAGACTATCAGGAAGCTCAAGCAAATAAGAATCAAAATATATGGAGGAAAGCTATATATGGAGTTGATTTACTATATAAGAATCACACATATGAGTTAGTGAAGCTGCCTAAGCAGATGAAAGCTTTGAAAAATAAATTGATCTATAAATTAAAGCAAGAGGTGATACAAAACAGATTAGATATAAGGCTAGATTAATGATTAAAGGATTTGGGCAGGAAAAAAAAATTGATTTTGATGTGATCTTTTCTCTTGTAATAAAGATGCCATTCATCAGAGTTGTCATACGTCAAGCTGCTAGTCTGGCTTAGAAGTGGAACTATTAGATGTCAAAATAGCCTTCCTACATGGTAATCCATAAGAAGAGATATATATATATGAAGCAGCCAAAAGGATTAAAGATAAGAGGTAAAAAGTACTTGGTTTGCAGGTTAAAAAAGAGCTTATATGGGTTGAAATAGGCTTCAAGACAATGGTATAAAATATTTGATTCATTTATAATGGATCAAGGCTACATGAGAACATCTACAGACTATTATATTTGTTTTAGAAAATTTCTTAATGATGATTTCATTATTTTACTATGGTATGTTGATGATATGCTAATCATTGGGGAAGATGTTGGCTTTATTAACAAATTGAAGAAAGATCTTAGTAAATCTTTTGATATGAAAGATCTGTGACTAGCTAATAAAATCTTGGGGATGAGAATTTTATATGATAGGAAAGTCAAGAAGCTTTGGTTGTCACAAGAAACTTATATTAATTTATAACAATATTACATATATATTATTAATTTTTTTTTTATTTTCATGTATATTGTTATAAATTATTTTTTTTACATCTATACCCTAATAAACTTACTGTTGGCGCATATACTCTTATAAATTATTAATATTTTTGGCATGTTTTTTCTTATTAAGTTAAATATATGCATTGAAAGAAAAGAAACAACGCATTAGGGTATGCAAGTGAAAAAAAATATTTTATAAAAATATACATGCAAATAACAAATTTATGAAATATATATATTATTTTAAATAATTAAAAAGGTATACATATAAAAGAATATATATATATATATATATATATATATATATATATATATATATATATATTATAAAGATATATACATAAAAAATTTTCAAAATTAAGGAGTGCTTTGCAAAGGCGCTGCTTTTTTTTAGCTGAAGTAGCAGAGCGGACGACGGAAACTCCTCTCTAGCTTTTAGCAGTAAGGTACGGAGAAGAGTGAATCAATAATATAAATGCTGAGTCGCACGCGCTCTCCTCGGAACAATTTATTTGCATATTTTAAAGCAAAAGTGCAGACATATCCCTCTAAATAAAAAAATTATGCTTCTTATTCCTCCCCCATTTCTACCCGTAGAGTCTACTACTTTAAGATGACATTTCTTATATGATATCTACTTCCAAGCACTTTAAACATTTCCAACATCTGCTGCTCTCAAGATATTAGGAATTTCCACCAGCTGGCGCCTTCTTTAAACCGGTGGAGAATTTCTATAGGATGCCAGATTACAGCATCAGTATGGTGAGGGCGGTACATCCGCAGGTTGAGGGTGTCTGTTCCCATTTGGACTTGATGGAGTTGGCCCGCTGCGCCCATAAAGAGCATCACGCAAGGTCCTACCAATAACATCTGTAAACATTGGAAGCAGTGAACTAGTCAAAAAGATAGTGAGGGAATCAAAAGAAAAATAGAAAAAGAATGGAACGTTTTCCCGAACGAGATGGATGGCCAAGGCTAGTTCCACCAGGCCGCCACCTACCCCCTCTCACGACTTCTGGCTGCAGTGCAAAGAGCAGGGCACCTAAAATTTCCAACGCTACCAAGAAACTTATGAGGGAACAAGAAAGCTTCATCTTCTTGATTACTTTAGCTTGGTACCTGTAATTGCTTGGCTTGCTGCTATTATAGGGGCAGAGACTTCAGACTTCAAACAGAGTGCCAGTCAAGCATGGGATTCAAGGTCTAATTGCGTAATTGGAGCTATTTGCTTCATTTCAAAGTTTGATTTTTCCGAGACAGTGATGCATCTTGTACCGCACCACTTTCGGACCTGGCTTGGAAATTTATGTTAATTTACCTGATAGTTTTTTTTTTTCCTTTATTTTTTTTTATTTTTCAGAATAACATTGTGAAAGTAAATTTTCCACGAAATTGCGGTCTGCCCATAGATTCGACTGTCATTATATATATAAAATTTTTGTGACGAAATATTATTCTTTTTGATGGCTAGTGTATCTTTAATACCTGATCTCATATATATTTGGAGGTAACGTGTAAAAGTAGATGAAGCTTTGCACAGAAATAGATGTGTAAATTTTGCAAAATGGGAATGTAATAGTTGTGGCCTACATACGAGGACTAAAATCTAACATGCTAACTATACAAGTGCTAATATAAAATGGCGGGGAAAATATGGGTAGAGATGAATATTTTTTGTATAGAGTTTTTCTAATATTGTTGATGGATGGTTTATCTGTTGGAAACGTGGCTTGTTTTTTACGTTTCTGTTGACGAGTGGTCGGCGGGGCAAGTTGACGTTAAAGCCTGACTAGTTTTCTACGGAAATGGGTGGCGGATCAATTCAGTTTCCATATATCCCTATCAAGGTCTACATCTTTATTACTTGTATTTACATGCTTATAATTATTCACATTACCATATAAATTATTATTTAAGTCATCAAAAATTTGTCAATTAGAAGGGTTCTACTGGGACCCGAGCTAATCGAGCTGAATACATGGTTTTAGATATGATTGGTATAAAATTATAAAAACGACAGCAAATTTTTTAAAGAAATTGTAAAGTAAAACGGCCATATCAAGACACTGAGCTTAATATATGGTTTTAAAGATGGATATGAAAAGTTGTAATAATAGTAATTATTCTTTTAGAAAAACATTATAATGGCAACTAAAGTGGTCTCTAGTTTACTATGGCAACGAGATATATGTAATAACCAAAAGGTTCAATGATTATTATATACACATTATTATTTTTATATTGATACAATATCATGCCATCTATTACTGCACCTTGCGACCAGCCATTTATAAAAAAAAAAAAAAAGAAAAACTCTAATGGTTTTGATGACATAGTAGTGTCATAGTATTTTTTTAATAATATCAAATTGAAATATTAAATTATATGAACTTTATCATGACATAATGTTATATCTGCTGAAAGATTCTATACTCCTCGTATTAATTATTTATCATCTTTCCAATGAGGTAATTTTGGAGTTGTAAAGATGAAAAATAAAGATTTTCTAAAATTAAAGAAAAAGAAGATATTGTGATTACAACCAATCTTGGGCATAGGTTGATTCTTAAAGATTCTAGATATGTTCTTGACTTATGGTTAAATTTAATTTCAGCTGGTGTCCTTAATAAAAATGGTTTTGAGAGTTATTTTGATCATGGAAGATGGAAATGAGCAATAGGTTCGCTTATTATTGCTAGAGGAACAAAGTTTTGCACTCTTTACAAAACTAGTATGCAGACTCTTAAAGAAGAATTAAATACTACTTCAAAGGATGTCTCTACAGAGTTATGGCATAAAAGACTTAGGCATATGAGCCAGAAGGGCGTGAAGATTCTAACAAAGAAAAACCTTCTCTCCAAAGGTATACATACCATCCTGTGTGATCATTTCTTATTTGGCAAGCAACATAAAGTTTCCTTTATTAGAAATCCTCCTAGAAAAAACACTAAGCCACTAGATCTTGTTTATTCTGATGTTTGCACTATGGAAGTTAAAATAATGTGAGGTGCATTATATTTTGTTACATTTATAGAAGATGCATCAAGAAAAGTGTAGAGTTACACTGAAAACTAAAGATGAAGTCTTTGGGATTTTTCAAAAATTACAAGCCATGGTAGAAAAGGAAATGGGTAGATTTTTAAAGTGCTTGCGCACTGATATTGATGGAAAGTATACTTCTAATACGTTCAAAGAATATTATACCACATATAGAATTAAACATAAATTGACTGTTTCTTTAGCTCCTCAATAGAATGGGGTGGTAGAAAGAATGAATCTTATTATTATAGAGAGAATAAGGTATATTCTCTCATCAGAAAAGTTGCCTAAACTATTTTTGGGTAAGGCCATAAAAATTGCTATCTATCTGATTAATTTATGTCCTTCATTTCCTTAGAAGGTGATATTCTTCAAAGAGTTTGGACTAATAAAAATGTCTCTTATTCTTATTTATATGTTTTTTATTGTAAAGCCATATGCCCAAGGAGAATAAATCAAAGCTTGATGCCAAAGCCATCTTGTGCATTTTCATTGGTCATAGTAATGATAAGTTTGGATATAGGCTATGGGATCCTAAACAGAGAAGATTGTATAAAAGCAGGGATATTATCTTCCATGAGAAACTAATTATAAAAGATTTTAAGAAGACTGAGTGTGCTACACAGTACATTCTAGAGAAAGTCATGAAGACTATGGTGATACTACTAGTGATGATGCACTCACTCATGTTGATGCTGAGGAAACTAATCAGTCTATCCAAGAATTTGAGGAAGGAAAAGCTATTGAAACTCACATAAGAAGATCTAAGAGAGGAAGAATACCTTCTAAGTGTATAACAAAGATTATGTGTTGTTCATAGATGCTGGAGAGCCAGAAGACTACTATCAGGAAGCTCAAGCAATTTAGAATCAGAATATATGGAGGAAAGCTATATATGGAGTTGATTTACTATATAAGAATCACACATATGAGTTAGTGAAGCTGCCTAAGGAGATGAAAGCTTTGAAAAATAAATTGATCTATAAATTAAAGCAAGAGGTGATACAAAACAGATTAGATATAAGGCTAGATTAATGGTTAAAGGATTTGGGCAGGAAAAAGAAATTGATTTTGATGTGATCTTTTCTCTTGTAATAAAGATGCCATTGATCAGAGTTGTCGTAGGTCAAGCTGCTAGTCTGGCTTAGAAGTGGAACTATTAGATGTCAAAATAGCCTTCCTACATGGTAATCCATAAGAAGAGATATATATATATATATGAAGCAGCCAAAAGGATTAAAGATAAGAGGTAAAAAGTACTTGGTTTGCAGGTTAAAAAAGAGCTTATATGGGTTGAAATAGGCTTCAAGACAATGGTATAAAATGTTTGATTCATTTATAATGGATCAAGGCTACATGAGAACATTTACATACTATTATATTTGTTTTAGAAAATTTCTTAATGATAATTTCATTATTTTACTATGGTATGTTGATGATATGCTAATCATTGGGGAAGATGTTGGCTTTATTGACAAATTGAAGAAAGATCTTAGTAAATCTTTTGATATGAAAAATTTGTAACTAGCTAATAAAATCTTGGGGATGAGAATTTTATATGATAGGAAAGCCAAGAAGCTTTGGTTGTCACAAGAAACTTATATTAAACAGGTGCTTAAAAGGTTTAACATGAAAGAGGTCAAATTAGTATGCACATCTCTTGCTAGCTACTTCAAATTGAGTTATCAACAGTGCCCTTCAAGCGAGAAGGAGTCAAAGGAAATAGAAAAAATTTCTGATGCATATATGATAGGAAGTCTGATGTATACCATAATATGCACGAGGCCAAACATAGCATATGCAATGGATGTTGTAAGTAAGTATCTTGCTAATCTAAGAAAATAACATTGGGAAGTAGTAAATTGGATACTAAGGTATCTTAGAGGCTCATCAAAGTTTTGTTTTTGCTTTGATGGTTCAAAACTTATTTTAGAAGGCTTCACAAATATAGATTGGGCAGAAGAAATAGATGAGAGAAAGTCTACTTCTAGTTAGTTATTTGCATTTGTAGGGAGAACAATTGCATAGCAGTCTAAGTTATAAAAGTACATAACTCTCTGCATAACTAAAGCAGAATATATTGTAGCTACAGAAGCTAGAAAGGAGATGTTGTGGATGAAGAGATTTCTTGAAGAATTAGGCTTGAAATAGCTTTGTAATACATTGTGATAGCCAAAGTACCATGGACCTAAGCAAAAATGCCATGCATCGTTCTAAAACAAAGCATGTTGATGTCAAATATTATTAGATCTGAGATGTGTTAGAAAAGGATTTGATGGGAATTAAAAAGATTCATACAAAGAAGAATCCGTCAGACGTGATAAAAATTGTACCAAAGGAGAAGACCGAGTTGTGCTAGAAGTTAGCAGGCTTAGTAGAGCCTTTTGTATGAATTAGGAGGGGGAGATGTGTTGAGCTGGGTCCTGCTTTTATGTGGGCCTATGATCCAATAAAATAAAAGGATTAAGTGACCCCTTGAAAAAAGATGTAGAAGAGGAGAAACAAAGGTGTGAAAGAAAAAAGCGGCTGAGAGAAAAAAAATAAAAGATCTTTTATAATCAATATTTTCTTTGATTAGAAAGTGATACAATCTTCGATTGACATAAAATTTCAGAAGAAAATTATTTGTAAGGTGTTCTTCACATCCAACGGTCTGATATTGAATTCGTTTCTCCTTAGTGGCATTTTCTTGGCCCTAATTCGAATAATTTTATTCCATTCTTCTATTGAAATCTATCTATGTTGGGTAAGCAAATAATTTTTGGATGATCTTTGGCATTGCTAGAAGAATTATTGCAACCCCATTATTGATCTCAATGGTGAAAGATTTATTTAATCTAGATTTTGTGATTTTTTTCTTCATATTGAAGGGTTTTCTATGTTAAATCTTGGTATCTTATAATTATATTTTCTTATTTTTGTATATTTGTCCTTGGTTGCATATACTCCTACCAATAACTCATAGACATAGCATATTGCTTGCCAAACCTTTCTTTTTCTCAAAAAGATTTTCTATATGTTTACCCTCGTAGACATCCAAAGTTGCATATATACCCTCTCAAATTTATTATTAACGTATATACTCTTATAATTATTTTTTTCTGATGTATGACATTATAAATATATAAACTTACAAGAATATTCTCAAAAATTTTCTATTTACTTATATACCTTTATAAATTATTATTTTTTACATATATACCTTTATAAATTTACTATTTGCATGTGTACACTTATAAATCATTAATTTTTTTAACATTTTTTTTTCCTTATTAAGTTAAATTTATGCATTGAAAAAAAGGAATAATAGATTAAGGTACATAAATAAAAAAGAAATATTTTATAAGAACATACATGCAAATAGCAAAATTGTGAGATATACACATCATTTTAAATAATTAAAAGAGTATATATATAAAAGAAAATGATTATAAGAGTGTATATATATATATATATAAATAGATATATATAATTTCAGATATTATAAATAAAAATAAATAAAAATTTTCAAAATTAAGAAGTAGTTTGCAAAGGCGGTGCACTTCTTTTAAGTGAGAGCGAGGCGAAGCACCGAAGCTCCTGCCCAGCTTTTATTGGCAAGGTACGAAGAAGGGTGAATGAATAATTTACGTGCCGAGCGGCATCCGCGCCTTTCGAGACAATTTATTTGCATACTTTAAAGGAAAAGTGCAGACATGCCCTGTAAATAAAACATTTAGCCATGTTCCATCGTTCAAAATGGAAGTTCTTGCTCCTTCCCCCACTTCCACCCGCAGAGTCTGCTACATTAAGATGACAGTTCTTATATATGTTATCACCAGACGAACACTACTTCAAACCACTTTAAACGTTTCCAGCATCTGCTGCCATCAGGATATTAGGGATTTCCATCAACCGGTGCCTTAAATTCTTTAAACTGGTGGAGAATTTGTACAGGATGCTGGATTACTGCACCATTTTGGTGGGGGCGGTTCTTCCGCAGGCTTAAACGGTTTTCTCCTTGGACTAGGACTTTTGTTCCCCAGTGGATTTGGTGGAGGGTGTGGCCAGCTGTGCCCATTAGTATGACGCAAGGTTCTAGCAATAACATCTGCAAACATTCGAAGTAGTGAACTAATCAAAAAGAAAATAGAGAGGGGATTAGAAAATAGAGAGGGGATTAAATAATAATAATAATAATAAAAGAATGAACGTTTTCCCGTAAGAGATGGCCAAGGCTAGTTCCACCAAGCCGCCGCCTACCTCCTCTCACGACTTCTGGCTGCAGTGCAAAGAGCAGGGCAGCTAAAATCTCCAACGCTACCAAGAAACTTATGAGGGAACAAGAAAGCTTCATCTTCTCGATTGCTTGAGCTTTGTACATGTAATTGCTTGGCTTGCTGTTATTATAGGGGCAGAGGCTTCAGCTTTCAAACAAAGTATGAGTCAACTATATGAGCCGAAGTCCAATTGCGTAATTGGATCTATTTGCTTCATTTCCACACTTGATTTTTTCAAGAAAGTGATGCATCTTATACTGAACCAGTTTTGGACATTGACTTGGAAATTTATGTCAATTTACCTAACGCGGTTTTGTTTTCATCAAACCTTTCCGAGAAATTGAGGTGTGCCCATTGCATTGACACTATATATATATATATATATATTGTTGAATGAAATACTAAATCCTTTTGTTGGCTATTTTATCTTTAATATCTGATCCTATATATACTTCGATATGACAGTGTAAAGAATAGATAAATCTTTATCCAGACATAGATGTGAACAATATATAAAACAGGAATATAAGGATGTATTTGATTTCTGAGAATAGTTTCGATTTTTATATTTATTTTCATAAAAAATAGAAAATACTTATAAAAACGCATTTGGTGAATAAAAATGGAAACAATTTTATAGAAAATACAACTGCAAAATGAGAGAAAATTAAAAACAATCTAAAGATATTTTTACTATTTTCCGTAAAAGAAGAAAAAATGTACAAAACAAAGAACCCGATTTGCACTCTTATATTTCTTATTTTTTATTTTTAAAAATAGAAACATAAAATTTATCATAAAAAAATTTGGTTACACTATTTTTACTTTTTGTTTTTTAAAAATAACATCTTTTAGAACCTAAGATAATTTTTTTGAAAAGTTATAATATATTATTAATATATAATTATAAATATTGATATATTACAATAATATAATATTAATTATTATAATATATTATATATTATTAATATTATATTTATAATTATATTATTATTTATTATAATAATATAATATTAACATGTTATATTATAATATTATTAATAATATAATATTAATTATATTACTATAATATCATTAATATTACATTATTATTTATATTTATTATATATAAAAAATATGTAATTTATATGCAATACATTATACTAATATATATAATATAATATATAATATAATATTATTAATAAAATAATTAATCTTATATTATAATATGTAATTTATATATAATATATATATATAATTATTATAATAATATATTATATATTATATATTATAATCTATATTATTATGTAATGAAGTATTATATTTTATATTATAATATTATAATATTATATATTTTCTTTTTTAGTTATCCTTTTAAAAATATTATTTATAATAAAAATAAAAAAATAGAAAATAAGTTTGTTTTCATTTACCAAATACATTTTTTAGAGATCAGAAAACAAAAAATGAAACTATTTTCAGGAAATAAAAATGAAAAATAAAAATAGAAAATATTCTCAAAAATCAAACGTAGCCTAATAGTTATAAAACTTCAACATAAATACAAGGACTAAGACCTAAAATGGGCGTTAGATTTATTTATTTATTTATTTTGAAGATTTTGTAATATTGTTGATGAATGGTCCATTTGTTGGAAGCGTGCCTTCTTTTGCTGGCATTAAAGTCTAACTAGTTTTTTGGAGAAATGGTGACCGACTCCATTCAGTTTTCACAAATCCCTTTAGGCTTCGTTCTTTGGTGAAAAAAATTTATAGAAAAGTTGGTCAACTTTTTCATTAACCAATTTACTCATGTTCTTTTACTTTGATCAAAAAAGTCAAAAGAATAAGTTGCATTTCCAAGCTATCATTTAGCTGTCAAATTAAAGGCAACACTTAATTATTTAAGAGCTATCTAAATTGATTTTCTACAGATTAGGTAAAATATATTTTTTATCTTTCTCAAATATCTCAGCACGATTATGATTTTTTCTTCCATTAATACTCTTTGATTCTTCCTTTCATCTGTTTTTCACTCTCAATGCATTTTGAGAAGAAAAAGTAAGAAGATAACATTTATAAAAGATTTCGTAATTAAAATAAAAATATCTTTCTATGATAGAATTTATGTTTTGAGATATAATACCGTTATTTAATTAGTAAATAGTAGCTATAAAAATTTATTTTTATTTAAAAAATAAAATTTGTATATGATTAATGTATATATCGAAAGTATGACTGAAAATATAATTTGGTAAAAGAAAACTAAGCTTCAATCATAGAAAGATAGTATATAATTAGTATGCAGATTAGGTCTCATAGTATAATGGGTATTATGGAAAGATGAATAAATTTTAGCAACTTATTTAGATAAGTTATAATGTAAAAGAACATGGGTAATAGATACTAGAGACACTTTTCAATGTACAAAAGAATATGGATAAATTATTCTCTGATCTAAGTGTTGCCTATGTAACACTTACTTAAAAAAATATGGATTTCTGAGTAACTTTGATACCTCTCAAAGAATGATGCTTTAAAGCCTATACATCTCCATCACATGTATTTATATGCTTATAATAGCATTTGTTAGCATATAAATTATTGCTTAAGTCAACAAAAACTTGTCAATTAGAATGGTAACTGGGTACTTTAAAGACCTAAAATGGGTGTAAAAGCAAATATAGACTTATCCTATTATGGAAGACTACCAAGTAAAAATTATTTGCCTACCCAATATAAATGGATTTCAACAGAAGAATGGAACAAAATCATTTAAATTAGGGCCAAGAAAATGCCACTTAAGAGAAATGAATTCAATATCAGACTGTTGGATGTGAAGAACATATTACAAATAATTTTTTTCTAAAATTTTATCTCAATCGGAGAATGTATTACTTTCGAATCAAAGAAAAATATGGACTATAAAAGATCTTTTATTTTTCTTCTCTCAGCTGCTTTTTTCTTTCACACCTCTGTTTCTCCTCTTCTACGCCTTTTTTCAAAGGGTTACTTAATCCTTTTATTTTATTGGATCATGGGCCTATATAAAAGCAGGACCCAGCTCAACACATCTCCCTCTCCTAGTTCATACAGAAGGCTCTACTAAGCTTGCTAACTTCTTGCACAACTCGGTTTTCTCCTTTGGTACAATCTTTATTATGTCTGATGGATTCTTCTTTGTATGAATCTTCTTAATTTCCATCAAATCCTTTTCTAACACATCTCAGATCTAATAACATCAACATGCTTTGTTTTAGAATGATGCATGGCATTTTTGCTTAGGTTTATGGTACTTTGGCTATCACAATGTATTACAAAGCTATTTCAAGCCTAATTCTTCAAGAAATCTCTTCATCCACAATATCTTCTTTCTAGCTTTTGTAGCTACAATATATTCTCCTTTAGTTATGCATAGAGTTATGTACCTTTATAATTTAGACTGCTATGAAATTACTCTCCCTACAAATGCAAATAACTAACTAGAAGTAGACTTTCTCCCATCTATTTCTTCTGCCCAATCTATATTTGTGAAGCTTTCTAAAATAGGATTTGAACCATCAAAGCAAAAACAAAACTTTGATGAGCCTCTAAGATACCTTAGTATCAATTTTACTACTTCCCAATGTTATTTTTTTAGATTAGCAAGATACCTACTTACAACATCTATTGCATATGCTATGTTTGGCCTCGTGCATATTATGGTATACATCAGACTTCCTATCGTAGATGCATAAGAGATTTTTTCTATTTCCTTTGACTCCTCGCTTGCAGGGCACTGTTGATAACTCAATTTGAAGTGGCTAGCAAGAGACGTGCATACTAATTTGACCTCTTTCATATTAAACCTTTCAAGCACCTGTTTAATATAAGTTTCTTGTGACAACCAAAGCTTCTTGGCTTTTCTATCACATAAAATTCTCATCCCCAAGATTTTATTAGCTAGTCACAGATCTTTTATATCAAAAGATTTACTAAGATCTTTCTTCAATTTGTCAATAAAGCCAACATCTTCCCCAATGATTAGCATATCATCAACATACCATAGTAAAATAATGAAATCATCATTAAGAAATTTTCTAAAACAAATATAATAGTCTGCAGATGTTCTCATGTAGCCTTGATCCATCATAAATGAATTAAACATTTTATACCATTGTCTTGAAGCCTATTTCAACCCATATAAGCTCATTTTTAACCTGCAAACCAAGTGCTTTTTACCTCTTATCTTTAATCCTTTTGGCTACTCCATATATATCTCTTCTTATGGATTACCATGTAGGAAGGTTGTTTTGACATCTAATAGTTTCACTTCTAAGCCAAACTAGCAGCTTGACCTACGACAACTCTGATCAATGGCATCTTTATTACAAGAGAAAAGATCACATCAAAATCAATTTCTTTTTCCTGCCCAAATCCTTTAACCATTAATCTAGCCTTATATCTAATCTATTTTGTATCACCCTCTTGCTTTAATTTATAGATCCATTTATTTTTTTAAGCTTTCATCTCCCTAGGCAGCTTCACTAACTCATATGTGTGATTCTTATATAGTAAATCAACTCCATGTATAGCTTTCCTCCATATATTCTGATTCTTATTTGCTTGAGCTTCCTGATAGTCTTCTGGCTCTCCAGCATCTATGAACAACACATAATCTTTGTTATACACTTAGAAGGTATTCTTCCTCTCTTAGATCTTCTCAGGTGAGTTTCTTCTCCTTCCTCAAATTCTTGGATAGACTGATTAGTTTGCTCAGCATCAACATGAGTGAGTGCATCATTACTAGTAGCATCACCATAGTCTTCATGACTTTCTCTAGAATGTATTGTGTAGCACACTCAGTCTTCTTAAAATCTTTTATAATTAGTTTCTCATGGAAGATAATATCCCTGCTTTTATACAATCTTCTCTGTTTAGGATCCCATAGCCTATATCCAAACTTATCATTACTATGACCAATGAAAATGCACAAGATGGCTTTGGCATCAAGCTTTGATTTATTTTCCTTGGGCATATGCATAAAAGCTTTACAATAAAAAACATATAAATAAGAATAAGAGACATTTTTATTAGTCCAAACTCTTTGAAGAATATCACCTTCTAAGGAAATGAAGGACATAAATTAATCAGATAGATAGCAATTTTTGTGGCCTTACCCAAAAATAGTTTAGGGAACTTTTCTGATGAGAGAATATACCTTATTCTCTCTATAATAATAAGATTCATTCTTTCTACCACCCCATTCTATTGAGGAGCTAAAGAAACAGTCAATTTATGTTTAATTCTATATGTGGTATAATATTTTTTGAACGTATTAGAAGTATACTTTCCACCAATATCAGTGCGCAAGCACTTTAAAAATCTACCCGTTTCCTTTTCTACCATGGCTTGTAATTTTTGAAAAATCCCAATGACTTCATCTTTAGTTTTCAGTGTAACTCTACACTTTTCTTGATGCATCTTCTATAAATGTAACAAAATATAATGCACCTCACATTATTTTAACTTCCATAGTGCAAACATCAGAATAAACAAGATCTAGTGGCTTAGTGTTTTTTCTAGGAGGATTTCTAATAAAGGAAACTTTATGTTGCTTGCCAAATAAGAAATGATCACACAGGATGGTATGTATACCTTTGGAGAGAAGGTTTTTCTTTGTTAGAATCTTCACGCCCTTCTGGCTCATATGCCTAAGTCTTTTATGCCATAACTCTGTAGAGACATCCTTTGAAGTAGTATTTAATTCTTCTTTAAGAGTCTGCATACCAGTTTTGTAAAGAGTGCAAAACTTTGTTCCTCTAGCAATAATAAGCGAACCTATTGCTCATTTCCATCTTCCATGATCAAAATAACTCTCAAAACCATTTTTATTAAGGACACCGGCTGAAATTAAATTTAACCATAAGTCAAGAACATATCTAGAATCTTTAAGAATTAACCTATGCCCAAGATTGGTTGTAATCACAATATCTTCTTTTTCTTTAATTTTAGAAATATCTTTATTTTTCATCTTTACAACTCCAAAATTACCTCATTGGAAAGATGATAAATAATTAATACGAGGAGTATAGAATCTTTCAGCAGATATAACATTATGTCATGATAAAGTTCATATAATTTAATATTTCAATTTGATATTATTAAAAAAATACTATGACACTACTATGTCATCAAAACCATTAGAGTTTTTCTTTTTCTTTTTTTTTTTTAAATGGCTGGTCGCAAGGTGCAGTAATAGATGGCATGATATTGTATCAATATAAAAATAATAATGTGTATATAATAATCATTGAACCTTTTGGTTATTACATATATCTCGATGCCATGGTAAACTAGAGACCACTTTAGTTGCCATTATAATGTTTTTCTAAAAGAATAATTACTATTATTACAACTTTTCATATCCATCTATAAAACCATATATTAAGCTCAGTGTCTTGATATGGCCATTTTACTTTACAATTTCTTTAAAAAATTTGCTGTCGTTTTTATAATTTTATACCATCCATATCTAAAACCATGTATTCAGCTCGATTAGCTCGGGTCCCAGTAGAACCCTTCTAATTGACAAATTTTTGATGACTTAAATAATAATTTATATGGTAATGTGAATAATTATAAGCATGTAAATACAAGTAATAAATATGTAGACCTTGATAGGGATATATGGAAACTGAATGGATCCGCCACCCATTTCCGTAGAAAACTAGTCAGGCTTTAACGTCAACTTGCCCCGCCTACCAGTCGTCAAGAGAAACGTAAAAAACAAGCCACGTTTCCAACAGATAAACCATCCATCAACAATATTACAAAAACTCTATACAAAAAATATTCATCTCTACCCATATTTTCCCCGCTATTTTATATTAGCACTTGTATAGTTAGCATGTTAGATTTTAGTCCTCGTATGTAGGCCACAACTATTACATTCCCATTTTGCAAAATTTACAATCTATTTCTGTGCAAAGCTTCATCTATTTTTTACACGTTACCTCCAAATATATATGAGATCAGGTATTAAAGATACACTAGCCATCAAAAAGAATAATATTTCATCACAAAAATTTTATATATATAATGACAGTAGAATCTATGGGCAGACCGCAATTTCGTGGAAAATTTACTTTCACAATGTTATTCTGAAAAACAAAAGAAAAATAAAGGAAAACACAAAACTACCAGGTAATTTAACATAAATTTCCAAGCCAAGGTCCGAAAGTGGTGCGGTACAAGATGCATCACTGTCTCGGAAAAATCAAACTTTGAAATGAAGCAAATAGCTCCAATTACGCAATTAGACCTTGAATCCCATGCTTGACTGGCACTCTGTTTGAAGTCTGAAGTCTCTGCCCCTATAATAGCAGCAAGCCAAGCAATTACAGGTACCAAGCTAAAGTAATCAAGAAGATGAAGCTTTCTTGTTCCCTCATAAGTTTCTTGGTAGCGTTGCAAATTTTAGGTGCCCTGCTCTTTGCACTGCAGCCAGAAGTCGTGAGAGGGGGTAGGTGGCGGCCTGGTGGAACTAGCCTTAGGCCATCCATCTCGTTGGGGAAAACGTTACATTCTTTTTCTATTTTTCTTTTGATTCCCTCTCTATCTTTTTGATTAGTTCACTGCTTCCAATGTTTACAGATGTTATTGGTAAGACCTTGCGTGATGCTCTTTATGGGCGCAGCAGGCCAACTCCACCAACTCCACAGGGGAACGGACCGCCGATTACGCCTTTGAATGTACCGCCCCCACCATACTGATGCCGTAATCCGGCATCCTGTAGAAATTCTCCACCGGTTTAAAGAAGGCGCCAGCTGGTGGAAATTCCTAATGTCTTGAGAGCAGCAGATGTTGGAAATGTTTAAAGTGCTTGGAAGTAGATATCATATAAGAAATGTCATCTTAAAGTAGTAGACTCTACGGGTAGAAATGGGGGAGGAGTAAGAAGCATAATTTTTTTATTTAGAGGGATATGCCTGCACTTTTGCTTTAAAATATGCAAATGAATTGTTTCGAGGAGCGCGCGTGCAACTCAGCATGCATGTTATTGATTCACTCTTCTTCGTACCTTACTAATAAAAGCTAAGGAGGAGTTTCCGTGGTCCACTCCGCTACTTCATTTCAAAAAAAAGCAGCGCCTTGCGAAGCACTCCTTAATTTTGAAAATTTTTTATGTATATATCTTTATAATATCTAAAATTATATATATATAATTATATTCTTTTATATGTATATCCTTTTAATTATTTGAAATGATGTGTATATCTTATAAATTTGCTATTTTCATATATATTTTTATAAAATATTTTCTTTTACTTGCATACCCTAATGCATTATTTCTTTTTTCAATGCATACATTTAATTTAATAAGAAAAAATATGCTAAAAATATTATAAGAGTATATGCACCAACAGTAAGTTTATAAGGGTATAGATGTAAAAGAAAATAATTTATAACGGTATACATGAAAATAGAAATTTTTTAAAAATATGTATGTAATTTTATATATTTATAATATTATATATAGGAAAAAATAATTATAAGAGTATGCATATAAATAATAAATTTGAAAGGATATCTATATAATTTTGGTTCTCTAAGAGAGTAAAAATATAAAAATCCTTTTTGAGAAAAGAAAGGTCTGCCGATCGATGTCTATAAGGGTATACACATAAATAGGAAAGAAATAATCTATATATTAACATGTAAATTACCTTTGTATAGCATTTGGTGCCAATCCACTGCACTGTGCAAAACACCACCCATTCCTCATTATCTCCATCTAAATCGTTCTTCCTTTGCCTCATATGTAGAATATTTAGAAAATAATTTATATATAAGTCTTCTTCGGATTTATTTAAATTGTCAAGAAGAGTCATTTTAAAAAATTTACGAAAAGAATTATTCAAGTGAGTGGTGGCAAAAATAGCCACCATATTGCTTGAGAAAAGGAAAAGAATCGTGCAAGTAGATGCATGCATCCCTTCTCGTCTACTGCATCTTCTATTCCTTTCTATGAAAATCCACGTCACCTTTTTTCTTTTTTTTTTTTCTTTCTTTTTTTGTGGTGATCTTGCTATGGTCCATGCGAGCCAATATGTTAATTAACTTATGGTAAGGTGGCAGCACTTCAATCATCGTCTTGTTGGTCTTATTGCTTCTTGTTACCTCATTGTACATCATGCAAGGAATATTGATGGCAGGAGATGAGCAAATTAAGTTTGATTTGAAAGCCTGTTGAGAAAGTCTGCATAGTCCTTAGCTTGTTTTCCCTCCAAGGCTTGCCAGTCTTCTTTATTTTTCTTTTTCAAGGATTCTTGGAGGAAGACACTGGGACCAACTTGCTAATCCATAATCGTGGCACTATTTTAATTTCCTCCTGAAATGCCAGAGACTGGCTAAAAATTTGTGTGCGGAGAAAATAGAGAATAGGAGAACAGAGAGGGGAGACGGGGACGATGGATAAAAACGTAACGTGATAAGAGATAGATGTTGTGAGCTTTGTGCTTCACCTTTAATTGATGGAATCTAATACATTGGGTGTTCATAGTCTTAGCTATTATTTTATTTTATTTTATTAAAAAAAACTTGTGACAGTGACACCAAAGAATTTTCATTTCTTAATAATTAGAAACCTTTTCGACGATAAAAACTTTGGAACGAACACAATGGCACATAAATTACAAGTGTAAAACATTAAAAAATATTTAAATAATAATAATATATTTCCATTCAATTACAAAGATAAGAATTTACAAGTAAATTTATTGTATACATTTTCAATTGATAAAAAATTAATTCTTTTCCATAATTTATGCAAAAATAATAAGTATTTGGAGGAGAAGCTTGATTTAATTCAAATAAGTATTTTTATGTATAATTAGGTATTTGCATATGAACTTTTAAGGCACACCTTCGTAAAATACTCATCTTTTATTATTTTTTACATTTAATATTCTTTCATATAAAATAAACTATTTACATGAGGTAATTGACACATAGAAAAAAATACTAATGGAAAAAAAATACTAATAACAAAATTTAATTATTCCTTATTTGTAAAATTAATATTGAAATTAAAAATCATATAGTCAGCTCAAGCCTTCCATATAACCCTTCTACTTCATAATTTTTTGACAGCATCACGATTAATTTTTATATTAATTAATGTAAATAATTATAAATATATAAATATATGCAATAAAGATGTATAGACTTTCGATAAGGATGTGTCGGTGCAGTGGTAACTTAAAACCACTATAATTGCCACTATAATATTTTTAAAACTAATATTTTTTTAAAAAATATTAATTGCCATTTTTAAATTTTATACTATCCATCTTTAAAATCGTGCGTTCAGCTCAGGATCTTGGTAGAACCCTTTTACTAGACAAGTTTTTGTCAGCTTCAATAATAATTTATATAGCAATAAATATTATTTTAAGAATATAAATTCAGATGATAAAGGTGTGTAGACTTTAAAAGGAATATGTGAATAGTTAAAATAATAATAATAAAAAAATTAGGCTTTATATAATTCCTAGGGTTACACCTAGCGGTTTTGTGGATGTTTCACATGTTCAACCCAAAACTTTACAGGTTGGGGCATGATAATTTCTATGATAAATCTTATTTAACCTCAATAAGAAAGAAAGATCTTCTAAAGCAATCAAAAATAAAAACAAAAAGTTTCCAAGCTTAGCTACTAAAATAGGTTTTATCTTCGATTGGTTTAGTTCTAAGTCGATTCCAAGCTGGGATCAATTCCATTTTATGTTCAAAATCTTAGACCTAATCTTGACAGGATTAATTCTTAGTTTTTATTTGGAAGCAATCTAATCAAACTTATGTTCACCTCTGTAGATAACTATGGTGCTTTGAGATGCGCTTTTCAGTTTGAGTAAAATCTTAGAGGCAATTCTACTTTTTTAAAGTATGCAGTTACTTCCTAATCTTTTATGATGTGATAAGTCTATTTTTGCTCAACATGTCTTGTTCAGATTCAATTTTCTCTCCATATTAAATTGAGGCAGAACAAGTTTGTCATCATATTCTGAAAATTTATTAGCTATTCTAGCTCATCATAACCTGGTCAAAACATTACAATTTTTTTTATCAATTTTTTCTATTTATATGCATATATATATATATATATATATATATGCTTAAGCAAATGTAACATTGTGTCATGATAAAGGTCATATAATCTAATATTTTAATTTGTCATTATTAAAGAAATACTATGGCGTTATTATCTCATCAAATCCATTAGCATTTTTTTTTTTTAATTGGCTGATTGCAAAGTGAAGTAATAGATGGCAAGACCTTGTATCGGTATAAAAATAATAATGTGTATATAATAATCATTATATCTTTTGGTTATTACATATATCTCAACACCATGGCAAACTAGAGACAACTTTAATTGCCATTATAAAGTTGGTCCAAAAAAATAATTGCCATTATTACAACTTTATATATCCATCTTTAAAACCATATATATAAATTTATGTAACAAAGATATGTAGACTTTTATGGATGTGTAGCCTAAAGACCACCACAACTCTCACAATACTATTTCTTCAAAAAATTAGTTGCTGTTATTGTAATTTTATACTATCCATATCTAAAACCATGTATTCAGCTTCATTAGCTAGGGTCTCTGTAGAACCCTTCTAATTGGCAAATTATTGATGGCTTAAATAATAATTTATATGGTAATGTGAATAATTATAAGCATATAAATACAAGTAATAAAGATGAAGACCTTGATAGGGATATGTGGAAAGTGAAGGGACTCCACCACCATTTCCGTAGAAGACTGGGACTCCACCACCATTTCCGTAGAAGACTTGTCAGACTTTAATGTCAACTTGCCCCCTCTACCACTAGTCAAGAGCAGCCAAAAAAGCCACTTTTCCAACATATAGACCATCCATCATCAATATTACAAAAACTCTATAAAAAAAATATGCATCTCTACCAGTATTTTCCCTGCTATTTTATATTAGCACGTTAGCATTTCAGATTTTAGTCCTCGTATGTAGGCCATAGCTATCACATTTCCATTTTGCAAAATTTTCACATCTATTTCTGTGCAAAGCTTCATCTATCTTTTACACGTCACCTCAAAATATATATGCGATCAGGTATTAAAGATAAACTAGCCATAAAAAAGAATAATATTTCATCACAAAAATTATATATATAATGACGGTCGACTCTATGGATAGACCGCAATTTCGTGGAAAAACAAAACTGTCAGATAAATTGACATAAATTTCCAAGTCAATGTCCGACATTGGTGCGGTATAAGATGCATTACTTTCTTGGCAAAATCAAACGTTGAATCGAAGCAAATAAATCCAATTACTCAATTGGACCTTCGATCATACGCTTGACTGGCACTAAAGTATGAAGCCTCCTGCCCCTATAATAACAGCATGCCAAGAAATTGCAGGTATACAGCTCAGGTAATCAAGAAGATGAAGCTTTCTCGTTCGTTCATAAGTTTCTTGGTAGCGTTGGAGATTTTAGCAGCCCTGCTCTTTGCATTGCAGCCAGAAGTCGTGAGAGGAGGTAGATGTACGGCTTAGTAGAACTAGCCTTGGCCCCAGAGCATGAACCTTTCTCAGTTTCTTTCGATAAAAGGCTTAATATATATATATTTTCCTCTTTTCCTTCTGATTAGTTCAGCATGTTTGCAGATGTTACTGCTCGGACGTTGGGTCATACTTATGAGAGCAAAAGAAGGTGGGCACCTCCACCTCCACCTCCGCCACTGACGAACGAACATCATAATTCAAGGGTTGCACCGTCCGGGCCAAGCGGAACTACAAGGGCCCCGCCACCACCAAGGTGCTGTGACCGGGCATCCCGTGCAAGTTCTCCGCCAGTTTGAGGAACAAGAGGCCCCAGCGGATGGAAATCCCTAATACCTTGGCAGCAGCATGTATTGGAAACGTTCTAAATACGTTGAAGTAGTGTTTGTCCAGTAGCAATATTATATAAGAAACGTCATCTTGAAGTAGTACACTCTGCGGGTAGGAATGGTGTGAGAAATAAGAGCTTTCTTTTTAAAAAGGATGGAACGAGCATAAATATTTGATTTAGAGGGGCATGTGTGCACTTTCCCTTTTAAATATGTAAATAACTTTAGTAGCGCCGTTGCAGCTCGGCGGCATGCCTCATATTTCTTGATTCGCTCTTCGTAACCTTCTTTCTACGAATAAAAGCCAGAGAGATGTTTATGTGGTCCGCTTCACTTTACTAAAAAAAAAAAAAAAAAAAGGGCAGCGCCTTTGCCAAGTAGCTCTTAATTTTGATTTTTTTTAATGTATATATCTTTATAATATTTGAAGTTATTTTAATTCCTCATAATTTTGCTACTTGCATGTATATACTTATAATCATTTTCTTTTACACGAATATCCTTCTTCTAATTATTCAAAATTATGTATATAACCCACTAATTTACATTTGCTTGCATATCCTTATAAACTATATCTTTTTCATTTTTACATTTATCTTAATAGGAAAAACATACAAAAAGAAATAATTTATAAGATATACACGTAGATAATAAATTTATGAGAGTATAAATGTAAAAATAATTTATAAAAGTATATATATAAATAGTAAATTTTTATAATATTATACATGTAACAAGAAATAATTATAGGGGTGTATGCATATATATATATATATAAGAAATTTGAGAGGCTACATATGTAATTTTTGAGATATTTATAGGTAAATGCATAAAGTCTTTTTGAAATTCAAAGGTATATAGAAATCATAACCTATATTTGAAAGATTATTTTTGATGCCAAACTCATCGTTCAGTCAAAAGGGTTGTGAATTTTATGTCATGCCTTTGAGTCAAAGCACAACCCAAGGAATGAAACAACTCGCTACATATATATGTAAGATTGGGATTCATGAGCTTGCAAGGCGAAAAACTATCAAATAAATGATATAACTAAACCAATAATAATATTGTAATAAAACTAACTAGAGTTTTCTAAAATTTGAATTGACAAATGCCAATCTGACTACAACTTAATGTCAACAAAAATTATCATTTTATCAACATAACCATTTTACAACAATTTTTAAAAGTTTTCATTAGTTATACAAGATCAAAATAACTAAGAGATACGAGGCATAGATGATTTTCTTCTTCTTTGAGCACTCTTAATTACCAAAGGCCTTCTCCATTTCTATTATCCTTTTTAGTCTCAAGAAAATCATTTTTAGTTCCTGTAAATGGTAGTGTAGCCAATCCTTTAAACTTAGTGCAACTACTCTATCTCCTCTACCACCATTGCAGCTATTGAGTTTGCTATGGTTATTGATTTTATTATAGTTGCAATTTTGTTGCATTTAAAATTATTGCTCTTGGATCAATTATTATTGTATATATATTGTCCCTGTGAGGATATGCATTAGCTATAGCATCTGAGACTCGAATTGTCCTTGGATATTCCCAAAGGGTCATCCAAATTGGCATTGCCAAGTCACCTAAGACCTTTTGCTGGTGAATGCTAGCAGCATAGGAACCTTTGCTTGAATAGGTGCTAGAAAAACATGCCATCTTGACCAATAGTCCTAAACAATAATACCAATAGATTATAAAATTTCTAAATTGCTTAAAATAGAAACAATAGGTAATCATATATAAGTTACAAATACAAAAACATTTTTCTTTGGTTATCAAATATCTACCTCATCTCCACTCATCTTGGTGTTATTCCTAAAGGATAAAATTGAGGATCTGATACCATTACAATAGTCATGCGCTTAACCTAAGACACAGTCAAGGAATGCAATAATCCATTGCGTATACTTATTACTATACTTTACAAGCAAGCAAGACAACAACCTGTCAGAAAAATAGATATAATCAAACTTTGGTAATATAATCATAATATAACTTTTAGAGCTAACTCAATCTTTCCAAAACTTGAATATTATAAAATAATATCTATAGAAAACTTTACAATTCTTAGATAAAAATTTCATTTGCAAGAGCAACGATCCAAACAAAGAATTTGTAAAATTCTAAAATTCTAAAATGCTGCATTTTAAAATGTTATTTTAAAATTCTAAAAACTTTTAAGATACCTTATCTAAACACAACTTAAGGAGGCATTTGTTATGAGATAATTCATCTAGGATATGATCTAGATAGTAGTGATAGGATCAATGCATTTGACAGCGATCCTATGTTGCTGTAGTCCCCAAGATTTAGGAATCAAAATATCCGTCATCTATAAAAAAATACTTAATATTATTTTTTATATTAATATAATATAATTTAATATTATAAAGTTATATTACAATTATAAATACTATAATAATTATAATATAATATGATAATATAATATAATTATTCTTATACTATAGTATTATAAAAAATAAACTTATAATTTAATCTAGATATTATAATTATAAAATAATATGAAATAATAAAATTTTTTTATGGTACTTGTAAAATATATTAGAGGTAGTTTTTCTTAAGTAGAGAAAGGTCAATTATTTAGGGATAATTTTAGTATTTTATAGTTGGTAAACAGGGATTCCCTTGACATACCAAATGCAGTAATCTTATGTGACTAGGAATATTTAATTACTATCATATATCATATCAAACATGGTAGCATGAAATTATTAGAAATCATATCACCTTTATATAAGATTCACTAGTGACCTAAGATCAATGTGGACATTCGATTTGGATTACTACATATGATGATCTTAGGTTATCAAGGATCTAAGATCAGCATGATCATCCTATTTGGTTTACCAAATAGCCCATAAGTATTTGCTTTTGCTCAACCAATTCCTCTCTTAGACACACATATTAGGCAATAAAATGATCATATAATGATCATGAATAAAACTTATTAGTTATCATATACTGAAATTGTGATTTATTTATTTTTTTAGAACAGCTGCACAAAGTTTCAAAGAAAATATGTGCATCTATAATTGAACATTCATTTTCTATAATAGTCGATGCAAAGAGGTCATATAAAGCGACAACCATGGTTGTTTAATTTTTAAGCTATTTGTGGTTAACACATATCCAACCAAGTAATATAGCGTGGGAACCTAGCGGTGTGCTTTAATGGCCAAGTTGAGAGAGAGAGAGAGAGAGAAAGAGAGAGAGAGAGAGAGAGAGGAGGAGGAGGAGGAGGAAGAATCACCTGAAAATAAATATATTTCTTTGTTGGTTATTAACCATAGACATTCATGATATGTGACAATATTTTGTTTTGTAATTGTAAGTACCGGTAATAAACTTGACCTTAATTTATTTGGTGTTGGTTTTCATCCTTTACGATTTCTTTTTTTCATTCTTTTTTTTTAAAAAAATAAGAAATCATATTTACTGATGGCTTTTACATCCATTATTTCTACCCAAAATAAGAGCCATAGTTTTATTTACGTCCAAACTTTTCTTGGGGCTATTTTTCCTTCAACTTGTTACATGTATGTCATCTTATTCTTTAATTCTTTTAACAAATCTGATTTCTATCACAATCATAAGATTACTATATTGAAACCCTCATGTTGGTATATACTCAAAACATAGATTGATAGAGTTTTGCCAAAGCATTAGACATCACTGACACAAAACATGGTCATGATAGCTTCCACTGGCAAATCGCCCAACAATTGCATGACCATTGTTTGAAACAAATATAAGTAATTGAGGGTATTCCTTTTCATTTATTTTTCATTTGTTTTTCTTCGTGCTTTTTATTTTTATTTTTATTTTTTTTCCGGTGCATGTTGCTGGTTTTGTTTACTTCTTTCGTGGGTAAAGCCTAATAACTTTTGATGTAAACTAGATTACACATACCATTATCAAGACGCCCTTCAACTTTGGCCGTTTGATTCTGACTTAGAAACTAAGACACCATGGAACATAGAACTAAACATGGTTATCAAACAAACAGGGATCTTAGGTGCTCCCAATATGCAATTGTGGTGAAATATTATATATATATAGAGAGATGAAATTGACTATATTCATATGTAATTAAGCCCAAATTCAATCACGGTCTCTATCGCTCAAATTCAATCACGGTCTCTATCATTACATGGATTTCAAAGCCAAAAATCTATTCTTTAAAAAAAACTGATGAAATAGATAGAAATAGATAAAATAAAAATAAAAATAAAAATAAATAAATAATAAATATAAATATGATGAAAATAAATGCTAAATTTTTAAGAATGATAATAAACACTTATTCCATAAAATAAATACTAATGTATCTGAAATAAATAAACAACCAACAAACACTTAGTTGGGATAATAAATACAAATGCTGCAGTAGAAATTATTAGAAACGTGGTATATAAAGAATGAAGTACATTTATTGAGATTGAACAAATGGGAAGGCCAGCTAATGCATGCGCATGTCCAACCTTAACATATTTCATTTCTTGGAATGCGCAATACATCACATACCTTATCCCATAGTTTCTATTTGTTTCTATAGCCTTTTTATTTATCATATAGACTAACTATTTTTTTTTAATTCAAACTAGCTACTTATTTTAGCTATATTAATGTTTATTTTGTAGGATAAATGTTTACAATCATCTTGAAAAAATTAATGTTTACTTCCATCATATTTTCATTTATTTTTACTTGTTTATATTTATTTTATTAAAAATTATATTTTTTAAGTAACTAATAATAATTAATAAGTGACTTTTTCGTTTTGAGATACACACCAATCTAATGATAAGGGCACCGATTAGTTTTAGACTTGATTCTACATGTAAAAGTAGCTAAGTTCATCTCTCTTCTACCTTCTAATCTATACATATTATACAGAAATAGACTTAACTATATTTAAATTCAAATGTAGCTAAGTTTAGAGTTTGATTACCTTCTTTATTTTTGGATCCATATGAATATCGAAGTCATTTTTATTTTATTTTTTTTATTTTTAAGTTTTATAAATTGTATATATCTAAGAATTAAAAAGATGATTGGATTTTATTTTGATTATATTCAAATGCAATAAAAAAAATTTATCCTTTCCTTTATATATATATATATATATATATATGGTTAGGGAGCAAACGCCATCCTCAACGAAAAAAAAAAAAAAAAAAGAAAGGTCAAACTCTAATTATTTCCCTACCGACTGCTTTCAGCGTGGCGCCCACTCGGTAATGAAAGCTTTGGCGTGCATGCGTTCTCATTTGGACAGCCCTTGAAAGGGATCCGGGACCCACTTTCTCTTCATAACTCATTCCCAGCTCCAAGCGCGTTCCGCGGCGTCAAAGCCGCTAGTTTCGGGGTGAGTTCGGATCCCCGGACGTGCGATCACCTACCGCGCGTGTATTGGGGAAGGCTTGGTGAAAGATCCACTCGACGCACTGGCCGTGCAATAACAACTGCAGTCCATGTATCGCAGAATGCGTTGGTGATTGAATGGGATAGACCTTCCCTCTTCCAAAGACTGATTTTTTATCATCTTAAACTCTCCTGCTGACCATATTGGACTGGAAATGGGTTGCCTGCCATGCCCAAGGATCGCCGGCGGTGGAGAAGAACGTCAACAATACGGGAACCGGCGTTGGGGCAAATCTACCTGAAAGCCCAAACCCATCATATATCTATAAAAATATAAAATAGGTTCAGGTCTTGGGCTCAGGTTTTGGATCAGCCTAATGTTTCCCTGAACCAAGCTTGAATTTGTCCATAGATTTTAGGTCCAACCCCAACCGAACCTTATGACAAGAGGCTAAGGCGGACATTGATGCCATCTCACATAAACAGCTGGAGCATCGATGTAAGTTCATGTAGGTTGAGCATTGCAAGTGCAAATTGCCAAATTAATATATACATTTCAATGCTCAATCCAAACAGAGCATCTCAAAAGTTTTAAATACTGGATCTATGCCTGTTCGTTGCATGGATGACGCTTTAATTTAAATTTTAAAAATAAAAATAAGATAACAAAAATAAATGTTAAAAATATCTTTTATAAATTAATTTTATAAATTAATCTATTATTTTATATAATAATATAAAATATAATTACTATTTTTTCTGATTTATTTTTGTTTCTCAGCTTTTTACCTACATAAAAAGATCCTATGTGGCATAAGAGTATGATGAAAATTGAAGTACCATGGCGAAAGGCTTTGTAATGGTGCAGTGCTGATCATATCGAATACTTTTAAAATTTCTTTTCATAAACAATTTGCACATGCACTCCTTAGAATTTTTCTAAAAAATGCCTAACCAAGATGTACCATTCTACTAAATACATCTATGAGCCCTAAGTTGAACCGTGCTTATAGACTTGTTAAAGTCATTTTATTTTTGCCTTGCTAAATTTACTTATAGATGTTTGACAAGTTAGACCTTGCACACCTTATGAGGCTAAGCTTTGTAACATGTGCAACGTTGTCACATGCTTATTGAGGTGGGATTGGGATAGCGCATGTCAAGCTTATTGTTTTATGAATAAGTTGGTTAGCATAAATTCTTACATACTCTTTTCATTTAAGTCCTAGTGCCTTCGATTCTAAGGGTTTATATCCAAATATAATTAAATTCAAACATGACTAAACTATGATCAACCCAAAAGAACCCATCAATTGCATCCTCTACTCGGCATAGGCCATAGACTGGTTTGTTTCGATATCATTTGTAATAATACAAAACCTTACCAAAAAAATTACTAAAAGGTATTATTTATTTTCTTTGTATTCTTTGGCCCTATATAAGTAGTCAGGATCGGTTGGTTATATAACTGATGTGCAATAAAATATATGCGAACACGGGCTCTTACATGAACTTTGTTTATTTAATTAGTTGAGGCTTGATCTAATATTTTGTTATCTTCTTCCAAGGGGAGAAAATTGAGGTAGATTTTATTGACACATTTTGGGGGATTTGATGTTACATAATTATGGAAATAAGTAAAGCATAAGTTAATGCAAGGGTAACCATGCTACTAAGATATTCAGAAATATTCAATCCTTTGTTAGCTGTTGGCTATGTGATGAGAACTTTGAATAACGATTAGTTGAGAAGATACATATCAAGGCAATTTTTCAGCAAGTGGACAATCCCAAGGCATGATGCGTTGCAACAACAAGGGATTCAAAAGTTAGTAGAGATAGCTAGATTCCTTTGCAATCCTTCTCTACTCACTCTCTAGTGGAAAACAAAGATCAGTGTAATTTTCTTCTTTTGTTTGGGATGATAATGTCATTGGCTTTCACATATTAATGCACCAATAACTAGGGTTGAGCAGAGATTAGGATAGCCTAAGAACCAATAGCAACCCAATCTAACAAGATTGATTCTAGGTCCTTTCAAGTGGGTTCTAGGTCTAGAGCCCTAGAACCCACCTCTTTCAAGTTAGTTCTTGATTTTGCATGTTAGTCTCTTGATTTTGTCCCAATAGGTGTAGTTTGGCTCTATTTGAACTTGTATTGACCCCTTTTCTTGTATGGTGAAATTCAAATGAAAAAATGATTTGAAGATTTCTAAGAGATTGAATCTAGGGCTTCAAAGACATCCTATGAGTTGTCTACCATCCCACTAAAAACCCTACATATTTGATCAGTCAACATGTAATACATACATACATACATATATCTTTTTTATTAGACATAACAAAGAATAAAAAACTAGGCATTCATCATTAGACATAAGTCAAATGATTAAAAACTAAAAACTAAAAAGAAGTGTGCAACTGTTGGACTTTTGCTTATGATAGCATACATGGCTATGTTTATTGCAAGATGATATTTTGGTTGTTTCAAGTATATACTAACTGCATATCACTTTTCTCCATTATAAGCAAAGTATCTTTCATTAGGAATAGTAATTGGGCGAGGTGGGGCTAAGGACCCCATTTTCTATCCTCATCCCTACCAGAAAAAATAATTTTCGTCTTCGTAAATGAAGATTTTTTTCATTCTCATCCCCATCTCGTGAAAATTGATAAATCTTCATCCCCATCATGTTCTTGTTTTATCCCCATCCTAAGGCTGCCCACCCTCCCATCCTAACATCACTCCTAATGAGATATATAAATTTTTAGTACAAATTTAGAAATTAATAATATAGTTGAAAAAAATTAAAGATGATAGAAGAAGGAGATTAGGATTGAGAAAAATATTAATATATATGAGAATACTTTAATATATATTATAGTACTTAAGTACGGGGCTAATAGGGTGGGGATAGGATAAGGAGGTAGGACGAGAATATACTTATTAATATATACTTATGAGAATATATATCCTATCTCCACCATGTCTTTACCAATAGAGACAAAAATAATCTCCATCCTTGTTCCATTTCTATGCCCATCCCCACATAAGGCGAAAAATCTTCACCCTAAATGGGTGGGGCGGGACGGGTGTCTGCTTTGCAAGTTAAAAATTATCATCCTTATCTTTCATAATTATCAAAAGTAGAAAGTTCCTTAAATCAAGTTGGTTTAGTTGTTTTTATTGTCATTTAGTACAATTTAGTAGATGCAACATAGATGTTGTCAAATATTCATCCAAAATAATGGAGAAAAGAAATCAAATCACTTTTACAAAACTTTAGTTATATCAATATTAAGAGACTCTTAAGCATTTCTATGATAGCTCTCATCTAACCTCCATAAATAAGAAATGAACTTATAAATCTATCAAAAATGGAAAAAAAAAAGTCCCAAGCTAACACAGAAAAAAAGGTTCTACCCCTAATTGGTTCCATTCCAGGTTGATTCTAGGCTATGGTTACTTTAGTTCTAAATTTAAAATCCTAGATCTAATCCTGATAGGATTGATTCTAGGTTTTAGTTTCGAACTAATCTGGCTTGACCCATGCTCACCTCAACTATGATGTCTGGAGATGCCCTATCCAATTTAAGCACAAACTCAATACAATTACAACTCTCTAAAGAATGTGGTTACTTGGTAGTCTTCCATAATAGGATAAGTCTATATTTGCTTTTACACCCATTTTAGGTCTTTAAAGTATGCAGTTACCATTCTAATTGACAAGTTTTTGTTGACTTAAGCAATAATTTATATGCTAACAAATGCTATTATAAGCATATAAATACATGTGATGGAGATGTATAGGCTTTAAAGCGTCATTCTTTGAGAGGTATCAAAGTTACTCAGAAATCCATATTTTTTTAAGTAAGTGTTACATAGGCAACACTTAGATCAGAAAATAATTTATCCATATTCTTTTGTACATTGAAAAGTGACTCTAGTATCTATTACCCATGTTCTTTTACATTATAACTTATCTAAATAAGTTGCTAAAATTTATTCATCTTTCCATAATACCCATTATACTATGAGACCTAATCTGCATACTAATTATATACTATCTTTCTATGATTGAAGCTTAGTTTTCTTTTACCAAATTATATTTTCAGTCATACTTTCGATATATACATTAATCATATACAAATTTTATTTTTTAAATAAAAATAAATTTTTATAGCTACTATTTACTAATTAAATAACGGTATTATATCTCAAAACATAAATTCTATCATAGAAAGATATTTTTATTTTAATTACGAAATCTTTTATAAATGTTATCTTCTTACCTTTTCTTCTCAAAATGCATTGAGAGTGAAAAGCAGATGAAAGAAAGAATCAAAGAGTATTAATGGAAGAAAAAAATCATAATCATGCTGGGATATTTGAGAAAGATAAAAAATATATTTTACCTAATCTGTAGAAAATCAATTTAGATAGCTCTCAGATAATTAAGTGTTGCCTTTAATTTGACAGCTAAATGATAACTTGGAAATGCAACTTATTCTTTTGACTTTTTTGATCAAAGTAAAAGAACATGAGTAAATTGGTTAATGAAAAAGTTGACCAACTTTTCTATAAATTTTTTTCATCAAAGAACGAAGCCTAAAGGAATTTGTGAAAACTGAATGGAGTCGGTCACCATTTCTCCAAAAAACTAATTAGACTTTAATGCTAGCAAAAGAAGGCACGCTTCCAACAAATGGACCATTCATCAACAATATTACAAAATCTCCAAAATAAATAAATAAATAAATCTAACGCCCATTTTAGGTCTTAGTCCTTGTATTTATGTTGAAGTTTTATAACTATTAGGCTACGTTTGATTTTTGAGAATATTTTCTATTTTTATTTTTCATTTTTATTTCCTGAAAATAGTTTCATTTTTTGTTTTCTGATCTCTAAAAAATGTATTTGGTAAGTGAAAACAAACTTATTTTCTATTTTTTTATTTTTATTATAAATAATATTTTTAAAAGGATAACTAAAAAAGAAAATATATAATATTATAATATTATAATATAAAATATAATACTTCATTACATAATAATATAGATTATAATATATAATATATAATATATTATTATAATTATATATATATATATTATATATAAATTACATATTATAATATAAGATTAATTATTTTATTAATAATATTATATTATATATTATATTATATATATTAGTATAATGTATTGCATATAAATTACATATTTGTTATATATAATAAATATAAATAATAATGTAATATTAATGATATTATAGTAATATAATTAATATTATATTATTAATAATATTATAATATAACATGTTAATATTATATTATTATAATAAATAATAATATAATTATAAATATAATATTAATAATATATAATATATTATAATAATTAATATTATATTATTGTAATATATCAATATTTATTATTATATATTAATAATATATTATAACTTTTCAAAAAAATTATCTTAGGTTCTAAAAAAAGTTATTTTTTTAAAAAAAAAAGTAAAAATAGTGTAACCAAATTTTTTTATGATAAATTTTATGTTTCTATTTTTAAAAATAAAAAATAAGAAATATAAGAGTGCAAATCGGGTTCTTTGTTTTGTACATTTTTTCTTCTTTTACGGAAAATAGTAAAAATATCTTTAGATTGTTTTTAATTTTCTCTCATTTTGCAGTTGTATTTTCTACAAAATTGTTTCTATTTTTATTCATCAAATGCGTTTTTATAAGTATTTTATATTTTTTATGAAAATAAATATAAAAATCGAAACTATTCTCAGAAATCAAATACATCCTTATATTCCTGTTTTATATATTGTTCACATCTATGTCTGGATAAAGATTTATCTATTCTTTACACTGTCATATCGAAGTATATATAGGATCAGATATTAAAGATAAAATAGCCAACAAAAGGATTTAATATTTCATTCAACAATATATATATATATATATATATAGTCAATGCAATGGGCACACCTCAATTTCTCGGAAAGGTTTGATGAAAACAAAACCGCGTTAGGTAAATTGACATAAATTTCCAAGTCAATGTCCGAAACTGGTTCAGTATAAGATGCATCACTTTCTTGAAAAAATCAAGTGTGGAAATGAAGCAAATAGATCCAATTACGCAATTGGACCTCGGCTCATATAGTTGACTCATACTTTGTTTGAAAGCTGAAGCCTCTGCCCCTATAATAACAGCAAGCCAAGCAATTACATGTACAAAGCTCAAGCAATCGAGAAGATGAAGCTTTCTTGTTCCCTCATAAGTTTCTTGGTAGCGTTGGAGATTTTAGCTGCCCTGCTCTTTGCACTGCAGCCAGAAGTCGTGAGAGGAGGTAGGCGGCGGCTTGGTGGAACTAGCCTTGGCCATCTCTTACGGGAAAACGTTCATTCTTTTTTTTTTATTATTATTTTTTAATCCCCTCTCTATTTTCTTTTTGATTAGTTCACTACTTCGAATGTTTGCAGATGTTATTGCTAGAACCTTGCGTCATACTAATGGGCACAGCTGGCCACACCCTCCACCAAATCCACTGGGGAACAAAAGTCCTAGTCCAAGGAGAAAACCGTTTAAGCCTGCGGAAGAACCGCCCCCACCAAAATGGTGCAGTAATCCAGCATCCTGTACAAATTCTCCACCAGTTTAAAGAATTTAAGGCACCGGTTGATGGAAATCCCTAATATCCTGATGGCAGCAGATGCTGGAAACGTTTAAAGTGGTTTGAAGTAGTGTTCGTCTGGTGATAACATATTTAAGAACTGTCATCTTAATGTAGCAGACTCTGCTGGTGGAAGTGGGGGAAGGAGCAAGAACTTCCATTTTGAACGATGGAACATGGCTAAATGTTTTATTTACAGGGCATGTCTGCACTTTTCCTTTAAAGTATGCAAATAAATTGTCTCGAAGGGCGCGGATGCCGCTCGGCACGTAAATTATTCATTCACCCTTCTTCGTACCTTGCCAATAAAAGCTGGGCAGGAGCTTCGGTGCTTCGCCTCGCTCTCACTTAAAAGAAGTGCACCGCCTTTGCAAACTACTACTTAATTTTGAAAATTTTTATTTATTTTTATTTATAATATCTGAAATTATATATATATCTATTTATATATATATATATATATACACTCTTATAATCAGTTTCTTTTATATATATACTCTTTTAATTATTTAAAATGATGTGTATATCTCACAATTTTGCTATTTGTATGGATGTTCTTATAAAATATTTCTTTTTTATTTATGTACCTTAATGTATTATTCCTTTTTTTCAATGCATAAATTTAACTTAATAAGGAAAAAAAATGTTAAAAAAATTAATGATTTATAAGTGTACGCATGCAAATAGTAAATTTATAAAGGTATATATGTAAAAAAAATAATTTATAAAGGTATATAAGTAAATAGAAAATTTTTGAGAATATTCTTGTAAGTTTATATATTTATAATGTTATACATTAGAAAAAATAATTATAAGAGTATATATGTAAATAATAAATTTGAGAGGATATATATATATATATATATATATATATATATATATGCAACTCTGAATGTCTACTAGGGTAAACATATAGAAAATCTTTTTGAAAAAAAGAAAAGTTTGGCAATGTCTATGAGTTATGATAGACAGTATATCCAACCAAGGATAAATGTATAAAAGTAAGAAAATATAATCATGAGATACCAAGATTTAATATAGAAAATCCTTAAAGAAAAAAATCACAAAATCTAGATTAAATAAATTTTTCACTATTCAGGTCAATAATGAGGTTAAAATATTTCTTCTAGCAAGACCAGATATTATCAAAAAATTATTTGCTTACCCAATATAAATGTAGGTAAAAAGCTGAGAAACAAAAATAAATTAGAAAAAATAGTAATTATATTTTATATTATTATATAAAATAATAGATTAATTTATAAAATTAATTTATAAAAAATATTTATAAAATTTATTTTTTTATCTTATTTTAATTTTTAAAATTTAAATTAAAGCGTCATCCATGCAACGAACAGGCGTAGACCTAGGATTTAAAACTTTTGAGATGCTCTGTTTGGATTGAGCATTGAAATGTATATATTAATTTGGCAATTTGCACTTGCAATGCTCAAACTACATGAACTTACATCGATGCTCCAGCTGTTTATGTGAGATGGCATCAATGTCCGCCTTAGCCTCTTGTCATAAGGTTCGGTTGGGGTTGGACCTAAAATCTATGGACAAATTCAAGCTTGGTTCAGGGAAACATTAGGCTGATCCAAAACCTGAGCCCAAGACCTGAACCTATTTTATATTTTTATAGATATATGATGGGTTTGGGCTTTCAGGTAGATTTGCCCCAATGCCGGTTCCCGTATTGTTGACGTTCTTCTCCACCGCCGGCGATCCTTGGGCATGGCAGGCAACCCATTTCCAGTCCAATATGGTCAGCATGAGAGTTTAAGATGATAAAAAATCAGTCTTTGGAAGAGGGAAGGTCTATCCCATTCAATCACCAACGCATTCTGCGATACATGGACTGCAGTTGTTATTGCACGGCCAGTGCGTCGAGTGGATCTTTCACCAAGCCTTCCCCAATACACGCGCGGTAGGTGATCGCACGTCCGGGGATCCGAACTCACCCCGAAACTAGCGGCTTTGACGCCGCGGAACGCGCTTGGAGCTGGGAATGAGTTATGAAGAGAAAGTGGGTCCCGGATCCCTTTCAAGGGCTGTCCAAATGAGAACGCATGCACGCCAAAGCTTTCATTACCGAGTGGGCGCCACGCTGAAAGCAGTCGGTAGGGAAATAATTAGAGTTTGACCTTTCTTTTTTCGTTGAGGATGGCGTTTGCTCCCTAACTATATATATATATATATATATATATAAAGGAAAGGATAAATTTTTTTTTATTGCATTTGAATATAATCAAAATAAAATTCAATCATCTTTTTAATTCTTAGATATATACAATTTATAAAACTTAAAAATAAAAAAAATAAGATGACTTTGATATTCATATGGATCCAAAAATAAAGAAAGTAATCAAACTCTAAACTTAGCTACATCTAAATTTAAATGTAGTCAAGTCTATTTCTATATAATATATATAGATTAGAAAGTAGAAGAGAGATGAACTTAGCTACTTTTACATATAGAATCAAGTCTAAAATTAATCGGTGCCCTTATCATTAGATTGGCGTGTATCTCAAAACGAAAAAGTCACTAATTATTATTAGTTACTTAAAAAATATAATTTTCAATAAAATAAAGATAAACAAGTAAAAATAAATGAAAATGTGATGGAAGTAAACATTAATTTTTTCAAGATGATTGTAAACATTTATCCTACAAAATAAACATTAATATAGCTAAAATAAGTAGCTAGTTTGAATAAAAAAAATATAGTTAGTCTATATGATAAATAAAAAGGCTATAGAAACAAATAGAAACTATGGGATCAGATTTGTGATATATTGCACATTCTAAGAAATGAAATACATGAAGGTTGGACATGCGCATGCATTAGCTGGGCCTTCCCATTTGTCTAATCTCAATAAATGTACTTCATTCTTTATATACCACGTTTCCAATAATTTCTACTGCAGCATTTGTATTTATTATCCCAACTAAGTGTTTGTTGGTTGTTTATATATTTCAGATATATTAATATTTATTTTATGGAATAAGTGTTTATTGTCATTCTCAAAAAATTGCTATTCTCAGAAAATTTAGCTTTTATTTTCATCATATTTGTATTTATTATTTATTTATTATTTATTTATATTTTATTTATTTCTATCTATTTTGTCAGTTTTTTTTAAAGAATAGATTTTTTGGCTTTGAAATACATGTAATGATAGAGACAGTAATTGAATTTGGGCTTAATTACATATGAATATAGTCAAATTTATCTTTTTATATATATAATATTTCACCACAATTGCATATTGAGAGCACCTAAGATCCCTACTTGTTTGATAACAATGTTTAGTTCTATGTCCATGGTGTCTTAGCATCTAAGTCAAAATCAAACGGCCAAAGTTGAAGGGTGCCTTGATAATGGTATGTGTAATTTAGTTTACATCGTAAGTTATTAGACTTCACCCACGAAAGAAGTAAACAAAACCAGCAACATGCACCGGGAAAAAAAAAGCACGAAGAAAAACAAATGAAAAATAAATGAAAAGGAATACCCTCAATTACTTATGTTTTTTTTAAACAAAGGTCATGCAATTGTTGAGCGATTTACCGGTGGAAGCTATCATGACCATGTTTTGTGTCAGTGATGTCTAATGCTTTGGCAAAACTCTATCAATCTATGTTTTAAGTATATACCAACATGGGGGTTTCAATATAGTAATCTTATGATTGTGATAGAAATCAGATTTGTTAAAAGAATTAAAGAATAAGATGACATACATGTAACAAGTTGAAGGAAAAATAGCCCCAAGAAAAGTTTGGACGTAAATAAAACTATGGCTCTTATTTTGGGTAGAAATAATGGATGTAAAAGCCATCAGTAAATATGATTTCTTATTTTTTTTTAAAAAAATAATGAAAAAAAGAAATAATAAAGGCTGAAAACCAACACCAAATAAATTAAGGTTAAGTTTATTACCGGTGCTTACAATTACAAAACAAAATGTTGTCCCATATCATGAATGTCTATGGTTAATAACCAACAAAGAAATATATTTATTTTCAGGTGATTCTTCCTCCTCCTCCTCCTCCCCCCTCTCTCTCTCTCTCTCTCTCTCTCTCTCTCTCTCTCTCTCTCTTAACTTGGCCATTAAAGCACACCGCTAGGTTCCCACGCTATATTACTTGGTTGGATATGTGTTAACCACAAATAGCTTAAAAATTAAACAACCATGGTTGTCACTTTATATGACCTCTTTGCATCGACTATTATAGAAAATGAATGTTCAATTATAGATGCACATATTTTCTTTGAGACTTTGTGCGGCTGTTCTAAAAAAATAAATAAATCACAATTTCATTATATGATAACTAATAAGTTTTATTCATGATCATTATATGATCATTTTATTGCCTAATATGTGTGTCTAAGAGAGGAATTGGTTGAGCAAAAGCAAATACTTATGGGCTATTTGGTAAATCAAATAGGATGATCATGCTGATCTTAGATCCTTGATAACCTAAGATCATCATATGTAGTAACCCAAATCAAATGTCCACATTGATCTTAAGTCACTAGTGAATCTTATATAAAGGTGATATGATTTTTAATAACTTAATGCTACCATGTTTGATATGATATATAATAGTAATTAAATATTCCTAATCACATAAGATTACTGCATTTGGTATGTCAAGGGAATCCTTGGTTATCAACTATAAAATACTAAAATTATCCCTAAATAATTGACCTTTTTCTACTTAAAAAAAACTACCTCTAATGTATTTTACAAGTACCATAAATTTTTTTTATTATTTCATATTATTTTATAATTATAATATCTAGATTAAATTATAAGTTTATTTTTTATAATATTATAGTATAAGAATAATTATATTATATTATCATATCATATTATAATATTATAATTATTATAGTATTTATAATTATAATATAACTTTATAATATTATATTATATTATATTAATATGAAAAATGATATTAAGTATTTTTTATGAATAAGGGATATTTTGATTCCTAAATCTTGGGGACTACATCCACATAGGATCGCTGTCAAATGCATTGATCCTATCACTACTATCTAGATCATGTCCTAGATGAATTATCTCATAACAAACACCTCCTTAAGTTGTATTTGGATAAGGCATTTTAAAAGTTTTTAGAATTTTAAAATAGCATTTTAAAATGCAGCATTTTAGAATTTTATAAATTCTTTGTTTGGATCGTTGCTCTTGCAAATGGAATTTTTATCTAAGAATTGTAAAGTTTTCTATAGATATAATTTTATAATATTTATATAAATTTATATAATTTTACATAAATATTTTAATATTTATTTCAATAATACACATCAATAATTATTATTTCAATATTAATATTGTATTATTAATATTAAAATATTTCTTACTAATATTATTATACATATTAATAATATTTATGAAATATTAATATTTATATATTTAATACTATATTTATCAAATATTTTATATTTATTATTTTATTCAAAAATATTTATTTAATAATAAAATAAAATTTTTTAAAAATAATATTAGAAATGTTTCTAATTAAATTTATATTTTTATTATAAATATTTTATTAATAAAAATAAAATTATTTATAAAAATATATAAATTAATCATAAAATATTTATAAATATCTATTATTATATATGCAAAAATGATATTTAATTACATAAATTATAAATAAAAAAATATTAATTTAATTACTAAAATATTTTAATTTAATAATATTTATGTTAGTAGTATATATTATTAATAATATATTTAATAAATATATTATTAATAGTATTATTATTTTTTAATAAATGTTATTTTATTTATGTAATATTTATTTATTAATAAATAAATGATATTTATGATAAATTAATATTAAAATATAATATTTTAAATAAAATAAATATTTACATAATATATATTTAATAAATAAATTTAATAAATATATAAATAAAATAAAATAAAAATAGAATTATAAAATTATTTAAAATAAATATTTAATATAAAATAAAAAAAATATTTATGTAAATAAAATTTTTATAATATTTATGTAAATATTTTGTCATATAAATTAAATTAAATATTTTGACTACTTTCAAGTGAATTTTCAGAAAGAATTCATAAACGAAACCATGAAATTTATAAATGATCACTTCAAGGAATTTGTAAATTTTATAAAATTTCCTTTTGAGAGCAGTCAATTAAGGAATTTTGCTTTTGGAATTCTAAATTTATAGCTTAAATGAAATTTTTCCTAAAAATTCTTCATCCAAACATAACTACGAAATTTTATGTGTCATTCCAAATAACATCTATTAAGACTCCATAGGACTGTGTTTGGTAGACAGGATAGGATAAAGGATAAAATATGATAAAAATTATCCTACCTTATGTTTGGTGAAGGAAAGAATAATAAAGTAAATACCATCATTATATTTTTTAAAAAAAATAACAGTTATTTTTGGAAATAAGAATAAAATAAAAGAAAATAAAGGTAATAGTACGATAGATTTCAAATAAAAATATTTTTTTTATAGAATAAATTACTCTTTTTAATGAAATTAGTTATCTTATAGGATAAATTTTTATAAAAATAAATATTAAAAAAAAAAAGTCACAATTCCTTCTAATCCGGTGCGGCAAACGAACTATAAGGGTGCAAATCTCAGTAGACAGGGCTAACCCGTGAACGTGTTAGCGATGCTTCGGACGCTCTCAGGCTACGTGAATCCCCACGATCGTGCCTCCGATGCATTTATTTGTCACGTGACAGAGTGCAGCATGGGACCACCGTCTCTAAGAAGGTTGGCATTTCGCTCGGCAACATGCAGGCGCGTCACGCGCGGTCTGTCGGCAACTTTCGAAATTCACGGCTCCATTTTCGTCTGCCCGTCTGAATCCCCCGATCCAGAGATTCCAAGTAGAAAACCATCAGAGCAGCCAAGCAAAAGATATATTTTGGAGCGCTATTGGAAAATTAAGTACAGGAACGGTTCAGATTTTTCAGTCAACCTCCGGTCTTCCCATGCCTAGAGTCCAATATTTGTGAACCAGATTCTTCTTAATACATTGACCTGGATCCTTATCAGTCCATATTTGGCTGCGAGGAAGTCTGTTTTTTTTTTTTTTTTTGAAAAAAAAAGAAAAGTAAATTTTTTTAAAAACAAAAATTCTTTTCAATAATTTTATTTTATTTTATTCTTGATGTAGTCGTTGTTGTAACCAAACATTTGAGATTCACAAAAGATTTTTTTTTTTTTTTTTTCCCTTCCTTTTCTTAATTTTTTGTTCTACTTCTTGAATCTTTGATTGATGTTGTTATTTATTTTAGTTATACTAGTCTCTTTTTTTTTTACCTAAAATTGCTTGTAAAGAGTATATTTGGGTGTTAAACCGACCACTATTTATTTCTGTTTTTTAAGGTAAGGATCACTGATGATAAATAAAAAATAATGTTGTTATTTTCGAGTCATTGTTGACTGAACAAAATCTATTTTATCGATTGTTGATTTAGATTTGGCTTTAAATATTGTTGCTCTATTTATATAAAAAACATATATGTTAAAAAAAATGATAAAATTCTTTTATATAGCAACATTATGGCATTTTATGGCAACAGACATATATCAACCATTATATTAATAATGTAAAGCAGAGAAATTGATGAGATGACAGCTGTACCATTGTAGGGGCACGGATGTCCATCACAAGATCCCCGAGATCCATCAGTCCGCCACTCCCACTGCCAACTTGCCTTAGCTTGAAAAGGGTGGTCTAGTAATCCGGTAGGCCAGAGAAAGCAAGTCCAGAGACCATCTTCACTGCTCTCGTTAAATAATGCTGAAGTAGTGGATTCAGAACCCAGCAAAAGAAGGCAGTCAAGCCCCCTTCTCTTCCTCGTTCGAGTCAATCCGAAGAAGAAAGCAGAGAAGAAAGGAGGGATTTTTATTAATGGAGGAAGGGGAGGAGGGAGAGGAGTACCTCTTCAAGATAGTGATCATCGGCGACTCGGCGGTGGGGAAGTCGAATCTCCTTTCGAGGTACGCGCGAAACGAGTTCAACATCAACTCCAAGGCCACCATTGGGGTGGAGTTCCAGACCCAGAGCATGGACATCGACGGCAAGGAGGTGAAGGCCCAGATCTGGGACACCGCCGGCCAGGAGCGCTTCCGGGCCGTCACCTCCGCCTACTACCGCGGCGCCGTCGGGGCCCTCATCGTCTACGACATCTCCCGCCGCACCACCTTCGACAGCGTCTCCCGCTGGCTCCAGGAGCTCAGCAGTAAGCGAAAGATCTCACCTTTATCTTCGTTTCTCTTCTTTTCTTCTATTTTTTGCTTCTAATCGCCATTATTCTTGGTAGTATTGGTCTTTCTGCTGCTAGTTTTAGTTGGAGGATCGTAAAAATTGCTCAAAGGTGGAGTAAAGGTGCGAGCTTTTTGCGAAGTGTTGGATGGGTTGGTGGGGATTGGATGTGTGGTAGATCTGTTCTTTCTCTGCAAAGGATGATTTTGATTTGGATCTATTTTTCTACTTTAGGTTTTTTTCGGTTTTAATTTCATGATTCATTGGTGAAATGGTGAATGCATGTACTTTTTCGTAAATATATGGTGTCATCTATTCGCACATAAAAATTGAAATTTTTCTTCCAAAACTTACTTGTTGAATTGATATTGTTAATGCATTTATTTTTGCATAGATCTTTGGAAATGAGTTTATATATATTTCTTAGGAAGCAAAGTAAAGGTACAATAAAAAGATGGGAAGAGAATGAACGATAATTAACTCTTCTTATTTGGTTTGAGGGTGAAAGAGAGAAGAATGGAGGTAATTATTTTAGGAGCATGTGAGGGTGTTTGGTTAGAGGGTGAAAGAGAGAAGAATGGAGGTAATTATTTTAGGAGTATGTGAAGAGCCCTCACACAGAATGGAGGTAATTATTTTAGGAGTAGGTGAAGAGCCCTCACACCTCTTTCCCTTCCCCTCCATTACTCCTTGGGAGATAATTCATGCACTTATTGGAAAGCTGTACTCTACACACAAGCCAAAGAGATGGTGGTTCAGGTAGAGGCATACTTTTTCACTATCCCTTTCTTCTTGGCATGGATTTAGCAAATCTGGCTTGTGACCTGCATAATCTGGGTTGGCATCATCCACTTGGGAGTAGACCCTCTCCTCAACTTTCTATTGCTTTTTTTTTTTTTCTTTTTTTTTTCTTTTTGCTTTGTAAGTTTTTTTTATTTATTTTGAAATATCCAGCTCAGGAATGTCTTAGTTGTTTATTGTCACTTCTTAGTTTAGGAATATCTTGGTTGTTTATTTTGAAATATCCAGCTCAGGAATATCTTTTGGTTTGTGTGCTTGCTCAATTGAGTGAACTGAACTGGCTGATGCCTTACCAAGAAGTTCCCTGGTATGTCCTATTGAAAAATAACAAGCCATGCCTTAGATGCATCAGGATAACTTACATTTTGAAATTAATTGAATATAAACAATCTTCAACAGTCACAATTCACATGAATGAAAGATAATATCTCCACTAAAATCGTCGTCTCTACAAGCTCCCAACTTTGGGAGTAAAATGTCTTAAGATGTCTCTTCTTTCTTCACTAGATATACATTCAAACAAAGAAACCAAACCTGAATGAAGAACCTATTATTGTAAATGGGAAGGAAACTATATTTTCCACCATTGAAAATGAAACTTTCATGATAATTGTTGATTCCCTTACTATTTAGCATGTTATGTCATGCACTTAAAAGACATTAAAAAATTAACTTCTTTAGGACAGGCACTTTCTTTATTGTTTTTGTAACAATTTGTCATGCCTTGACGTGTGGGTAGATCAAAGAACATGACAATCTGTAGCATACATGCAAAATTAAGTTCTATGGTGTGCAAGGCATCATACTCAAAAATAAATTCAATTAACAATTAAATGTAACTAATAATAATAATCCATTTTTTTTCAACCATTAAAAAATGAGATATCATATCCAAAAACCACAGTTATAGATTAATCCTCAAAAGAGACTAATAACGCAAGTAAATAATTTGTGAAGCATAACTAAATCAACTTTCTATCTAGTTTATCTCCGGCTCAATCCATAGAATAATTTCTACCTGAATCCCTCCAATGTATTAGTCTCTGAAACATATTCAAAAACTGTGGATACTATCTGAGGGCTCACTATTTTGAATGGGGTGATGTAGGTCATTGTCTATGGAGCTTCTGGTTGAACCATAGATCAGAACCTGAATTATGGTGCATTGTCTTAATTATTTTGTTAATCATATAACAAAAGCAGATTTGTATTATTTGTCTTGTAGAAACCTAAATTGAAGCAAGGACTGCCATATCAATCCGTATCAACTATACTATACCATATCGGTAAGGTTTTTATACAGTATCAAGTTTCGATTCAGTATGAATCAAATCAGACTTTGAATTGAATGATTCAGTTCAAAAGTTTCATCTACCATGGCTGCTTTCGAATAAAATAGACTCTAGGCTAAGAATCAAGATTGGTAGTGACCACCTATCTCATGATGAATGTCTCTTAGTCTTATAACTTTTATATTAAATTTAGAATTATTAGAGCTCTATCTATGGTTTATTTTTTTTCATTTTATTTATATCTTTTTGATTCTTTGACTGTTGTTACCCATTTGTTGAATTTCCATCAATCACATCTGTTGGATATTGTTCAGTTTTGGGTCTTCTAAAATGCTTTCTACTGCATAGCCTACTCAATTTATTTGATTAATGCTTTATGTCCATTGGGGTTATGAAAGGGATGCCGCATTTTGTTGACTACTTCCATCCCCATATAATCTATCTTACTTGCTACATTTAATAGAAATTATGTTGATGCATATAAAGAAAATATTGTTTTTCATTAGGTTAGTTTAAAGTTGTTATAATAGAGGCAAATCTCTTAAATAAATATATATCAGTTTTGCCACCAAGCATCCAATACCTGTAATTGAGTCAGGAATTATTGCATGGAAAAACTCTCTAAGGACATTTGCTTGAAAAAAAATGATAATACCATTGGTTGAAAGATTATCTAACATTGAAAATCCTGGCCATAAAGGGAAGATAGTTTACCATGTTGGATTTTATTTATTATTTTTTAATGTAGGATTTCTATTTATATTAACTCATTGCAAATACAAAAATAAAATATAAATGAAGTTTTAGGAGTGGCCTCGGATGAGTAGCATGTCGCTATTATTATCTAACTAACTAAAAGGCAGCATTGGTGTGTGAATTCTTGAATAGGTTTATTGAACAATAATAGAGTAATTAAACTCATAATTGCATAGAAAGAATAAGAAAAAATAGATGTAATGCCGTTCACTCTGTGTGTGTATGAGAGAGAGAGAGAGAGAGAGAGAGAGAGAGAGAGAGAGGAGGGGGTTAAACTTGAGATCCTTTTGAGTTTTGGTTTACTTATTTCTGGCATTTTACTTGACATCAAGTCTTATTCATGATTTTTTATCTTCCCGTGCTAAATGTAACCTGCCTTTGATCTCTTGTTATGAACCTGCTTATAACCTGTTTGGTATCAAGTTCAACATCTCACCTGTGCATTGACCCTTAATGATGGAAATTCACCCACTTCTTCAAGTGATCAATCAGTATCTTATCACACCCCAGAGACATGGAAAAAGTTCTACCTACCTCAGGTTTTGCCATCTCTGATTCAAGTTTCAACTTAACAATATCCAATATATCCTATGTGAATTTTGCTGTCCATTTCTGACTAGGTTACTAAGATAGACATGATCATAATATGTATCTCATATTTGAATTGGCATTTAGAATAGGTTTTAATTACCCAACAAGTCATGTTGTAAGACACTAAATAAGTTCTATAAGCAGAGCATGGACAATGGTGCTAATCACAAAATTACAATACACAGTGCTTCATATAAGAGTGGGAAAATGAAATAAGAAATGAATCTTGTAATTCTTTTCTTTAGGGATGACTGACCCTGAAGGAACTATGGCTCTAAAACTACCAATTTGTTATTGTTAAATTTCTTATTTTCAGCATGTATAAAAATCTCTTATTTTAAAGGCTATAAGTTGAAGTAGCACTTCAAGGTGCAAGAGCAGATAAACATCTCCAAATATGAAATTAAATATATACAAAAAACAAAAATTCTGATATACTCTCCTGATATACTAAAAGCGAGATATATAATCAACGGATTCTATATGAAGAGTTTAAACAAATATGATTGTTCCATGAAATATTCATAGCTTTCATGCAGGTGGTAAATTCCGCCTTCCAAGTTGTACTCTTGGCTTGCTCGTCCTGAGACCCATTTTTCAACATCTTCAGGGTTCAGTCAAACATTTGAATGACAAAAACAGAACCAGAATGTTCAAGATTTTATTACGTATCACAATAAATGCAATTTTGGCATGTCAGAAAAGATGGAAAGGAAAAGGATGCACATGCTTGTGTAATGAAAGCTTAGTTGCCAAAATCAGATAGCGAGTGTGGAAGTGGGAGTGGCTGTGGGGAAACTGATACTTTAGAAACATTTTGGAGAGGAAATACCTTGGAAACGAATGTAAGTTCAAGATTTTGGGAAGATTCCAAAGCAGGTGTGTCATCCAAGGTAGAAGATTTCAGCTAATAAAGGTGAAAGTCAAAGCCTGGGAAAGTTAATATGACAGTAAAAATCAAATACATGCATGGTTCCATGTGCTAAATATAATAGTACTGACAAAGCATATCTTGAAAACTATGAATGTCCTGAGTTACATGGGCTATGGGTTCTTTATGATTGGTTTCAAGTAATCTTTAGAATGTAAGAAATTGCATCAACTTCCAATTCTTCCAGAGATCTTTTTTGAAATGAAATGCCTCAAAACTTTCGAACACCAAAAAATGAATAATTTTATTTTGATAAGATTTTATTGCTCTCATGGTTATGCTCATTAATATCCGTGGATCTTTCTCTTTTCCATTTCATTATTAAATTGTTGATATCCTTGTATTTCTGTTTATATACATTGATTTGGATTTTGACAAGAGCCAATGTCAGTGGAGATCAACATCCAAATGCATGGGTAACTTGACTAGGGTGAAGGGCAATTGTCAATATCTGGAAAGCCTCAAACAACTCACTGTGGTCAAACTTGCAGGCCATACATGGATGCCTCCTTGTTGCTATGTCCATCACATCATAGAAGTTATGTTTTTGGAAACATGTATCTTGAGCATGAAATGAAGTTTTTTTAAGAATTAGGTCTGAATGCTGGGTTCCTTATTTTGCAAAATAGATGACTTCCTATTTATGGATTCTTTGACTTTGTGAACTACAGAGTTTTTCTTTGTGGCGTTGATGCTTTTCTTGTGTCGTGTTGGTGCCACATGGTTCAAAGTTGCTATCTCATCATTCTTTTATGCATGTATCAGATAAGTTTGCCTTGTGTTGTTTTGTCACAAAAACCATTTATTTGAAAGACACTTCATTTCTGTATGATGTTGCAGCACATTCTGAGACCACAATTGCAAGGATGCTGGTTGGCAATAAATGTGATTTAGAGAATATTAGAGACGTATCGGTTGAGGAAGGTAAAAGCTTAGCAGAAGCTGAAGGGCTGTTTTTCATTGAGACCTCAGCCCTAGATTCTACAAATGTAAAGAAGGCCTTTGAGATTGTTATCAGGGAGATTTATGACAATGTCAGCAGGAAGGTCTTGAATTCTGATTCCTATAAAGCAGAATTGTCTCTGAATAGGGTCAGCCTTACTGACAATGGCACTGATGAGTCAAAACAAGTTTCCAACAGGTTTTCTTGCTGCTAAAGCCGTTTGTTCTAATCCAAAAAATGGTACAGTAAGCTAAAGGGTGTTCTCATGGTTGGTCAGTCAATTCTAAATACAGAATGGGTTTTGGTTTTCTTGCTGAAAGTTTGTTAACTGGTTTTCATATGTTGCCTCTAGAGCTAAATTCTTGTGCTGTGTAAACGAAGGCGTGCACTCTTCATGGTTCAATAAAGTTGGCATGATTATTAGTTTGCTTATAATGGAGAATCATTTATCTTCTTCTTGTGTTCTTTCAAATGCCATGGATTGATGATACGTTAACTTAAATGTAAACTTTTGTTTTGAATTTTTTGTGTTTTATATTATCATATTTTGGCTTACAGTATGTATGTAAAATTTGGATCTGAGATGTTATCTCTTCCATATAGGCCTATTTATCAGTTTTTGTCCTGACCATTTGCTACTGGTTTCATATATCTTCCTGTACCGATTGAAACTAACTTGTGCATCGAGTGGCACCGTAGGTTTTCTAAGACATTTTTTATAACACAACTCTGCCACGTTTTCTAAGAATTGCTAACAACTGTTATGAGTATTCACATTTTTTGTAACCAAGTCTTTTTCTAGTCTTTGGATGATTTATGAATGACTTGCTTGGATTTTAGGACTGCTATGTTTTACTATTTTAAAATGCCATTGTGACCTTCAGGTTATGAGTTGCAGCATTGCCTGACTGTCATTAAAATTTTCTTTGACCAGATTGTAAAGGGTCTTTATCATCATTTGAACATTTGAAACTGTCATCTGCCTCCATGCTTCATCTGCCATACCTTACCATGGCTTTATGCTGACTCTGAATGTGTTTTTGGTTTTTCGATGCTCTTTGGCAATGCTCTGAGTTTTCCTTTTTCCCTTTATGGGTCATGTGTACTGCAGTTCTTTGTTCTAAATAAAATTCAAGCATGGGAAAATGCTGCCAACTTTTATAGATCATGTGTGCCACAAGGATTAGTTTTGCTGCTATTTTGAAATTATGGTGAATTAGACTACTGATGCCAGTGCTGAGGCACTCACACAGCTCGTCGTGGCTTCTATTTCTTCCTCTCCTTTTGCTTCATCCAAGTAGGTATTGCAGAATTTATTCCTATATAGTCGGAAGAGTGATTGTGTGATAGAGATGTTGAAACAATTAGTACTCTAGTGCTCATGAGATGCCGAGTCGCAGAATCTAAATGGGGAATTTATGGTCCAATTGTCGACGTGTTCTTTCTTTATCCTTACATGGTTTCAGAACTATTAGCTCTTCAAATTTCTTGATGCATCATCTTCTTAGATAGGTATTGCTAAGGCATTAGAATCTCTCATGTTTGATTTAACGGGTAGCGAAATAGACTGTCTTGATATTTGAAATATCGATCATTACATGTGCTGCAGATGTTTAATTGCAAAATTTTGTTAGTTTGGACAGATGATTCCTCACTTGTTATAATCAATTGCCACCTCTTTTTGTTGACTAATCAATAGAAACTGCGCACTTTTGTGATATCTTTGATGTCCATATCTTGGTATTTCACTGATTTAAATTTTGCAAAGAGATTATAAACAGGAATTTTACAAATTTATTGTTGGTTTCTACTGTCACTCTACTGTCACTGTAGTATTTTTGCACTACTGTCCACTTACATGAGAAAGAAAACCTGCAAGTACTGCAGATCAATTGTTCTGGTGGTGATCATGCTGAGAGTTTCATTCCCACTGGTGCATTAAACTACACATACATATGATAATATGCCTTTCCATTGTGATCTTTTTTTTTTTTTTTCTGAGATCTGGCTTCGACTAGCTGATCATATGTCGCCAGATCATCTAGATCTGCTAATAGCCATTTTCAGGCTTATGTTCTTGGCATCACAAAATCCTTGCTCCTAATTCAGCAACTTCAACTATTCTTTTGTTGGTTGGTGCTCTTTCAAGTCATTCCAACGATGGGCCTTATCTTATGGTGCTTTAGTTGCTTGTCTGGTTCAGTACCTTGCCATGCTCCAAGTTTTGCCTCGGCCAGCATGTTGAGATGCTGAGAAGATTACTTACAAGGAAGTACTCAATGAATCATGGGGACTGAGATCACTCAAGTGTCGGATGGCAACGGATCAGATATCCTGAAAATTTTTTTTTAATCATTCGAAACCCATATTTGGTTTTAAAATTTGAAAACGGTAACTGGTTTTAAAACTGATTTTTAAAATAAAAGGTTAAATTCAAACCCGTAACCTAATCGAACCATATCTAAGCTAGTTATAAAAATCGGATTATTCTGCCTAAACTTGGCTTAAAATTAAAATAAATCTATTTTTATTGAAAAATAAAAAAAAATTATATTCCTATATATATTCAACAGTATAAGTAAAATAAAAATAAATTAAATAAAATATATCTATATTTTTTAAAAAAATTAAGATATAATATAAATTATAATTATTAAAAATATAATAACTTTTATAACCTTTAAAAAGTCAGGTTCTTCGGTGCTCGATTTTTTTAAACCGGAGTTTGATTTGTTTTAAATTGGACTTTAAAATCTCAAACTTAAAATCAATCTGAGTTCGTTTTTGTATTATTCAAATCTCTCTTTTTTGATTCGTTTCGGATATTGTAAATATCTTATCCATTGCCATACCTGCTCGAGTGCAAGTACAAAGGGATTCAAATAAAATTTCATTGCTAGCTGTATTGGTCTGTCAACCACTTTTCATAACCCACTTCAGGTCAGCCACTTTTGATAACCCACATCCTGAAGTGTTCAACTTTAAGAGCTAGAATTGTAGGAGAGACTTCAAAGGGATTAGCAAGCCTTTTAAACAACAACATGGGGAGAGATGTGTGGAAACTTGTTAGAAATTAAGGAATCCCTTGTAGGATAAGTTTACTAGAAATATGAATGACATTCAACTGGCTAATAGAGTAACCCATCTGATGGATGGATGAGGTTCTCTCATCCACCACACCGAGGCAATGTGGCTAGTGTATTTTTAATAATAAAAAAAGGAATTTTTGGGAATTGCACCAAAAAATTGCGTTGCCGTTCAAAATCCCAGCACAGAATCCAAAAGCTTATGAAATTTAAAACTTTAAAATTACTAACTAGTTATTTAATGATCTATATATATATATAAATAAATAATTATTTAATGGGATATATTGTTGCATACTTGGGTAGATTGGCAAATTGGTCCACTCACTTTCAAAATTAATGATACGCTATCCATAATTAGGATCCTAAGCGCTGAACATGATCTACAGTATAAAAAATTCTAAATTTTGAAATTGTTATACTTTGATGGTTCCTAGCCTGGTTATTGAGTAAGTATTATAATGTATGGTTTTGATAATATAATATCACACTTTACTATGATCTAATTATCAAAATATGATGAATTTAAATTTACATATATTTTAAGAGGTGTAGATTATGAATCATAAAGCAAACTTTCAATTTATATATTATATCATATATTTTGCTACACTAATGCAATAGTTTCAGTTCATCTTAGTACCTGTTTAATGCATTAAGTCAGAAAATTATCAAAATATATGAATTTTGGCTGCTTTACCTACCTTTATTGTAATGTAGATAATGTTTAATTGTTTGAATCTAGAAACTGGATTGCCTAACATTGATTTCAAAGGTAAGTGGACAGATTTTTCAATCCATCCAAGCACACAATAATATATTGTATTATTTAACTTGTGTTTCAGTCAACCATTTGGGTTAGACTAATTTTTGATTGAGGTATGGTTAGGAGTTGGTTTTGTTGTACCAAAATTTCTTACTTAGCAATCACTAGCAGTCCTCATTTCCCAAGGAGTTTTTAAACAAATAATAATGAAGAAAAAAATAAATAGGCTTTAGTTAATAGTTCTAATTATATCATGAATCAATTGGATGCGTAAGTGTTAGTTTAAAATTCTCACTAGAATGTCATCCAAGTCTTGGACTGTGGCAACCAATGTTATGCTTAGGATAAACAAATATCTAACGGTATTAAGGAGTGGCTCACCGCGTAAAAGAGTTTGGTGCCCTCATCCATTTAACCTTTCACAGGAAATAAGGAAGAAGAGAGAAATTTTAAAAAGGATTTTGTTAGCAAGTGCCCCGTTTTATCCAGCGTTTTAACATAGGCATCAATCGTTTATTTATAATTTATACTGATATAAATGCGCAAAATTTTTTTTTATTATTTTTAAATATAGTCATAGTTATTCATGTTTATATAGCGATCATCCAAACATACACATCATTCTGCAGCACAAAATTTATGCCACAGATGATTTTGTTTCGATGCAAAAATAGTCTTAATGATGTCACAGTATTAGGATTGCAGTTCCTAAAGATTTATTATCATTTTTAACACTTCCTTCTCACCACTATTTTTATTCTCTTTGGGCCCAAACCCAATAGAGATCTCTATAGCTGAGACTTCCATTCCTTGGCCTTCTCAAATCCATTTTTGCACTGGCGGTAGTCCTCAATGGCCTGCTCAATCTCTGCTTGTGTGTTCATGACAAAAGGTCCCTGCAGGACCACAGGCTCATTCAATGGCTGTCCACCAACAAGAAGAAACCTCAAAGGCTCTGCCGACCGGTTCCACACGCTGAGGCCATCGCCAGGGCTCAGCACCAATGCATGGTGGCTTGTCGCAGGGGATGCATTCGAGTCGCCGAAGACGCCTTCCCCTTGGACGATGTAGGCAAAGGCGTTCCAAGGCTGAGGGATGGGCTGGTGGACTTGTGCTCCCGGTTTCAATGTGAAATCCAGAAACATTGTCGGAGTTCGAGTGTGCACTGGAGAGCAGACCCCAAATGCTTCTCCTTGCATAATTCGGACGGCAACTCCATCCTTCTCAACCCTGCTAATGTCCTTGCTTTGAATCTCCAGGCATCGAGGTTCCATCCTTTGGATTGAGAAAGCAAAATCGATATCAGCTTCTGAATGAATGATAGAAAAATAGGAACACGCTTGGCTTTAAGTTGGTTACATTTTATCTTCAGAGGAGAGTTTGATCCACAGTTGTAATCCTCTGCTGACTCCCTCACCTCGAGGTATCTCTGCATGAATGATTCCTTTGCCAGCAGCCAGCCACTGAAGAAGAGGAAACATAAAAATTTTTAAAAAAAAAGAAAAAAAAAAGGCAATCTTCTATCAAAAATAAATGAATACTGTGATGAATGGATTGAAACAAGATTCAATTGCAAGGCACACCTGGAAGTCCCCAGCGCTGATGGTGCTTTTGTGCCCTGTGAAATCTTGGCAATTGATTGCTCCCTGAATTCCATTTCAAGCACTGGAGTTAATAAAATCTCTATCCATCTAATATTATCTTCACTTATGATTAAATTTTCCTCATGAATATTTATCACCTCCAGCATATATGTGGCAGCCTCAAAACCTGCATATTTATCACAGAAGAGAAGAAGATCATGAAACAAAGAACAATGAGAGAGAATAAGCAACATCGATCGAAGAAGACGCAAACCTCTATGAGGATGATCACGAAATGCAGCAGGTGGAGATGCTGCAGTAAGAAAACATTTATAAGAAATTCAAGAGCAAATTTAGTCAACAATAACCCATACCATAAGACAAGAATCAAATCAGTAAAGGCAAGAAAGAGAGAACAAATAGTACAAACACACCGAAAAACTCGAAGAACAGGACGAAAGGATCCAAGTTCATCAACTCTGTCCTGAAATGCCCAAATCCAACAACTCCATCTGAGTTGTGAAACAAAGTTTGCGAATAAAGAGAGAAGAGAGGGATGGAATCAGATCATCACCTTCCAATGCTTCTTCTGAAAATGGCTCCCTCACGCTCTTGTTGGGGCTCGGCAAAGACTTTGTTCAGCACGTATCTGGGCCTCTCAAAGTGCGTGCTGGACTCATGAGCCAACCCAGACTCAAGAACAGGGGTGGTGGAGATCATGGTGGTGCTCATGTTATGGCTTCCCAAGGGAGAAGAGAGGAGGAAGGCCAAGAAATGGTGATGTCTTTTTTGATTGATATGGATCTAATCAGGAGGTTAGAATTTATACAGGAGCACCACCTCCTCGTCATCGTGATCTAATGTGCACGCATAGATTTGTGCTAATCTTCCTGCTTTCATGATCTTTTTCTTTCCTTCTAAATATATTAGGAAGGGGACAGAGAAGGCACCGGCTTCTTTCCGGAAGGCGTTGCTCAACGGGAATTATTGAGACATGAAGGAGGTGAGTTGGCCTTCCATAATAAAATCTATGGCTCCTGGACTTGAATGGATGGTAATAAAAAAAATTCTATTCTAACCCAAAAGAAACCGAGGAGGATAATGATGTACAATGTTTCTAGTCTCTATAACACATAACAGGAAATCATATAACAATATAAGAATATAATCTAGAAATCATATCAACATCTAAGAATGGAGTTCTCTAAACAGTATAACAAACGTTTATCAGGTTCTGGACCAACTTTAATAGATTGAAATCTATTGGCACCATCACCTTCCTCTCAGACAAGATATATATGTGTGACTGAGCTTAGGTTGATCTGATGGTAATAGACTGGCCTCTGTCAGTTTTTTTTTTTTTCCCCTACATATCATTGGGTTATCCTAACCACCAAACATGGATGCAAATGTGCAACCAGACAATTAATTTTGTTTTACTTTGTGCTGAAATATCTTAATCATTTAGTTTTATAATTCTGAAATCCTTTGACTTTCTATCAGGGAAACTGTGATAGCCAGTGGTCACACCCTCCTCCATTTGGGAGGGAGGTTCTAGGCTTCAATTCTTGGTGTTCTTTCCCACCTATTTTACAATTTTACCTAATTAGTGATTCTACCATTATTCTTAAAGAGACCAAAAACATGAATTAATCAATCACCCACCAAGATTATTTAGAAGCCAATGATTAAAAATTTTTCTCTGCACTACTAAGATGATCATTTACTTTCTGTCAAATAGGGATAGGATGAGTCTATACTGTTTTTTTATAAATTTAATTATGTTTTGTATCCAATTTTACTGACATAGATTTGATCCAGAGTTATAAATGGCTCAGAAATTACTTAGACCCAAATCTAACCCACTGTTGCAGTTCTCATTTTGTCATTTCTTTTTCTTGGAGGTCTGGAAGTTGATTGATAGGGATCTTGGCCTGTATCAAACATTTGATCAATATGACCGCATTTTATTTTTATATTATTACATATGTAGATTAAATTGTTGATAGGCCAGCATATCTATTTCCAAATTAGCAAAGGTTTAGCTTTCTAAGTAACTAATAAGCAAAGCATATCATCTCCCATAGCCTTAGAAACTTTAAATAGCTTGAATGCAAAATAAAACATAGTAAAAAGTTTGATGAAGAGGTTATATTGATCCTTTCACTGATATGTCTATTAATAATTATTCAACATAATCATCACTTCAAGATTAATGAATTAAATAAAATTGAAAGAATGTACAGCAATGACCATCATACAAAAGTGAAAGAAAATTATTATCATTGCTAAACAAAGATGCAAAGATACCAAGACAATTAAACAAATGAATGAGAGACAGCATGATTTTGCCAATCTGGGCTTTTCAGGTGGTGTATGAATTTTTTTTTTTTTTTTCTTCCTCATAAATGTTGGATTGGATTGGGAATCTAATCCAATTTAATCTGAACAGTGATCCAAGCACAGCCTTAATATGATTTAATTGCAGTGTTTAAGATATAGATTAAACTAGTGCCATATCTTATCATAACTGTTCGGAGATAATACCAATCTAGTTGTTCTGTCATGAATGATGCATGCTATAAAGGATATTTACACGCTTGGTATTCAACTCATCTGAGACAGTGCTAATGAGGTTTCTCTCCATAGAGATTACTTGAAAAGGAGTTTAGAAAAAGAGAGGTGCTCCTCATTGTGTGATGAGAAACAATCCAGTTGCTATTTCCATTCTTCAGCCAGTTAGGAAAATTTCTTCGAGTATCACTAAAAATGATGCTTCTTGTGGATGACAAGAAGCAATCCTTCTGCTCTCTAATCAATCTTCCCATTTCATGGACAACTAGGAAGGCATCTCCCAAAAGGACTAAAAATAGACCAGATACAGAATGGAAATAGATTGAAAAAAAGATTGGATATCAATGCATTTATATCAATTTTATTTTTATTTAACGGATATGAATACAAATATGGATATTATAAAAATTTATATCCATATTTGTTATAAATAGATATTGATAAAAATCAGACATTAAAATATGCATTAAATAGGATTATAAGCAGATCCAGATGGATCACATGATTATCTATCCATATTCATATTTATTTTTTCTTTTCTTTGATGAATTGAATACATATTAGCTAGATGGATATGGATGCAAATAAAAATATGACCCAAATTTTAAAATTTATATTCATATTCTAATAGATTATTCACATATGGATCCACTTTTGCCTGTATCTTCCTTTCAAGACAACATTCCATCGTTAAATATTAGCTTGATGGATATGGATACAAATGCAAATATTCGTCAGATATTCAAACTTATATCTACATTTGAATTGATTTGCATACGGATCCACTTCCACCCGAGCCAACATTCCACCATCAAGATCAAGAAAATCAAGATCTTGAATCAATTATTTCAATCTCATCTAAGTATTCTTTGTCCTTGTAAATATTAAAGCTCGATTTTTTTCCCCACTCTGACCTGATCTATAAAGAAAAATCACAAATCTGGATCTTGAACGGTAGAGTTTCATGATCCACCGAGCTGCCATCCAGATCTCACATCAAAAGAAGGCTGACAACCATGCTTGGAAAGCCCATTTTAAGCTGATCTTGGGGTAGTAAAGAGAGCATGCCTGTCAGCTTAATCACAATCCATTAAGACTGCGTTTGGATTACTGGATTGGATTGGATTGGATTTGTCTAATCCAACATTTGAGAGGCAAGAAAAAGGAGTTGTATGCCATGGGCTCCACCGAAATGTTAATTTGGTACGATTAAAAAGGTTGGATTGCCAAACCCAAGAAGAAGCTTGGGATTAGAAAGCCGATGAAATTAGATCAGCAATTCAATCCCATCTCAATCTAGCTTGAATTCTAAACATACTATAACATTAATTAAGGCTATTCCTTAGTAAGCTTTATGGAAAAGTTGATCAATTTTTTTTTGGCCAACTAATTCATATTCTCTTGCTTTGGTCATAAGTACCAAGAAGATAAGTCAAATTCTTATAAACATCATTTACTCATAAAATAGAAGGAAGGTTCATCTAGCAAGAAGGTGAATAAGATGATTTTTCATTAGCTAGGTAATATACTTTTTTTTTTATTTCTAAAATATCTCTATCTCTTCTCACGATCCTTACTCTCTTTATATGCAATAAACCCTATTTTAGGAGGCACTACTATAATTTTTATCTAATTTTTAGTTAAAAGATTGATAAATATTAATAGATCTAATAAATTTTTTTGTCACTATACTTTTTTTCATTATTTTTTTTTATATCATTAAAATTTTTTCTTTTCTTCCTTTGTCCTCGCTATCTAGACTTATTGTGAAGGAGTTCGAGTAGCAACCCAATTTCTTTTTCCATATTGTAGCCAACCAAAAAGGCATCTCCTAATTATGATGACATCCCATCATCAAGATCAAGAAAATCGAGACTAAGGATTGGTGGATTTGATCTCATATATGTACTTTCTACCCCATAACATGTTAGTAATAATAACTTTCTCATGCTACTACATTATACCCTAGCCCATACCATGTTAACATATTCCAAAACAAGGGCTAGCATTCCATAAATTCAAATTCAAAGCAAGCCTTGCATAGAAAAGGCCTATAAGATTTTTTTCAAAAAAAAGTTAAAATTCTTGCTTTTTCACTGAATGAAACACTTCTTTTGCCCTAAAATTTTGTAATTATGAATTTATTCAAGGGACAATGGTAATCATCTCATGATTAATATCATATTATTTGGATAGAGAAATGATTAGCTAGAGGAATTATCTTGCATAGATAAAATAGGCCAAGGCACCAAAATTCCAAAATTTTATGACAAACGAGATATTTCAACTAGCGTGTAATAAAATAACATAAAATACGGTAAATACTTATATGCATATACTTTATTTAGGAGATGACTTGATATGATATCTATGCGATGTCGATCCAATATACTCCACTTTTAGGCCCCAATGGAAGGACGTCTCATAAATTAAAGGATTCGAATATGATGCTATTTTATAATTTTTCTCAACCTTTATGCTTCAATCCCACCTGTTTAACACCTCTTATTCAATGCCTTAAACCTCTTATGCCGCCTCTTATGCTCTTGAGCTTCATTTCATTTACGGCATTATCCACATACAACTGGATGTATAGTAGCAAAAGCCTAAATTAAAACATGAGTAGTGGTATTTTCATTCTTATTCTCCGAAAAGGAGATGACCTAACACATACAAGTTATGATTGTAGAAGGGTTTATATTTTTTTTGGACACCTCACCAAGTTGTAAGTCATTTTTGTGCTAGTAGGAAGATAGGAGGATTTATACACTTTCGACAATTTTGCTAGGTCTCAACCCATATTTTTATGAGGTATATTGGGAGATGAGACATCTGCATAAAATACCTTTGACAAATACATCATAACCTAATCCAATTTAAAAGTTCCAAAGGCCATGACAACCTAAATTGCATTATTTTATTCTGAAGAAAAAGTTCAACTACCTTTGTTACAATAGCCTCCAAATATGCTTCATTCTTTGTTAAGCTATGAAGGGATAGAAGATTAGTAAAATTTCAGCAAAACATTAGAACATATAATGCCTTGTTTGCTTTTACTTCATTTTGTAGCTGTATTGATAATTTAGTTAATACTCACTTTGGAACATGTACATTCCATTTAAATAAACAAAATTACTACCATATTGGATTATTGCTACCATCTTGGGCAAAGTCCAAAGTTTACATAATTGTACATCTATGACATAGAGAATGAAATGCATAACAGAATTATGGTATTGAATAGAAATGAGATTAGCAATGGAGTTGATAATGCTATGATAGATAATCTATTAAAAATGTTTGATGAACACAATGAGTTAGTAAAGTGTTTTTGAATGGCAAGGGATAGATTCCAGCAATCTGGCATTAGACAATTAAGATTGCATCTTGTTGGTTCAAGAAATTCTAATGGCTACCGGTATAATTTGCTGACGGCATCTAAAGTGGTAGCAATCATAGTGACATTATTGTTGAATATAGAATATATGGCTTGCAGTAAATCAATGAAGTACATCTAAGTTATATAGGACTACAGTATTCTATTCTGTTTCCATCTCCATTTGGTGAAGATGGTTACCAACCAAGTATATTATTTTGTAATATAAAGGGAATAAGGCTAGAAAAAAGGAAAAGGGTTACGATGTGGGAATACTATGTTTTACTACGAAGTATTTTCCTTACTACGAAGGATTTCTCTTTTTTAACTCTTTCCTTGTCTATTATTAGATACTATAGTCCCTAATAGTCATCAAGCAACTAAGAAAGGATGATCATATTGAAACTATTGAGGAATTTGACATGTAGGGTTTCATGATGGTGATAATAACGAATTCCATCTTGCCCAACTTTGGAGAGTAACTAATTATGTCTAAAAAAATGATCTCCAATCATGTTGCTTGAATCACTTATTATGAGGGATTTTGAAAAAGGATTGCTTAGAAGTTATCTCCATCACTACCTTTAAGTGAATAATTATTAATTTTTTATTTACCTTATTGATATCCCATAAGTGAATTTTAATGGAAACAAAAAATTTATGAAATTCTCAAATTCTGCATTTTAAAATATTATATTTAAAAATTTAAATTTTTTTTAAAATACTAGGAGCTTTCAAAGGCCCTCTCCTTTATTTGGGTTATTCATGCGTATAGGGAGGCTAATACAGTGTGGCTAACCGGGTGATATCATACGTGGCGACCCACTGTGAGAGCTTTGTAGGATTCTGTGCAGAACATCCTTCAAGATTGCACGAATATTTTGAGATCCTGACTCTAGTGGTTATTTGTATTGTAAAACTTAGTAGCCGCCATCTGATCTCAATGACGATGATGGTCTTTATTATGGCTATAACACCAACATACTTTTTGCTACATAATCCTTTCTTGCGACCTCCAACCATAGAACCTCCGATATGGTTATCATAGCTAGTTCACCGAACTCGCATCTATCTTAATGGTCTTAATGTTGATCTTTAAAAACCTTTCGTTGGAGGATGCCTCTCTGTTCATGTATCGTACTTTGTTTCGCAAGTCTACTTGTGGTAAGATGGCATGCCCAACTCATTAAGATTCTTAATGAGTTATTTGGTGGTTCATGAGGCAATGCAATTTTCAATACTCTGAGTTCATCTAAAATATCAAGCTTGGCAGTACTCTAAAGAAACCCTTACAATGCTGGAACTCCATCTCTTGCAGATTAAAAATCAAAAAAATAAAAAAATAAAACCTGAATGAAAAAGAACATGCAAACATATATATATATATATATATATATATATATATATATATATATATATATATTTTAAAGCAAAGTCAAAACTAAATCTTGCCAACTCCACTATCAAGCAATTTTGATTCTTTTAATAATAACAAAAGGTATCGTCGGTTTTACTTATTCCCCGGCATCAAACGTAGAACACCACCAAATCCTCCATTTTATTCTACCATTGAGTTACCCAGTGGATACATACTGAAAAAATATCTTGAAATTGGAAGAAAAGTATATTTCAAATCTCCCTTATGAATTCTCATGAAGGCATGTGAAACAAATCATGTCATAGTATAGGTATTCCTCCATGAGAATGGAGAGCACTCATTTATTTATCATCAAATGCTTTTTTCATGTAAACCATTGGATTTTTGTAGGAATCACGGGAGTCGTGCCAAAACTAAAACTCCACCAGAAGAGGGAATTATAAAAGAATCAAATTGAATAATAAGTCAGTCTCCATACTCCAAAAACTAGTCATCTTTTTTTCTTTTTGTAATGTTTTAAGAGGAATTTTAACCCTCAGTCTAGAGAACTCACTGAAAATTGGGAAAGTAAACATCATTTCCTCCTCATCATCATGGTTGCTTAAAATTTTAGTTTGCTGGCCCTGACTCCTTATCCACTGAAAACATAGATGAAACTAATCATCTAACTTCCCACGCATGAATTCCAGAAAAAATTCATCCTAAAATTTCTCCTAACATTACGGTCATTATATTTCTATATCAATGCTCAAGACTCAGTTCGTCCTTCCAATGCCTGCTAGCCTATTTGATACGATCCACATTCCATCCTTCCCTCCCTCTGAAAATAGCTAACATTCATCACCAACTTTCACAAACTATCCTCACTTTCAGGCTTCCATAACCTTTTCAAAGATTAGTTCATATGCTTTAGGCACCTGATTTAGGCTACCAGACAGTCTTGCTGTTCACAATATCTTATGAAAATCTGAAGCAATCCCTTAGTTATATGTGATAATATTTGATGCATTACAGGAGAACTATTCAAAAAATTTAGAAAAGTAATCTGCCCTTGTAAGAGAGAAAGTCGCGTAGCTCTAAAATAAGTTTAAATTATCTGCTGCAGGAATGGGGTATGATATTTTCAAGGACAAACAACAAATAAGCACTTCAAATAATCCTTAGAGAACTTTTATGGCTCCATAGTCAGAATGCAGGTTATCCTCTCTATAAGTGCAGGCAGAACATTTCAGATCATTGATCAAAATCCAATATTTTATACCGAGTGGTCCATCATAGTACTGGAAACAGAGTCACAGAATAAATGTTTTATATTTTTTAGCAGGAGATACAGTTAATAAGACTTTTCCCCTTTTTTTCAATCAATGATCAAAGATTTGACAAAAACTTCTTGCATTTAACTGACTGGTAAAAAATGGAAGGCTAAAATCTGCATGCTTTTATTCTCGCACCAATGAGTGTACATACATGAAGCAAATAGATCGCTATCAAGAGGTATTGCATGCCCAAGGAACGAGAAACAAAAAATAGTGGGACCCCATCTTGAAAAAGAATTAGTTACATTAAAGATGTCTGATCATTGTCGTATATGTCAGCTCCAAAACTGGCTCCTTTCTCAGAGACATGTGCAACAAAATAGGAGAAAATATTGTCACAGTGGTGGTTCTCTGTGCTCCAATTCCTGTTTCTTCCACATCACTCCAATCACTTCTACTCAGATGCATAAATTTTACTAATATGCATAAGTTCAGCCTTCACAGCTAAGCCAGTCCAGCCACTATGCCCATCAATCATCATATTCTTGATTCTGGCAACCACTAAACAATCTTTATTTACTACAATAATTTCTTTAGAAAAAAAAGAAGAAATAAAGACAGGACAAGAAGTTTAACCAATAAAAAAAAAGAAAAAAGAAAAAAAGACAGAACTATCCATGTTTCATACTAGAGCAGGTAAAACCAGAAAGGAATCAGCCTTAGGTTCTCCTAAACAGACATAAGAGCAGGGGGAAACCTAAACAAGCAAAGGTATGGAGTAAAAAAGCAATTTGCTTCATGCTTTACAGACATGATCAAAAGAGGTACAGACTGAGCATCAGAAAATATCATGGGGGTTGTAATGGGTGGGAGTAGGGGTGCGCATGGGCTGAAGCCTCTAAGCTGGCTTGAGCCTAGCTATGAAAATTTCAGGACCAAGCTAAGGTTTTTGGCCCATAAAGTCGAGTTAGGCATGATTTTTTAGTCCCATTCAAATTTAGGACTGGGCTTGAATTTAGAAAAATAGTCCTAACTGTATCCAAGAATATATATATATATATATATATATATAGAGAGAGAGAGAGAGAGAGAGAGAGAGAGAGAGAGCTGGACTTGGTCCCGTGTGTAGCCAAGTCTGGATTTAGTTACTTTTTCGCTCTTTGATCCATATGAATCATGGATTTTAAAAATAAAAAAGATCGAATGGCTTTGAGATTCATATGGATCTAAGGGTGGAAAGGGTGATCGGATCTGCAGCTTGGCAACACTGAATGTAATCAAGTTTAACTTTCTCTCTCTATCTATAAATGTATGTATGTATACGGTGGAAGGGGATCTGTTCGAACTAGAACTAAGACTGAGAAAGATATTCAAAGGTTGAATCCTGCATAGACCAAGAGATAGATGAAAAAGAATAATGCCCTAATCAAACTTATCCTTCTGTCCAGATCAGATGATCCATTAAACTTATATTCATTAGAATTGACAAAAGATTGGCCTTCTGTTGTTTGTTCTACCATCATCTATAGGTACATGGAGGTGTGATGATTGCATATGCGGAGCAACTTCATTTGAGATTCCTCTGACCCGAGACCTATAGTTAGCATGAGAGCGTTAACATCAAGGATGGAACAATGACCATAATGCATACAACTCTAACTGTGAAGCACAGGTAAAAAAAAAAAAAAAAATCGATGAAAGGAGAGAATGCGGGAGGTAGAATGATGTCAAGCCAACACATGAGGTCAGACTAAACAACCCATCCGGTCCTCCAACCTTGCTTATGGCAACCTTCCAGCTGCCCAAAGACCTATAATGCTACTCGCTACTCCCATTAGGGCTAGGAAGTAAGCCTCACAACCCAAAGTGGTGAAGAACAAATAGGATTTGCTACAAAAGCCGACTAACAGGGGTATTCCTGAGTATGAGAACATTGTAATGGAAGGTCATGGCCGAAATAGGATTCGTTTTGGCTAAAGCACCCAGATCCACTATATATTTGGCACGGGATTGCCGCAATGCTAGAATGGTGAATGCATCTATCGCCATTAATGCATAAATAAATATACCAATTAGTACTGATTGAATTCCTTCTATGGTTACACTTGAGAAACCGGTACGAATATAACCTACATGTCCAATTGAACTATGAGCTAGAGGTCTTTTGACTTTCATTTGGGCCATGGCGGTCAGTGCTCCTAAGATCATATTTCGGATGGTTTGTTGTTTCATGATCTAGCCATTGCCTGTTGGAATGTCAAAGTTCCTCCAAATAAACAATTTTCTAATTGACTTTCTCTATCAGACAAAACTACAAGCATATATTGGGTCATCCATAGCCAATCCATGAGTAGGTAGATCGAAAGTGAATAGCTACAAGCATCTCGAATAAATAGCAGATCATCGTCAATGACGACCCATAATTGACCAATAGTTAATGATTATAGAAAAGATAAATCCTATCAATATACCTACATAACTGCCACACAAATTCAAAAACCCTATGCAGAAGACATGGGATAGCTTGCTTCGCCGATAGAAGAATGAGAAAATATAAAAGCAATAACAAATCGAATGAGCCTTTTCTTCTTTTAGGGAAAAAAGAAAGGACAAGGAGAGGAGTAAGATCTTACATAGGAATTACCGAAAGGGTGGAAGTATCCAAAAAAAAAAAATTCTCCACCTAACTTTCGTATAAAATTGAATCTTGACTGGAACTCCAACAAAGAACATGAACAAGCGAATTAATGAATGCACAAAGATGATCTTTCCTTGGCAAGAAATCAAGAAAAGATCTAAGAAAATTTCGCCCGCAAGTTATTCGGTGAAATGAGAATGGATTGTTGACTAGAAATTGATGATGAGCAAGACAGAAAGAGGAAGCGAAGAAGGTTGGAGTAGCAGTACCGGTCGGTGGGCTGGAGAAGAACCAGAGGACGACGGCGCAGAGGACGAGGACGACGGGGATGAGATGGACGGCGTTCTTGGCAAGCCTGTACCGCAGCGCCTCCTTCTTGGCGATGTCCGACAGGGGGTCCAAAGTCGGCAGTTCATCCATCTCCACCAACGACTTCCTCGACGCCGTCTCCGACACCTGCGCGCCGCTCCGCGATCTGTGCATCTTGAGACAGAGAGACGGGGGAGCTCTTCACAAGCAGAAGCAGGCCCCCAAACTTCAATCGGAATCTGGATCGGATAAGAGCGAAATTGTTATGCGGGTTTGCTGCGAATTTGGGACACGAACGATTCGTCCTCTGGGACATGAACGATTCGTCCTTCCCTGATAAATGGGTGGGCGATCGAGTAGGACCACCACCTGGGGAGGAGGCTATCGAAGTTGCGTGTTGGCATCGTTCCATAAGGCATCGAATCTTAACCATTCGCAAGATTATTATAATATTTGTTAGAAAAGTAAGCATCGTCACCAACATGAGTCCAATTCGTTCTCGCCCCCCGAATGCGGTGCATGGAAGGAGTAACAAATTAAAATGATGGATTTATTGATTTATATTTTTATTTTATTATAATTAGATTTGATTAAATATTTTTTTAAAATTTTGTTAACATAACCTATCTATAATTCAATGAAAGTTGAGCTTGAGCTTGAGCTTGAGGACCGTGCAAGGCTCGGTTGTTGCCATGTAGCCGTTTTGTCTTCTTCCATTTGGCAGCAATTTAATACCATATGATATAATATAGGCTCCGCGGACAGTGATTTAATTAGGATTATAGATTTTTCATCAATGGGCCATGCCATAAGTTGCTGCATTTGAAGCCTGTGCGAAATGCCACTCTCTCCTCTAGCACCATTTATTTCATGACTTTTAACACCATTCGTTCATGCACCAAAACCGAGGGATATTTGCAGAGAAAAATAACAGAAATTTCTTATATCAGTCTTATGAAGGAATCAAACCGAATAAAGATTAAATCTTAAGGTTTAACTCCACTCCAAAACTTGTATATGATCTAATCTCCTCCTACGTTTACCATCGAAATCAAAGGAACATCACTGGCAATCAAATAAGAAATCAAGAACTTTTCATAGCAAAGGATTATGGAGAGAGAGAGAGAGAGTGCTCATGCAACAATAATTTCATCAACATAAAGATTCAAACACTTAAAAAGAAGAGATGAGAGGGAAAAACAAAAGTAATTTCATCAACAAAGATTCAAACACTTAAAAAGAAGAGATGAGAGGGAAAAACAAAAACGAGTAACCCCCCCATCAACCTCTCCACCTCCGAAGGAGTAAATGTCCTATTCCTATGCCATAGCAACCACTTAAAAACCCAGATCAAACTCAGTCTCTTTTCTTTACAGGAACCAAGAACTCAACACAGAAAATGAAAAAGGAGACACTCCTAAAACAAACAACAATACAATATTTTGTGACACACCAAAAGTTTCTTAGTTTAAGGAGATACTTGCATAGGACAACCACAAAACCAAAAACATAGAACCAAACCAAAGAAGATAAAGTAAACACCAAAGATTCACACAATTTAAACATGGGATGGGCTTTGGCATCCTAGTCGCACTCCGTTCATTGTCATCCCTAACTTTGTTGTACTTCTTAGTTTAGATTCACAAGAACTCCTATAGCTTCTCCTATTAGAGTAGATCATATACAGCATAAAATTTTGGAACACAGAAGGAAATATTGTGGCTATATCGCTGTAGTTATTTAATATTATGGCTATATTACTGTAGTTATTTTCTCATATACCCAGACAAACTCTATGATATTTTTTTTTATTAGTAGATTCAGCAATCTCCTTATAATATTATTGCATACCTTTCCCTTATTTGCTGATTCAGTAATCTCTCTATGATATTGTTGCATATCTTTCTCTTATCAAGGAAATTTAGTAATCTTCCTTTGATTTACGAGATTGTGCAATCCTTATGATATTGTATTAAGGGTTGACCAATACTAATATATAAATTTATAGCATATTCAATGAAGTAATGGTTTTTTTTTTTTTTCTCCTAAAGTTAACATGGTATCAGAGCTAGTATGATTTTATTCTTTTCTTTATCTCTTTTTCACGTTATTTGAGAGACCTTTTTTACCTTAAGGGTCTTGACAATGTTGATTGAAATTCAAACAGACCTTCAAAATCCATCTACCTCACCAATTTTAGATCCTACCAATTTATATTTTCTTCATCACTTTGATAATCCAGGGGCACCCTTTGTTTCCTCTGTGTTGACCGAAAATAATTATCCTTCCTAGTGTCAGGCCATGATAACTGCCTTGAGTGCTAAAAATAAATTGAGATTTATCAATAGTTCTTTAAAGCCGTCATATGCTTCTTCTTCTCTTCATCCTTTTTGGATGCATTGCAATGATATGGCCTAGTCATGGCTCTATAATGCCGTATCTAACGAAATTACCTTTAGTGTTATATTCGAATCCTTGACATTCAACATGTGGAAAGATTTGCGAGAAAGGTATATACAATCAAATGCCTCACGTATTTATGAACTTTGTCGTGATATTACCTAGATGATTTAAGAAAGTGCTATCATTAGTGTTTACTATACCAAGTTAAAATCTTTATGTGATGAGCTTTATACCTTTCTGGTCTTACGACATTGTAGTTGTGAGTCCTCCAAAACTTTGCAAGATTATCAATAAGAAGAAAAATTAATCAAATTTCTTATGGGACTTAATAAATCTTATAGTCATATTGGAGGATAAATTTTGCTCTTGGATCCTCTTCCTAGTGTCAATCGGGCTTATTCTCTCTTACTCTAAGAAGAGAAATAATGCTAGATATCAACCATGCCCAACCTCAATACTGATAGCAACACCTTTGTGGTTTCTCCTTCCAACAATAATTAGTTATAATCTTCAAATTCAAATCCCTCCAAATTTAATTAGAAAAATAGAACCATTTGTGATCACTGCAAATTGATTGGGCATATTAAAGATAGAAGTTATAAGTCGTATAGAATGAAAGCCGAACATGTACTATCATATTCCTGATGTTACCACCTTCCTATGATATTAATTTTTTATATAAGTTATTTCATTTTCTAGCTGAACATGTGCTGTCACTTTCTTAGTGTTGCCACTATCCTATGCTATTAATTTTTTATAAGAGTTATTTTATTTTCTCTTTTATTCTGTTTATTCACTTCTACTTATAGTTGCAAGCTATTTTTGGTATCTTCTCTAGTTTATAGTTATTAGACACTTTAGATACCTTTGCCTCCATTGCAAGCTGATTTTTTTAATGGTATCTTCCTTCTTGCCTACCTGATATTCAGTATATTTTTTATATAAATTATTACTATCTTCTTTACTGTATACTTGCTTCATAATTCATGTATTTTTAGCTTTATTGCAAACTAATTTTCTCTATGGCATATTCTTTCTTTCCTACTTGGTCTTCAAAATATGCTCTGTATGATTCATATAAGTGGTTTTAGTTCTTTTATTTTCAAATTTTGTATACTTTTCTTTCATCACACTTTTTCATGTAGCTATGATAGGTTAGTTTCATATATTCATGAATATTTGATAAGGTTTAAAAGTTATTACTCTGTAGTTACTTGATAGTTCATGTATCTTTGCCTTCATTGCAAATTGATTTTCTTTATGGTACCTTCTTTCTTACCTCCTTGGTGTTCGAAATATATTCTATATAATTTATACAATTTGTTTTAGTTCCTTTATTCTTAGATTTTATATATATTCCTTTCATCACACTTTTTCATGTATTCATGATTGCTTATTTTTATGTATTCATGATTATTTGATAAGGTTTATAAGTACATTCTATTTTAGAGGTTACTTCTATGTTTTATAATATTTTAATAAAACTTATTGATAAGGTTGAGTTTTCTTTATTATTCATGTGCTTGGGCATGAGTAGCCATTCCAATCAGTTACACACTTTACTACAACTTTCTTTAACATAAAAGTTAGCCTTTTACTATTCTCTTTTGATGATATATTAAACTTCCCCTTAGGTTAATGCTTAAATTTTCACCTTTTAGGGCCCTAGATTCAAAGACTTTAAAATCTCATTCTATCATATTACTCTTTTACAATGTTTGGCATTATAAATCCACAGTTTGGGTTCGGCATCTTTGACACTCTTTTTATGGATTTTTATTTAATAAATTTAATTAAAAAAGCTGAATTTTCTTCATTAGTCATACAATTTAGAATGAGTAGGCATTCTCATAACTTTTACACTTTATCATAGCTTCCTCTAACATAAATAGTAGGCCTTCCAATATTGTTTTCTGATAATACATTAAACTTTCCCTATGTTGATTCTTAAATTTAGACCTTTAAAACCCTAAATTCAAAAACTTTGAAACCTCAAATTATCGCATTACTCTTTTATAATCTTTGAAATTATAAACTCATAGTTCATCTTTGGCATCTCTGGCACTCTTTTCATGGAGCAAGTGAAATATAAAACTTCAAGCAATTTTTTGTTATATGGTGTTCATCCTTATTTACATTATGTAAATTAATTTTTAATTAGAGTTTTCTGATTGCTTCAATCTCATCCAATACAAATACTCCATAAACTGCACATGTCAAATGCATATTGCAACAGACATATTGTAACATAGATTATCATAATTTTTTTATATTAGCAGCTTTGTTGTTGCTATTATATTCTCTTGAGTACACTGCTTTCAACATTATTTAAGTTTAAGACTATATCCTTCTATGTTGTTATATCAATAATTACATTATATAGTAATCAAGACACTATTTAGCAAAGTCAATACAAGAATCTATCAAATAGTCACACTTGTTTTTTTGGCCAACGCTAAAGATTTCTTCGCTATTCATCTAAATGATTTGCATGAGATAAGACCAATTGTGTAGTTATTTCAGAAAAAGTTATCATTAAATAATAAACAGTACAAAGGCAACTAGATTTAGAAGAAGATTAATTATGGCTAAAAAGAGAATGTCAGTTCAACTAATGAATTGTAACACCAAGTGTAAGACTGCTAAATATTCTAAACAAAAGGAAGCAAGATTGGGATGGAGAACAATCAAGTTTCAAAAAAAGATAAAATCTATATATGAAGAAAGAAATATTACATTACATTCTATTGTTGCTATAGATGGAGCTATGTCTACTACAAAACATTCTAAACAAAAGGAAGCAAGACTGGGATGGAGAACAATCAAGTTTCAAAAGAAAATAAAATCTATATATGAAGAAAGAAATATTACATTACATTCTATTGTTGCTATAGATGGAGCTATGTCTACTACAAACATAACATTCTCCAATGCATTCAATGGTTCTTTGTTTCAAACCTTTGGAGGTCCAAGTAGAAACATCTAATGCTCCTGAGACAAGTCAGAGTTATAAAAATGAATATAATTGCACCGTTACTTATTATTTTAGATTTTGATTCACTAGTATTCATGTAAATTTTGCTTAAATTTCCTCTTACATGCCTTATTAATCTCTGGATATCAGCTAGTCCTATTAATAAATCTGAAAACAATGATGTTATTCAAGAGCCTTGCCTTTTTGATAATAATAATTGTGACAATAACGAACCTGGAATTCACATTAAGTGCCATGGAAAAATGATTGTAATCTCTGAAGAAGAACAGATTCAATACAAAAATTCTAAATAAAAATCATCATCAATTTGGTGAGTTTTTTAAGATTTATATTTATTTTAATTTATTGCACATTCATTTGTTATCATGCTTATTATATTATCAATTTAGTTGCAAAAAAAGAGCAATATAAAGCATCCAATAAAAGAGCCAATAAATGTTATCTTTCTATTGAAATTCAATGTTAGATATATATGGCTTCATCAATGTTCATGTATGTTTTATTAAATTTTAACTAACTATTGAATTGTGTAAAATAGATGCACCTTCTATTGGAGTTCAATGTGGTATCGTTATTCAAATACCTCAACTTTCTTTCAATAATAATAGTGCTGTCACTATGCCTTCCGTACACTCTAAATACTATCAAAAGAGAGACATAACCTCTAAACAAAATCAATCTCAATTTGCAAATTTGAAGTATAAGGCCTCATCTTCTCAAAATCATGATTTTTTAAATATTTTTATATATTTAGTATATTTATAGAATTATATATTAATATGTTTATTATATATATAGCTTAGTGATAAATTATGAGTAATGCAGAGATCTTCATAAAAGGGCTAATGCATGTTATCGAGTGATTGAAAGTATTGAAATTAAAGGAAGGATCATAGTTTTTAAATTTATGCTAGTTTATGACCTTTTATTATTTAATAAATAATACAGTTCACACTGAATGAAACTATTTATATGAAACCTTTTAGGCCCTTAAGATTTTGGACCTTCTACACACGTGGAAGCATTATGGTCTAATTTTATGATATGAGGAAAGAACACAATTCAAGGAAACCATGAGAACCAAAATTCTCATTATGTTGTTCAAATGGTAGAATACAATTGCCATTGCCAATGTAACCGGTAAAAGTGCTTGCTGATCTTCTTAGTCATAATGGTAGGAGTTGATCTGCAAAGGTTAAAGAGAATATTCAAGCATGCAACATAATGTTTGCATTCACATCAATGGATGGACAGATTAATAACAACATAAACAATGGTAACTCACCATACATTTTTAGATTAAATGGATAAAATTATCATAGAATTGAAAACTTGCTTCAATCTTTTCGCTAGATTATTACTTTATCTTAGCTAAGTTGGCTATAGTTACTATTAGTTTTGTTCCATAAAACTAGGCATGAAATATATTCTCTAACTGGCACCAATCCTACAAAAAGTTTGGTGAAAAATTAATGTACTAATTGAATGCTACTCACGTCAACAAGTTATTGAATAATCTCAATTTAACAAAATCATTGGCATCTCCATATTGGACTGTAAATCGATCTATGAGTTCCAAAGTTGATTGATTATTTTTCGTAAAGAAAGTATTGAATTTTGAATCCTTATAAACCCTTGGAAGAGGATTATATTGATCTATCTAATCAGGATATGATTTCCTATATATGGGTCATATCATAGCCGAATTATTCTTGAATCAAATTCATTAGTTGTTCCCTCAAATTTGGATCTAAAGGCCTATCTCCTACCATATATGGTTGTCCATAATGTGGATAAGGATGAGCTACCAAGGTTGCCTCTAATTATAAGGGTTTTAATTTACTTGTGCCCAACCTTGCTCTCTATTATCATTTCTGATAGATTGTTCCCAACTTGGTCCCCGTTAATGATCTACATTTTGATTAGGCCAAAGTTGTCCACAAAATTTGGTCTAACATTCAAACTTTGAGGTATGTTGTTAGCCTAGTACCCTTAGTCTAGTTTTTGATTATTATGAGGATTTTATATCATGGATATTAGATTTTGTCATTGAGTTTGTCTCTTAGGCATTATACCCTAAGATTTAGATAGATTTTCTACCTCTAGAGAATTCAGCCCTTTCTTGGGAAAATGAAATTGAACATTATGAGGCATTTCATATTTGAATAGACCTTATGGTTCTTAATCACAAGGCTATTATTTGGAATCTCATGTATTACAAGGACTTTAATTAAATTATCTATAGTTTTTACAACACATCTTGGACTCTAAAAAGCTTCTTTCATAGATTCATTAAGAGTATTGCATGCCTGCTGCATAGAAGCATTAATCTGATTGTTGAATATATGAGTAATCATATTGTAGATATCCATCATTGTGAATATCCTGTCCACCATAGGTGCTAGTACGATAGTTTCTCTATCTGTATTTTGCTGCCTGCTTTGCTCAGGAATAGCCATATCATGTGAAGAAGGGAATGACTTTCTATTCCTATAGCATGAGAGGTGTCTTCACCTTGCATTTTTGCCTCATAATTATTTTTGCCGCGTATGTCTTCGTCAAATTGGCTTGGTTCTCTTGCTTTGAGGTACTATGATCATCATGATGTTCATTGCAAATAATATTTTAATACAACACCATCCTCAGGCAAAGGACTCACTTAATTCTCACTCCTGATAAATAAATAGGAGTGGGTTATAGAGGCATAGAGAAATAAGACTATAAGCTATAGTAGGGATACTCCTGTACTAAGAATACTCCTACACTGTTACAAAAAGATATAAATGTAAGTCTAGATGCAAGCATTCATGAGTGTTATTTTGGATGCCTTCTTTCCTTATTTATACTACTTCAACATAATTGTAGTACATAGCTGCTTGAAACTTCTTTGCAACTTTCTGTTTAAGTTCAGATCCAACAATTGTTAGGAACTTTTACTAGTAACTATTGGATTTCTCGTCCACACTTGTTTCAACACCTAACTTAAGGTTTTTGTAACCTCTTTCAGGTCATATAACTATATTCTAATTTCTATAATTGCCCAAAATTTTATTTTATTTAAGGTAGCTATTAAAACACTCTCTTTTTAGATGTTGAACTACTAATTGAATTCTAGCTTAATGCTTCTAGTTCAATTACAACTCTTTGGCTTTCGATCTAATTGACTGAAGATATTGTTATTGGTTTTATAATTTGAAAAATTGTAAAATTGAGCAAAAGGAATGATGTGCAATTCCAATTTTAGCAACCTTCGTTTGACCAAAAGATAGTCTAAAGATTACTAGTTTCGGTCTACTAGGTAGCATCTCATCTTTAATTACATTCTTACCAACTAGTGGCCAAAAATATGATGCCAACAATATTATTATATAAGATTTAGGTCAATCGAACCTATATCCAAATAAAGAAGAAAAGGAAGTAGACTATAAAGAGGTGAGGCTATACGGAGCTAAAAGAATACTTGAGCGACTAACTGGATGATTGAATTTTAAGGGCTTCTAGGTGCACAAGCACTAAAGAATTAAAAAATTAGAGGAAATAAGTAGTGAAAAACAAGATCCCATTAAAAAATTACTTGAATATTTTTAGCCAATTAATATTTTGTTGATCATAATAAGTTATATGGAAAATATTAAAATGGTTGAAATCAAAACCAGGCAACTGTAGCCAAAAATAAATCTCAATGTATTCTAATACTATAAGCTATTGATCAAATTAATCAAAGATATGCTTTTCTTATTAATTGATTATAGCTTTTAAATTAACCTAGAATTTAAAGTACATAATCAAGAAAATGATCCACTAAGCAGAACATTTTTGTGCTATAGTTTGGCTATAAATATCAAAATATATGTACATCCTTGCAAATTTACTATTTATATATGTAGCATTATAAATTATTATTTTTGTATGTATAACCTTATAAATATTTGAATAATGTACCTATCCTTATAAATTCACTATATATATATATATATATATATGTATACAACAACAATAATAATAAAACCTTTATTCTAAACTAGTTGGAATTGGTTACATGAATCATTTTTTACTTAGTTTTTAGTCCTTTTTTTTTATAAAATGCAAAGATTTTAAATCATTCCTTATTACTTTCTCTCCTATATAATCTTCAATCTATCCCTATCTCTTTTTTCTTCCATATGTATCAAATCACTCATTCACACAAGTGCATCCCTAGGTTTATGTTGCACATGTACAATCTATTTAAGTCGTTTTTTTCTTAATTTGTCCTTCATTGGTGCTACACATCTATCTCAGCATTCTCATTTTAGCTACATTTATCTTTTATGTATGAAATTTTTAAATTATCTAATATTTTGTACTATAAAGCATAGTCGATTTTAAAGTTGTCTTATAAAATTTTTCCTTCAATTTGGTAGGTATTCTACAATTATATAATATTTTAGTTACATTTCTCTATTTTATCTAATCTATTTTAATTCTAAAGGCAGCATTATTCTCAATCTCTTCTTTCTTATAAATTATTGAACTTAAATATAACTTTTAGGTTAAAGGTTTAATAGAGATTAAATTATATTCATACTAGTAAGTAACATTATCATGATCGCAATCATCTAGTCTTTTCTAACCATGTGGGATCTTTTTTTTTTTTTTTTTGAATCCTCATTGATCACCATTATCTTAGACCTTCATCTGTCTTTTTTTTTTTTTTTCCCTCTTAACTTTACACACCAATTAAAGCGTTTCTCCTAACTAAAGCCCATTTAGATATTCTCATATGTGCCTAGCAATTTTCCATAATTCTATCCTTAATTTGGGTTGCTTAACTATTTCATTTTACATATCGTCTTATTTTTTAAACTTTTTGTTATTTATATGATAGTTATAATTTACCTATACATAATATGAATAATTCAGTGTTTTAGAAAGCAATATAATATTAATCTCCAACTTAGATGGGTTGACCCAATGTATTATCTTGGGTGTGGGTCATTCTTAGCCAAACTTGGCCTAAATTGCGGGATTTATTTAATCCATTTAATTTGTTTCAATTCATTAAAGGCCGGCTTGGGTTACTTACGGAATAAAATTATCAGATTCCAGACCATAATTTTTCGGTTTAATTTGCCTTTGACGGTTCATATCATATATGGTCCATTCTGATCGGATTGCCACCCCAAACTACATGGGTTAAAAATTAGCCTCACGCGTCCTGATCCGATCTCGTCGGCCATCTGACGCGATCCAGAGCAAAAAACATGAGCCCAACCGGCCTTGTTGCAGCCCTGGCTAAACCCTAACTTCCGATCGGTTCTCTGGTTGACGTTAACCCAGCACCCCATCAAGAGCACCTCTCAAGTCGAGCGAGCCGACTATAAAAGCCGCTACCCTCTCCTCTGCGAACCGAATTACTAGGGTTTTTCGGCCGCCGCGGTTGCTTCCGTCGTCCGCTCTCCCTCTGCCTTCCCGAGCTCCGATCGGCGGCGCTAATGGCTGTGGTGGAACAGGAGGTCAAGCTCTTCAATCGATGGTCCTTCGAGGACGTCCAGGTCACTACCTTCGCTGCCCCTCCTTGTTTTCCACTTCATCGTTTCAATCTGTCGGATTCTAGGGCTTCTAGCGTTCATTTAGAGCGTAATCTCTATAGCGATGGATCTTTCTATCGTAATTTGGTTCCAGTTGTTCCTTCTGTGTGTTGATTCGCTTTGTCATCCTCTTCTTGCAAGCAGTTGCTTGGATGGCTATTACGTTTCGTGTTAGTTTAAAAAATCTCTGGGAGTTTATAGTAAATCTAAACTATGACGAGATCTCGAGGATGCTGGTTTGATGGTTAAATATATATATATATATTTAATGTCATAATGACTTGTGATTGTATTTTTATTGTTATTGATCGCGTTTGAAATTTATTTTTGTGTGTAATCTTCTTCTCTACTTTCTTTGATTTTGAATCATTATCTTTTGATGGTTGGGGTTTTCGGTTTTCTGTTGGGTTGGTAAGAAGTGATTTATCACTATTCACTTGATTTCTACGCCAAATAGTTTATGAGATGTTTGTCTTGTTTGCTGTTGTTTAGTATCTGGATCTCAGTAGATCTGAAATTTCTTTGAGGACACAAGAGGGACGGAAGTTAGAATGGCAGAGTTCATGATGTTTTAAATATGGTGTAGAAATTAAGGGCTAGGAATTTAATGGGGTATGTGAGCCCACTATGATAGATGGTGGACCTTTGCACAATGCTAAGTTTGATCCATTGTTCTAACAGCCATTGTGTACGCAAGGGTAAGATTGCATACATCTGATCCTCCCCATGCACCGCATTCATGGGAGCCTTATACCGTCGGCTGGCCTTTTCTATGTGAGCCTATTATGATGCAGGTAATGATGATTTTGGAGACATAAGAATCAGTGTAAAGTTGATTATTAGGGGGAAGAAGGGTTTTTAGGGTTCAAACCTTGAAAACATGAATATTTTGTTTGAGGGACTATGGCAGTGTCTAATGAATATTGGATATGAACTTGAGTTGATTTTATCCGATGCATGCCAGATATGTTATGCATATATCTATTTATTGTACAAAATGGTTTATGCAGAGGTAGGATATGTCATAAATTTGGAAGGTTGCAATCTCTTTGCTTTTTAAGTTCTTTCTTCTTTGTATCTCAAATTTTCAAGTAGTTTCATGTTCCAAGCCTTTTGATGTGAAAGTTTTATTATTTTGCCCTTTTTCCTAATTGGTTTTATGTTCTAAGCCATTTGGTGGGAACAATGTTTTATTTGTTAATGAATAAATTTGGTATGATTGCCTGATTATGAATTATCATAATAAACAAATACTGAGTTTTTGATAAACTACAAAGAAGTGTAGTCAGATTTAGAAGTGATTATATGTATAGGAAGATGTAATTACCCACTGTCATATTGCTGCCATTTTAGCATCATAGCTTTTTAGGATTTCCCATGTTGTCATGTCCATATTGTATTTAAAATTTGTCTTGCATAGGTCTGCAAACTATTTTATATAGTTTAGATAGGTAAATAACTAGGTGGTTGTTTATTTAATGACTTCAGGGCTGCTTTCAACAGAATAACAGGTTTCAGATGAGATCTAATGTTAAATGCGTTGTTGCAAGTACAAGGCGAAAAGTTGGAGGAAGTGGAAGTAGGGAGAAATATGAAAAAGGGGAGATAGAGACTGATTTTTTTTTTTAAGAAAATTATTTTTACTTCTCTTCGATTCATATCTACGTGTTAGGTAGCCTCTCCTGCTGAGAAAAAAAGGTCAGATTTTTTGTTCTGGAGGACTTCCAAAAAAGGAGATGAATGTAGATTTCCATGTAGCAAGGTTCCTTAGATTATCCTCAATTGTCACTAGAATTTAGAAAGAACGATATGTTTCATAACTTCTCAAATCATCTGATATTTAAGTGAAATGGCGGATAAGTACAAATAGTGAAACCACAAATTGATGGTCAATTGTTTAAATGCATCTTGGAACCATGAAAATTAAAAGTAAATCAGCATTTAGACTATTAAAGATTTTAATTGGAATGAGTTTGAGGCATGAAATGGTATCATTGATTGATGATCTCTGCCATGTGTCTAAAATTTGGAAGTGTAACTACTTGTGGCTCTTAATTTCTGTCACTTCTATGATATTATAAATTTTCATGCACTTTTATAAGTGTTCTATGCTAATGAGTAGACAATGATATTGACATTTTCATAATTTAGGTTGCTTGATGAGCCATTTGTTCACTGTTATTTGAACATGAGATACATTCACGTGCAAACTGTGAAGATTGCACCAGGGATGGGCATTATTAACTTCAATCTCTTAGGATCCTAGACTTCAATGTTGATCAGGGGCTAAATTTCTATTTTATCATATTGCTGAAATTATTGTCACATGGGGTCCTTGAGAAATTGGTGGTAGTGCTCTGGCATGTCTTAGTTGCCCAGATGGTAGCCATAATTCTCTTTGTCAAATTGCAGGTTAGTGATATTTCACTCAATGATTACATTGCTGTGACTCCTGCCAAACATGCTACGTATCTTCCACATACTGCTGGACGATACTCGGTCAAAAGGTTCCGCAAGGCCCAATGCCCCATTGTTGAGAGGCTGACCAATTCACTTATGATGCATGGGCGGAACAATGGGAAGAAACTGATGGCTGTTCGCATTGTCAAACATGCCATGGAGATCATTCATCTGCTTACTGATGCAAACCCTATCCAAGTAATTGTGGATGCTATTATCAACAGGTGAAAACCTGACAAGCAATTATTTTTAATATAAAAATAATTTTTATCACATAGCCATGCAACTTGAACTGTTATATTCTATCTGCTATCGGTTTATGAGTTATGAGTAGAAAGTAAAGCTAATCAGTATTATGCTGTAAATTTTGTCAAATGACTCTTCCTAATAAAGCTGTATTTCAATTGCATGTATCTGATGTTGTATTTATGAGTAGAATATGTTTGTCGCTGTCGGAATCAAAATTGTAATGGGTGTTGCTCTTCTAATTCTATAAGTAACATTGCTTCAACTTCTGTTGGTTGCTTTCACGATCCTGGTGTAGATGGCAAGCTACATGTTCTTCTCTGGTACTTGCAATATACAGTATTGTAGAACTTTGTCTAATGAAATATAGACATGCAAGAAATTCTAATTGCATTCAATTCATATGTATGTAATCTTAGCGTGCAATCCTTGAGAATTCAAGACATATCTTGGTCTGTTTTCCAAAAATTCCAGTAAGTTGCTTAAACTAGGTTAGACAATCTTGTTAAACATTGCATAGTTCATCCATTTAGTTTTGAATACAGTCTATAGGAAGCCTTGAGCGAACTACAAGATGTAATTTTGTAAATAAACTGATCAAAGCATAAGTCCAATTCTACTTCACCCAATATACTTGAATACTTTACAATCCCTTTTGCTGGGTCATTTTTGGTGCAATATCTGCTGAGCTTAATATTTCTAATGGGAAAAAAGCCTCCTCCATCATGGCCTATCACTAGGATGATCATGTATATTTGCTCACCATATTTTGATTCTTGTAGAATGAAAGTGTTTTGGAAGAAATTTAATTAACTCTTATTTTGGAATTCTTATTTTATTTAATCACCCTGGATCTTTAAATCAATTGTAGATTGATTATCATCGTTTATAAGGATTCCTCAGTTATGTTTTAGTAGGATCAAGAGGAAGGTATTCATAGGGGATTCTGTCTTGCTAAAGTCACCTGTCAGTTTTCCCTATAACTGGAGTGTGAAGGACAGCCATTTCTTGTTAAGGACATTGAATAATAAAGTTGTTTGTCTCCTGTTCTAGTACTAATGTAAAAGGAGAATTATTAGCATTTTAAAAGGAGATTTATGAACGGCCTTCAGGCTCCTTAGTAGCATTTCCTAATTGAGGTCAATACAATAAGGCTTATTTCCATGTATTTGAAGAGAGTTTTGGTAGTCAGTTGTAGTACACTGCATCTTTTCGAAATCCCACTAAAGCCTTTTTCTTTGTAGTTTGTTTTGTATTTAAAGTTTAAAAATCTAGATTCGTCATGTTGTAGTTATAATTTTGTTGGGGCAGTCCGGTTGCCCTTTTCATTTCGGCAACTTTGAAACAGAATGATG
>JACVBY030000196.1:117500-127955 GCA_017589505.3 Metroxylon sagu | reverse complement strand
AGGACTTTGATATTTTGAGTCAAAGTCTTCTCATTGGAACTACACTTGTTTTGAAACAGACAAATAGCTAGGATTTTCTACCGGTGTTTCCTTCGTATAGTTTGGGTCTATGCTTGGAGAATACCTGCAAGTGTTTCTGTAGTCTATTCTGTTCAACTGGTTAGTGGAAGTCTTAGCTTTATGGTTTTTTCTTACTACCATAAATGGTACTGTTTACATCTATAGTGTCACCCATGCAGAATTTCTGAATATTTTAGGATGACGAATAGTAGGAACTCTATCAAGGACTCTCTGGATTCTGGATTTCGAACTCCTTCTGTCTAGGAGAGCAATGGAAAGTCCTGATGATCGGAACATCATCTTCGAGGTCATGGATTTCGTAAGATGCGGCTTGAGGACTAGATTGTCGATATCAAAAGAGAAAGAATATGATGAATCATGATCGATCCAGTCTTTGAGTTTCTTTCTTGCTTGGGCGATAATTTGCCATGACGGTTCTCTTTGTGTTTCTAGGCTTTCTACAGGTAGTAGCCATTTTGTGGCTTTGTCTGTGATGATTATAAGGCTATAGCTACTATAGTATTGGTCTTTATCCCATTCTGGTGGAACACTGAAGAATTGAGCAAACACTTTTCCTTTTTTGTAGTATTTTTTGTAGAAGGCCGCTTGCATTTTTTCAGGCATAGTATCACAGATGTGTATATTGTCTTCGTTTATCGAAATTCTGCTGATAAGTCCCCAATCTAAGGCTTCGGAAAGACTGATGTCAATACTGTTGATTGATTCCTTCTCAAGGGTGGTTGTGTACTGGTAGAAACCATGAGTTCTTGTAATTCTACTCCTATGAAAAGGGTGGAATGGGTTATGGAATATAGAGTGCAGGTCATGCTGGATGCGCATGAAGCGGGTTGCCATGGTTGGTTCTAGGCTTTCTATATGTTCCTGTATTGTAGCTGGCAACGTTTTCAACATGTGTTTTTTGTACAAGATTCTAAGGGAAGGTGAAAGGGCTGAGATTTTCTAAGCTAAAGATGCATGCTTGCTTATTTCGAAAACTAATGAGTTTGGCTCTAACTATATTCATTTCTTTATTGATTCTTATGAAATATGCTTCTAATGCTGAAAGGTATTTCTAATATGGTACTATAAGGGTAGGTGCTGAATTTCCTACTAAGGGTAGGAACTCGTGTGAACCAACCGGTTTAGTTATCACTGTCCTAGTCCTTGGAATGGGCAAGATTCAGGGGATCCTGCTACAGAGGAGCGAACTGTTTTCTGTTCATTTCTTGCGTGTAGTCCAGGCCGCGTCAGCTCTACGAATAAATTATTAAAGCAGTCTAGTAAGGTTTTTTGTGGTAAGTTTAAAGAGTTCACCTGAGGGCCATAAAAGATATTGGCTGGATTTCTGATACCTTGTATAGCTATTGATTTAGCAATTTGCACATAAGAAGTATTAGTATTGGCTGTATTGGCTCTAGTTGCGCTGATAAGGCTTTCTGACTGTGGGTCAGTCGGCGGAGCTTTGCCCTTTTTCCTACAAGAAAGATTAATGTTCTGGTAAGGATTAACCTAGTAATAGGTCTGCTGTTACTCAAGTCTAACTCGGATTAGAATATTAATGCTAAGTTTACCAACTATATGGTATCTATTTTCTCATTAACTATCCTACCAAAAATCGTACTGCTACTAATATGTATGTCGTTGGTAATGTCTAAGGAATCTATTTCTGAGTAGGAGCAAATGTATCTGCTAATAGGTTTTTCTTTCCATCTATGTTTCGCCTGAGAAATATCTAGGAAATCTAGATATCTATTGTGTTTGGATCTACGCCTAACGAAGGGATGAAGATTTGTTCTAAGTGTAAATGGTTTAGACAAATGGAGATCAAATCTTTCTAATGTGTGCTAAATGGCTAGCAGCTTATAATCTTTGTTATAAGAGAATGGTTGGCAAGAATATCATCCTTTTTCTTCTGAACGAGGGAAAGTACATTCCCTTGCTCAAAAGGCACGATCTGCCACTCATAGCGTCCTATGGGTGTTGTGAATCCTGTCCATCTGATGCTCTGAGGATATACTGCAGCTACCGAGTGTTTTAACAAATCCTGTTTCGCTGGGCTGTTAAACTTATCTAAAGTTCTTAATTCAAGAGGTTCAAATTTTCTGGCGTTCTCGTTCCAGACTATCTTCTGTTTTATGTTGATTTTCTTCTACTTGTTTTTCATTCTCTAGATCTTCATTTTCTGCTATGTTTTCTTTCGTTTCCTATAGTAGGGGCTTGCTGTTTATAGAGCAGCAAGTGAAGTAATGAAAGAAGCGCAGTGTTTATAGAGTTATAGACTCGTTTGGCACTAGATCTGGCTTTCTTCTGGATTATCAGAGTTTTCAATTTCCTTTCTAAGAAAATGGATCTTTTCATAATATATTAATCCTAGTTAAGTTTCATTCTATTATCGATATTATCCCTCTTTCCTGGCTATTTTACTGATTATCATGGATCTGTTCTAACTAATCACTTTAACTCCTAGAGTTTCATCTATTCTATTATGGGTTTATACTTGGTTTATACGGTTCCACAGGAATCTAGATTCATTTAGATTAAAGGCTTTTTTCGTCAAAGAAAGATTGGTTAACTTATTACCTGCATAAATTTAAGAGCCTGGGCGTTGCAAGCTCTCTACTTTTAGAGTGAATTCATCCTAAAGATATGTTTTCTTTCAGATTATCCGATCCCTTTCTTTGGTATCGCAATGTTGGTAATATAAGGATCTGGTATAAGTTCTTGCCTATCGAGGTTTATTGGATTCTTGATTAGCTATTGATCGGTTCTAGATATTAAATCTGGTAGTAATTCTTTTATTTCTAAGGGTTCATCATGCTTTACTATACTATTCTGATGTGGTAATGGACTATAGCAGTTAAGCATGGGGCTAAGTCTAGATGAATTGGTGACATGGGTTATCAGTTCCATTTTCTATAGTTTAAATTTATTGTTCAAAATGAGATTTACATCTCTTAGAGTTGCTATGTTAGTAGCTGTCTTAAGTTACATGTTCTAGCTTGGCTTTCTAGGTAAATATTACTATAATATATGCCTGTGAATGTTCTCAATGGGTTTCTAATTTCTCTAGTTGAACTCATTGTAAAATTATTCAACATGTATGGGGACTTCATGTTCTGGGCCGTTTTATAGCCATCTTCTAATTTTACGTAATCCTCTAGTTCTTCTGTTTTCTCTTTTAAATATTTCGCTAAAGAATTTTCTAAACATTGAAGAAGATAGAAGGTATTCTTCAATGTTTAGAAAATTCTTTAGCGAAATATTTAAAAGAGAAAACAGAAGAACTAGAGGATTACGTAAAATTAGAAGATGGCTATAAAGACCTTAAGAACATGAAGTCCCCATACATGGTAGATAGTTTTACAATGAGTTCAACTAGAGAAATTAGAAACCCATTAAGAACATTCACAGACATATGGTATAGTAATTACCTAGAAAGCCAAGCTAGAACATGTAACTTAAGACAACTACTAACATATCTCCCAACTCTAAGAGATGTAGATCTCATTTTGAGCAATAGATTTCTTTCTATAGAAAATGGAACGATAACCATTAATGCCAATTCATCTAGACTTAGCCCCATGCTTAACTACTATGGTCCATTACCGCATCAGAATAGTATAGTAAAGCATGATGAACCCTTAGAAATAAAAGAATTACTACCAGAACTAATATCTAGAACAGATCAACCAGCTAATCAAGAATCAATAAACCTCGATAGGCAAGAACCTCTAAATGTTTCAAACCTCATATTACCAACGTACGATATAAAGAAAGGGATCGGATAATCTGAAAGAAAACATATCTTTAGGATAATTCACTCTAAAAGTAGAAAACTTGCAGCAGACCTCTTAGAAACATACAGATGATAAGTTAACCAATCTTTCTTTGACGAAAAAAGCCTTTAGTCTAAATGAATCTAGATTCTATATTTAGAACAATTGTAAACCAATTGTAAACCCATAATAGAGTAGATGAACTCTAGGAGTTAAAGGATTAGTTAGAACAGATCCATGATAATCGGTGGAATAGCCAGGAAAGAGGGATAATATCGACCATAGAATGAAACTTAACTAGGATTAATATATTATGAAAAGATCCATTTTCTTAGAAAGGAAATTGAAACTTCTGATAGTCCAGAAGAAAGCCAGATCTAGTTATAGACTTAGTCTATAACTCTATAAGCACTGCACTTCTTTCATTACTTCACTTGCTGCTCTATAAACAGCAAGCCCCTACTGTAGAAACGAAAGAAAACATAGCAGAAATGGAAGATCTAGAGAATGAAAAACAATTAGAAGAAAATCCACATAAAACAGAAGATAGTCTGGAACGAACGCCAAGAAGGCGAACCTCTTGAATTAGGAACTTTAGATAAGTTTAACAGCCCAGCGAAACAGGATTTGTTAAAACACTCGGTAGCTGCAGTATATCCTCAGAGCATCAGATGGACAGGATTCACAACACCCATAGGACGCTATGAGTGGCAGATCGTGCCTTTTGAGCAAGGGAATGTACTTTCCCTCGTTCAGAAGAAAAAGGATGATATTCTTGCCAACCATTCTCTTATAACAAAGATTATAAGCTGCTAGCCATTTAGCACACATTAGAAAGATTTGATCTCCATTTGTCTAAACCATTTACACTTAGAACAAATCTTCATCCCTTCGTTAGGCGTAGATCCAAACACAATAGATATCTAGATTTCCTAGATATTTCTCAGGCGAAACATAGATGGAAAGAAAAACCTATTAGCAGATACATTTGCTCCTACTCAGAAATAGATTCCTTAGACATTACCAACGACATACATATTAGTAGCAGTACGATTTTTGGTAGGATAGTTAATGAGAAAATAGATACCATATAGTTGGTAAACTTAGCATTAATATTCTAATCCGAGTTAGACTTGAGTAACAGCAGACCTATTACTAGGTTAATCCTTACCAGAACATTAATCTTTCTTGTAGGAAAAAGGGCAAAGCTCCGCCGACTGACCCACAGTCAGAAAGCCTTATCAGCGCAACTAGAGCCAATACAGCCAATACTAATACTTCTTATGTGCAAATTGCTAAATCAATAGCTATACAAGGTATCAGAAATCCAGCCAATATCTTTTATGGCCCTCAGGTGAACTCTTTAAACTTACCACAAAAAACCTTACTAGACTGCTTTAATAATTTATTCGTAGAGCTGACGCGGCCTGGACTACACGCAAGAAATGAACAGAAAACAGTTCGCTCCTCTGTAGCAGGATCCCCTGAATCTTGCCCATTCCAAAGGACTAGGACAGTGATAACTAAACCGGTTGGTTCACACGAGTTCCTACCCTTAGTAGGAAATTCAGCACCTACCCTTATAGTACCATATTAGAAATACCTTTCAGCATTAGAAGCATATTTCATAAGAATCAATAAAGAAATGAATATAGTTAGAGCCAAACTCATTAGTTTTCGAAATAAGCAAGCATGCATCTTTAGCTTAGAAAATCTCAGCCTTTCACCTTCCCTTAGAATCTTGTACAAAAAACACATGTTGAAAACGTTGCCAGCTACAATACAGGAACATATAGAAAGCCTAGAACCAACCATGGCAACCCGCTTCATGCGCATCCAGCATGACCTGCACTCTATATTCCATAACCCATTCCACCCTTTTCATAGGAGTAGAATTACAAGAACTCATGGTTTCTACCAGTACACAACCACCCTTGAGAAGGAATCAATCAACAGTATTGACATCAGTCTTTCCGAAGCCTTAGATTGGGGACTTATCAGCAGAATTTCGATAAACGAAGACAATATACACATCTGTGATACTATGCCTGAAAAAATGCAAGCGGCCTTCTACAAAAAATACTACAAAAAAGGAAAAGTGTTTGCTCAATTCTTCAGTGTTCCACCAGAATGGGATAAAGACCAATACTATAGTAGCTATAGCCTTATAATCATCACAGACAAAGCCACAAAATGGCTACTACCTGTAGAAAGCCTAGAAACACAAAGAGAACCGTCATGGCAAATTATCGCCCAAGCAAGAAAGAAACTCAAAGACTGGATCGATCATGATTCATCATATTCTTTCTCTTTTGATATCGACAATCTAGTCACTCAAGCCACATCTTACGAAATCCATGACCTCGAAGATGATGTTCCGATCATCAGGACTTTCCATTGCTCTCCTAGACAGAAGGAGTTCGAAATCCAGAATCCAGAGAGTCCTTGATAGAGTTCCTACTATTCGTCATCCTAAAATATTCAGAAATTCTGCATAAGGTGACACTATAGATGTAAACAGTACCATTTATGGTAGTAAGAAAAAACCATAAAGCTAAGACTTCCACTAACCAGTTGAACAGAATAGACTACAGAAACACTTGCAGGTATTCTCCAAGCATAGACCCAAACTATACGAAGGAAACACCGGTAAGAAAATCCTAGCTATTTGTCTGTTTCAAAACAAGTGTAGTTCCAATGAGAAGACTTTGACTCAAAATATCAAAGTCCCTTCTGAGATACACTCCTCGATCCTTCTGACCCTGACTAATCAATCGGCTTGGAAGTTGGAAGGGAGATGCCATGACAAACTCATCCAATCAAGCTCGTCTGGGAATCTTTCTCTGACTTGTCCTTCGGGGAAGGGAGCTAGATTCGTAGAAATCGAGAAGAATGGCAGCTTTGACTAACAGGATAGGGTGCCAAGGAGAGGGTTTCATTGAAGAAGTCATAGTGCGGAGAGGAGCTCACCTTCATCTAAAGAGGGAGCCTTGAAGCCAAAGCCATCTTGGATCAATTGGGAACTTCATCGGGCACGCACCTTTCATCGTGAATGATTATGCTCAGGGAGCCCCAACTATAGCCATTTCCTTCCATAAACAACCACGGAAAAAGCAAGAGAAGTAGCCCCAGTCAGACAGCAAAGTCGCAAAGGTCAAAGGGAGAGCATCAGGTCAATCAGTCGATGATCCGGTGGATCAATTCATTAGTCTTGCAGTTGGTCAAGCCAAAGACTGAGTCGACTAAGCAACTGTGTAAGGAGTGGATGATCAATAATTCACAGCAAAAGTGGATACAAGAACCGAGTTCAGTAGTCGATGTTGAAGTCGTGCAAGTACTGATCTCTGAACCAGAAGCAGCATACTTGACGACTGCTGTGACCAACACGCACCAGCAACAGCGCTCGAAAGTCAGAGTGAACCAAGAGAAGCTGAACAGACGGAGTGCAAGTGCATCCATGGATCAGAAAAGGAGTGAGTGGCTTCCAAGGTGTAGGTGGGGGAACGAGTGATGGACCAAGCAAAGGAAAGGGGGAAGAATCACTGGAAAGACGCTGCTTTGGTTGACCAGCGAACAAGCACGAGCCAGGCAATAAGAAAGCAATAGCCGAGGTTGGGTCGTCAGGAAGGATAGCCAACATAGAAGAGCTTTTGCCCATTCCATTAGTCGAAGCGAAGTCCTGTCCTTGGAAAATGATTTTGTTCACGTTTCCTATCTCCCCTTGATAGAAAAGGGATCCTCGCCTGCCAAAGGTTCTTCTTCCCTCTCTGCAAATGGTGATTCCACAGCATCTGAGTTCATCAAGCGAAGAACAGAGATCCTTTCTCGATGAAGGTCTTCTTATCTTATTCCTCTGGGAAAGACGTGGTTCATGAGCCATTGACTCGATCATCAAGTCGAAATAAGGCGCTTTCTTGAGTGCTTTTACCCATCTATTGTACCGTGGGGAGCAGCATCCGAGCTATGGGATCGCTAGCTTATGAAAGATCATAGATCGGGGACATCTGACTGAGATAGATCGTCATCTCCGGGCGAACCTCTCTTTGTCGATCAGGTAACTATGAGAATGGTTCGATATGTGAATTCAAAGAAAATAGGGGACGGGTTCTTATGCAGTTGTTCGAATCCTACGCCTATCGCCTACCTTATCTGCCGATTTCTCGTAGATAACAGATGTGAGCGTTGCCTCACAAACCTATCCAAAACACACTTTTGTTGTAAGGGCGTTTCGCCCGACATTTTCCAAAGTGTTCTTCATCTAAATTAGGAAAAAATTCCAGATCTAAGGGCTCCATGGGCAGAAGGATAAGGAAGGTCAGAAAAGCTAGCAGCGGGAAAGCGGTAAGGGAAGGCAATCGGTAATAGTCAGCTGGCGGTTCGGTTCGGTGGAAGAAGCTGTAAGAGCTGTCAGCGGTAATAGGCACTTCAATGAAGCAGCAGCAGTAGAATCATCATTAGTGGATACAGCACCAACAACAGCAGCAGATCCAGAGGCAGTTCCAGTCCTTGTCGCAGCGCAGTAGTTAGTAGGTGATCCAACACCAGAGAGAAAAGACGCAGCAGATTCATATACTGACCTTAGTGATATAGATCCATACCTAGGTACAGAACGAGACCCATTAGTGAGGTCCATATCGGTAATAGAAAGACCTGCCACAAAAGCATTCCGATGGAGCAGAAGTAGACCCTTCCCCCGCCATAATAGCACCACCTAGCTTCGCTGCATCGGGATAGTAGTAGCACATATCTTTATATAGTGATCGTTATAGGGATAATGATACCAATGATAGAGTTGACCTAGCCTAGCGACATCCATCCCTTGTCTCCTACTGGTTTGTCTCTGAAAATGGTTCTAAATAGTGGTATACTCCGGCTAGCGAAGAGGACAAGCGAACCAACATATTAAGAAGAAGTTAAGGTCTCGGTTCCGTCTATATTCATAGAAGGTGATGTCAAGCTTTAGTTTTCATTTTTGAAGAAAGGTGAAGAAGAATATCCTTGGCTAAATAAAAGAAAGAAAGCCGAGCACGACTCCTCTCACTTTCTTATTAGTCAGTCACTTCAGGCTTGGGTCACAAGCGCTAGCACATCGGGCTTCGACGCCTAAAATCAAAGTGCTTTCCACCTCTTTCTTGCTGCAGTTGCAGGTCGAAGATGAACCTTGCTGTTTAGTTTCTGCGTGACAAATACGCTGGATTGTGTTACGCGAAAATAACGCCATGCCCGGTTTAAAGATATAACTATTGCTGCTTACTCCAATCCTAAACAAGCATCAAAACGCACATAGGCTAGCGTGAGCGGTAAGGAGAGAAAGAAAGCAGCAAGCCAGCTAGCCCCCCGACAACTAGAGCGTAAGCAGACGCAGCTGAAAAAACGTCACGTCATAGGCTAGCTCAAAACGTCGAGGTGATAGCTTGAGGTCCTAATCTGACTGAGTTGTATTTAGGATAAGCGGGAAGGCTCAATAGAACGGGATCCTCACGTCTACAATGGAGCTTCGCCTTGACTACAAAGTTTAGGGTGCTTCACTCACGCGGCTTTGCTAGATGGATGCAGAATAGTTGGATGGAGTCTCGCTCAGTCAATTAGTCTAGCCTCCCTTCCGAGTCAGATTTTTTCCGGAATTGTTTCTTGTCAAGTGAAAATGGAGATCAAAAAATGGTTGGAACTATTTGAACACGACGTTTTTTGGGGAGTCGGCATCCATTATGTGGAAGTTGGGTCACATCGTGGATGTACATAATTGGAGATTGATCTCCTACTCCTTCACCTCGAAAACCTTCTCTCCAGCTCAAGATCACTTTATTCTTTTTCCTGAAATAAGTAGATCCTTTCACTTTCATGACAACTGACTTCAAACCCATCTTTCTGGCGGATCGCCCGACATGTTCCGCAGTTGCTTCAGCAGCATACCGAGAAAGACGAGACCGCCCTTTTCTTTCCTCCAAACAACCTGCGGAGGCCCCAGTCTTCTTATTCCCCCTAGCATCTGTCACGGTCACAAAGGTCTGATTTTTGATCAGTAAGACATGGACAAAATCTCTGTTCTTTTTCCGTGAACATTGCTCATCTTCCTCCGAGATGCTCTGTACGAAGTTCATGGATTTGAAACTGCCCGCACCCGCAAGCCCAAGCCGATCAGTCTCGGCCGTTGTTTTTTCCTTGGGCATCCTATGTTCAAAGTGTTGAGAAAGCATTTGCTCTTCGTAGCGCTCTCACTCATCAGTCGCTTCTGACATTCATTCCATTTTGCTTTTCTTCGTTACTTGACTGAGCGTAGCGGGCTCCGCGCCCTGGCTTGAAAGCACCTCTTCTTTCTTCCTCTCTTGGCGGTGAGATTCGATGATATGGCTTCTTTGTTCTGTTTGAAAGTCATCTACTGCTTATTTTGTTCTCAAATGATTTTATAAGCAAAAGTCTTCAACAGCTCTTGTTGGCCGAGTCATTTGGTCTAGCCCAACCCTTTTTTTTTTGAAAAAGCAAAAAAGTAGTAGCCACTATTTTCGCCAGGGACATCGAGTCATCACGTTTCTCTCTTTTAGCTGGCTGCTCGACAACTATGGCTTGTAGATTCGCAGAACAGAAGAAGAAGTTCACTCTGACTTGCGCACTACAAAAA
>JACVBY030000196.1:97500-115000 GCA_017589505.3 Metroxylon sagu | reverse complement strand
TCTCTCTTTACCCACCAAAGGCCTTAGCATATGTTCCGTCATGGGTGTGCACCTCCTTCCGGGGCAGGAGCCGACCTCCTACTCTCTTATGCAGCATTTATTAGCTTAGCGGGTGGATCGTGCAATAAGCCTCTCTCGATCCTCCGTTTCTCATACATCTTTATGAAAGAAAGCCTCTCGCCTTTCGAGATCCGGTTCATCATCAACTCAGTCAGATCTTCTTGTTTGCCCGCTTTGATTAGGCTTCCTTTAACCATTGGCGGGGGATCATTTAATCGGTTACGATGCGAATGCAACTAATGTGACGTGCCTTAAAAAGCACTTTCCGTGAAGGTTTCCGGCCCCTTGGTAGTTTGCTTAGGCCCCCACCTCGCCCAAGTGGTTCGTGCATACCTTGCTTCAGGGGGTTGGATCTTCTATCCAAGCGTCAGAGACGAGTTTGATACTAAAGAGACGGCTGGTGGACTCATTCGCTGGCCCACTTCGATATCTATCTGTCTTTCGATTCATGTAAATGCCTTTTTTTTTTACAGATATTTCGCTATTAGGCATTCCGCACGAGTCCGTTACCAATCCCAACCCCGGCTAACCTTTTTTTCTTAACCACCTCATTCATCAACCTCTTACCCTTAAACAACGGGAGTTATGTCCTAATCCCCACGGTTATGCCCGATAGCACATGGGGAGAATGAATGGACCTAAACCTTTATACAGGCTTGCCTCTTTTCCGGGCTAGCTCGCAAAACCTAGACTCCCGTGGCTCGCTTGGAAAACGTTCGTACGTTGCTAACCTCTTATTCTCCTCCTATCTCCGAGCTCTTCTTGAATCGAGGAGTTAAAGCTCAGCTAGGACAGTTCCTCTCTCCGATGGATGGGCGGGGAATAGCATCTGATACGATTTCTTATCAGCCTCTCCTAATTGGAGAGAGAGAACCAATCTGACGGGGAGGAGTTCTTTCTCCGTCCCATCACTAGCAGTTGCGGTTCAGCCACCGATACCGGTGCGGGAGACAGGGAAAAAGAGAAGGGTCGGTCTATTCAGTCTTATTAGTCCCCTTCAGTCCCTGGACTGGGCTCTGAGTCCTGATACCGAATGGGAGGCCCATGCTAGCTCCACGCGGGAAGAAGTCTTACTAGAGCCGGGTAGCCAAGCTAATCCGATGAGGGAGGCATGCTTTCTTTATGGATGGATGCACCGGAGATGGCAATAACGTATTCCTAAAGATGACCGGAGGAGTGAAGTCTCGCAAACGATAGTATAGAGTCACTCTAAATTGGACCAGGAATACGTCACATGCTACTCTCAACAAAGGAATGCAACTAGAGGGATCCGACCATCAATCTTCGTGCCGCCGGACCCATGGATAACATGATCATTCTCTTTCCCTTCCCTGGTCCGAATGAAGAGATCTAGACTGGCCCAGACAATCCACCCACCGGGGGAATGAAAACAAATGTCTTAGATTGTAAGAGCACCCAGAGAGATAGAATGTCGAACCAGAGGATCCTTCAGTTACGGTCGATCCTGAAGTCTCTGCCCACATTAGAAAGCTTTCGTTCCCGACCCGATACGAGAAGAGGGAATCAGTGCATAGCTTTCACCGGCCAAGACATGATCAACTTCTTGCTGTCCAATCCAAAAATTCAATGGTATTGGATGAGTCAGGTAAAGGTATCGAACCATCTATTTAACCCCAAGACTTCTTTCCTCCAAGGAAAAATGGAACCGATCGAGCTATAATTATTCCTATTTTGTTTTTGAGAGACGATCTGGATTCATGGATTATCCATGACTGGATAAGAAGAAAAAGAATTTCATAGGTGTAAGAGTTTAAGAATAGGTTTATTATGAATTCTCTTCAGCCGTCGATATATACCAGCAATAAAAAAATAGAAGGTTGCGGGGAGCAAACAAACCTTTTCTGAAAAACTCCGAGAACGCCGCGGGTTTGAATCAAGCGAAAGCAGATTCGAGGAAAAATACTGGAGCGCAACAGATTCGATGCTCGAACAAAGGTTCGGGGCCCAACGGTAACTGCTCGCGCAGCTGTGACTGCAGCCCCCTAAGCCGCGGCTTAACTGCAAGCTACGGGCTGCCTTTGCGGCTAGACTGCGGCTGCAGCAAGGTGCTGCAGCTGCGGCTTGACTGTGAGAGGCTGCGGCTCCTCTTGCGGCTGGCTGCAACTGTCCCTGAACATGATCATCTGAATCCGCATCAGTCCCAACTGCAGCTACTTACTCTACCCGTGTCCGTTGATTACGTGGTTATCGGTCGGTCGGGCTATACATCGCTGAAAGATGAGGGGGAAGCGCCGGCGAGGGGGGAAGGGAAGGTTTTTGTAAGCGAGACAGAGCAGCTTGCGGGAGATGATGGAAGAGAAGGGTGCGCTAGCACCGGCGGGGAGGCGGGTTGGTGCACCAGCCGGATCAAGTTGTTAGCGGACAAGTGCCGTGCTAAAGAAGTGGCCGTTAGTGCCGTGAAAGGGAGCTCCGAAAAAGCAGCCAATTTCCTGCCTGATCGTGGGCCTGGTCCCGGAGAGGAGGGGTGTATAGTGCGACTTGTCGGACATGTCATACGGGATTTCCATCCCCCCCCCCGATCGAGTGCCTGCTTTACCTAAGATCAATTGAACTATAAAGAAAGAATTTCAAACGTTTTGTTTTAGTTTGGAGGTTCAATGTAAGTCATTTCAGCCTGGACCAATCAAATTCACCAGGCACGTCTGATTCCTATTCATCCAATTTCTATTCTATGTTAGGATCGAATATTTGTTTGACAGAAGGCATAGAGCCGGGATGGAAGAAGTGGAACAAAAGGAGAAGAAATGGCAGTAAGATCATGAATTTTGTCTTCTGTGTCCGGGCACAGGCGAAGGGGAGGCGAGCGGGCTATGAAATACAACATGGTCCGGCCAGTATAGCGCAGGCGCTGCAGATCATCACATCAATTCGTGACTAGGCAGATGGGACTACGCCTTAGCCTTACCTTAGCGCGTCGAAGGGGATCTCGAGCCGCCTATTCGAGAGAGAGGTTGAGAGACGTGATGTGCATGAGACCGAGCCACGCTCGCCAACTGTCTAATCAGGTATATTTAATATAAGTAATTTCGGGACCCACGAACACTCACTGCCAACGCGAGGTCGGGAATCAGCCGCCTTTTTAAGATAGATAGCCGCCACGGGAAAGAGCTCGTCTTTATCAAACTGACGCTTATTAATATTATATGAAACTCATTCTTCCGCTTATCCGGCTGGGTTTTCCCTTTCCTTTCTTTCTTGTGCTCGCTCTCTCCTGTCATGCATCATGGCTGGGTGGAACACGAAGACATACATCCTATTATTTTTGCTAAGATTTAGATATCACTAGTTGAGTTAGTTGGTATTCTTTTCTTGCTTTTCCCTGCCTGGATTCCGAAGATGAGTCAAGTTTCGGAACTTGGTTTTCTTTATAACGACCATGAAGGTTTTGAACATCTAACTGAAAAAGTGCCCATCCGCTGCTATGGACAGAATGCATCTGACATTGGTCATTTTAGCAATCGGAGAAAACGTTTCATCATAGTCTACCCATTTTCCCTTGGCTACCAGACGCGCTTTGAACCTCTCTATCGTGCCATCTGCCTTATGCTTTACCTTGGAAAGCCATTTGCATCCAACAACTTGAGGCTAATTTCCCCAACTCCCAGGTCTTGTTTTTCTTTAATGAAAGAATTGATTCCTGCATTGCCTCCTGCCAACACTTTTGTTTTGAGTTGATGCTTCTGCGGTTTTTTGATAGAAAAAATAGAAGTGACACGATGATTTCTGGAAAAAGCTCAATAAGATGCATGCCAAAATTCTCAAGGAGGTCAAGCGAGCAGACCTAGATCCAAGCGAAAGCAGAGAAAGTCAGGGTCGGGGAGGGCTGTGAAGGACATACAGGAGAAGGAATCTCCCCCCCAAAAATGAAAACAGTTCCTGATGAATTTGGCGGTAGACGACAGGACTCCTGCTGGGCCACGAAAGTCCTTCTTCTCGTCCCCACTGAAGGAAAGGCTTCTTTCGCTTCTTCCTATCCAGGGTCAGAGTCTTCCGCAAGCAAAAGAGGATTTCCTAAAAGAAAAGAAATCGTGTGCGCGAGGGCATATCACGAAATAAGTGAAAAAGTGAGTATCCACGGGTACTACAGCTCGACACGAAAGCCCTACGCTTTGTCCTCCCGGCAAAAGGCACGAAAGATCAGTCTTAGGCGCCCAACTGCTCTCTTCGTTATAGGAAATATGATAAAGGAGAGCCGGTAGAACTCGGAAATACGGAAAGGCGAAGGGGGAAAGCGGAGAAGGAGAAGACGGGAGTATCGACATAAGGAGCAGGCTACGAGGCGTCAACCTTAACAACCATCACCAACGGAAGCCAGTATATCTGTTTGCGGGCTAAGCCTATTAAGACAGCCCGATGAGCGTCGAAGTCAAGAACGTTGTTTATTATCCCCTTTCCTTATATCTTCTTTCTACCAAGCGAGATTGAGAGATGAAGCGGGCAAGCAACATCGTGTATTTAAATAAGGAGTGCGAGTAGGTTAGATCATAAGGAGAAGAACTCATAAGAGAGTAAGAAGAAACAGATAGAGCAAAGGAAGGCCTAGCAACGCAGGTCAGGTCTTGGCTCAGCAGACTCAACAGATCATAGCTCGGAAACAAGACTTGGAAAAGGCACTGAGCAAACACCGGTATCTGCCTTAGATGGCTTTGATTGATTTCCACCCTTGAATCTTAGATTAAATGACTTTCCCCCCTTGATTGAGTTCTTCCGACTTCCTTGTTGAACTTGAAGACTGCTCAACTCCTAGCTTAACCCAGAACAAGACTATATAAGACAAGCATCAATGCCCGGCCCCAGTTAAGCAAAACACCCTGCCTTTGGCTCAGGACGGGTCCTGATTTCAAGTATGTTGCTGGTTCAGAATCCAAAAATCTTGATGAAAGCATTGATGCTGGCTTAAAGTCCTAAACAAGGCTAGACACGAACACGAACATCAGTACCTGGGTCAGGCTCAACAGATCTTGTTGGGTCAGGAGATCCTGGTGATTCGGAAGGAGAAGAAGAAGGCTCGAAAGCAGGCGTGGAACACATCAACAATTCCAACCTAGAAAAGTTCAGGATCTCCTGTAGGCTATACAAGAGAAGCATATCTTGTCTCAGAACTAGGCAACTAATAAGGAATAAAGAACAAAATAGAAGAGAAGGGATTGCATCGCCTCTTTCTCGTTCGAGGGCAGGAGGACTTGTTTTTCACTATTCTAAGACAGGACTTTCTTACCGCTCTTACCGCTGCTCGAATCCTTCTTTTCTAACCAACCGATGTCGATGTTTGGGATCCGAACCAAGGCATTCCGTCTGATATACGTACTGGTATCACCCTGTGAAGCAAAGTCAGACAAGGGAGAAAGACATGGAATTGATAGGGAACCGTAGCCAAGTGGCTAAGGCAGAAGTCTGCAAAACTTCTATTCGTCGGTTCGAATCCGACCGGTTCCTACAGCGCCATTCCATCCATCCTTTTGTTATATTGTAAGTGGATAGAACGTTTTACCAGGCGAAAACCTGAGAATTTATGGAGTTAGAGTTGCATATATATGGACAGAAACAAGCCTTCCTGATTCCAGTTTCATTCATTTATACCAACGATATCCACGCTAAAGATGAGGGCCTTCTTTCTTTTTCAGTTCATATCAGCCTGAATGAGGAAGTGGAGTCAGTTTCGTTAATAAACTGGGCCGAAGATCTGACAGAGGTTGACTTGCTGGCTTGCGAGTTGCCAGCTCCGTAGTTGATTGCTAACCAGAGGATAGTGAAAGCCAATATTCCTATTCCTGCTTGTGTGCTTGTTTGCTATTCTTCCAGTTCCTGTTACGAGACGACCTCGGCTCAAGCTGACCCCACACCGAAAGTCGTCAAGCAGTCTTGGGCTCCATCAATCAGTGAGGGGGAAGCCAAAACCTGTTGGAGTTCCCCGCCATCACCTCGCTTAGATCCGGGGGTTCATACCCTCCAGTAGCAGAGATGCAAGTTGCCTTTGCAACTTGCCTACCGAGGTAGGAGATCCATCATATCAAATTCACAAAGCAGCACAGGTAGCAGTGGTTGACATATTTGTTTTTCGTTTTCATCGGTTTTCTCGATCAATAAGCCGATGCGACCGTCGGGCAGGAACTACTGGAGATGGGCAACGAACTCTGCTTCTCAACAGCGGCAATGGAAGAAATGGGGAAAATCTTTTCAATGAAAATGAGTGCTTCGATCAACGACAGAACTCCCGGTTTTTCGGAGGTGACTACGTACCAACAAAACTGAGAAAGTGGAGGAGCGGCGCCTCAGCTTTCGAACGGTTTTTTGATTTATAGCGACAACCCCCTGAGAACATCAAGTCATTTAGCCGGTCCGGGTCACGCGCTATTCCTAAGACAAACTAGCCCTCCCTACAGCCGCATCTACAAGGCGCTTATAAACCAATGTAGAAAGCCACGATCTAAGCTAGAATGACCGTGTGAGAGTATGAGTCTTTGGATTGCCTTCTTCTATGCAGAAAAGGACCCATGTATGCCATCGCAGAGAGAAGTACCATCAGAAAGAGAGCTTTTCTGTAGTCACTAAGCTTGGATAACCGACCAAGAAGTCAGGTCATAAAGGTCAAAGTAGGTTCCCGGAACATAGAGCCGCCCAAAGACAGCCTTCCGGCCACATCAGCAGGTTAGAAGACAATATTCACTACAAATCTATTCCAGCTTCTTTCCTTCCTGTAGCTCTTCTTCTTTGTTTAAAGCTTAACTCACATTTCGGGAGCGGATGCTGCTCAAGCTAAAGATATGCCCCCCACTCTTGAACAGCTCTCACTTGCCTTGGCCGATAGCTTAGATGACCGGCCGTTAGGCATGGAAACCAATGATTTCACAGTACGCCTCTTGTTTGGTGAGCCAACCCCAACAATGGCTTCACCCGAGGATGAAGGTAGTAGAACAGGAGCCGCAAAGATTAGATCACAGCCTTCCTATGTGCGTCTTCGTTGTTCAAGCGAAACTCACTTTCCAGTAGCGAATGAATGTAGCTCGGGCAGAGGCGGTCGGTGGCCTAAGAAAGACCCTACCAACGGATTAGGATGAAATCAAAAACGCCAGCAAGGACTCCGATCAGGGCCAACTACGAAGGTAGGCGCGCAGGGGAGAAGGTTGAGAGCTACACCTTGAAGGGCTGAGTAGGAGCCCGATAAAGCGAGTCTCAGGGTCCACAAGGAGCAGGGCAGGAAGACCCAGGGAAGGAATATCGGTAGCTGAACACAGGACATCCCAGGAGGTATGAAGGCAGGAAATGAGATAGCTTGGAAGTGATATGGCAAGCCAACTCCTACAAGAGCAGCTAGTTGTTTCCCACCATACAGACTGAAGGCAGGCCGGCAAGCCAGATAACAAAGCAGAAAGCTGTGTATTGAAGGGATCAAATGCAAAGAAAGACCCTTTGATTGAGGTTGTTTATATGGATGTAAGTACATTGCAAGGAGACTCAATACAATAGAGATCTACGCTGTAAGGACTGAACTTTGATGATCAACCTTAACGCGAGGAATGTACTGTTCTATCGGCAGTCCTGTAGTTAGGTGAACTACTCCCTCCCGAGGAATGAGGCTAGGAGACCGATGGCAGTCTGGCCAGTGGAACAACTGACGGGCCGAGGGAGGGACAGCCAGATATCAAAGAAGGGGAGTTTTGTAATGAGTGATCGAATGCGATGACAGAATCTTGGGTTGAAGTTTCTTTGGATGGAAGTACAATGCGTGGAGGAAAGTGAAGGAGAATGGGAGGTCTATATCCCCCGGAAAACAAAGAAAATGCTAAGGAAAATGAACACGATCCCAGGGGTGGTATGGCGGAGGTCCGCACCCTCCAAGACCACTACCGTAACCGCATCTGGGAAGAGACAACGAATCATCAGAAGGAAGCCGACGGTGGTATTGCCGGACCCCGGAAAAGGTCACTGAAAGACGGCAATGGAAGAATACCTCAATGCTCTCGAGGAGTATGTGAAAAAAGGGGCGAGTTCCAGTCACTTTAAACGAATTCTTTCCTGAGAGAATGAAGAAAATCCTTGCAAGACGAGACAGAAGAAACCAGCCCCGCGTCGAGTTTTGCTGTCGCATAGATATTGCGGGCCCACATTTGAAGACGTCTACGAATTCCCTATAGTGGAAGACGAGGATAGGAACGTATTCTGGGACGAGGCACAGGAAGTTCAGACAATGGAAGGAGAACCTCACTGGCTCCTCAATCCTTATCTCAGGAAGTCCCATCTGAACCTTCGCCGGCGTCAGAACGGGAGTCTGAAAAGTATACAGCCTTACTCGCGTCGGGTGACGAAATGATCAGCAGATACTTGGCCAGCATTAGAGACCCTCATCGAGGAGAGTCTTCAAGATCAGGGGAAAGCAGTTTCCAAGAAAACACAAGCGCAGCACTAGCACGCATAGAAGCTCAGCTGGAAGAAAAGGGTCGCCAAATTACTGAGCTCACCGTTTAGGTTGAAAGAATTTCAGAAAATCAGGATGCCGCAACTTCATCATCCCCTGAGTCACAGGCAGTCCCACGACAGGACCTGAAAATGAAGGCAGTTGTACGGGTCTGCCCTTCCAGCAAAGAAGCCACTTTAGAAAGAAATCGTCCTAGGCGAAGAGAAAGAAGAAAGAAGAAGGATGACGTAAAATGAAAAGAAAGAACAAACTGTACACCTTCCCTCGGGACAAAACAATGGAGATTTTCTTGCTAGCAGTCTAGAAGGGTCTGCAGCTCCCTGAATGCAAAAGACCCAACGAAGAAGGGAAAACCAATCACCCCAAGTATTGTTTCTACCATCGCATCATTGGACATCCCATAGAGGACTGTTATGTCTTCAAGGACTGGGTACAAGAGCAGTACGAACAAGGGAACTTCGTATTACCCCCGAGCTTCATCTGCGAACCCTCTGTACACAAGGCGCCCTCTTAAGCATCAGAATCTTGTGCTCACTACAACTTGGGAGGTGATTCCTCGTCCGAGGAAGAGCTGAATTTTCCACAAGAAGATGAAATCCCTGAGGTAAATCAGATGAAACTGAGGAAGGGGAAAGTCTTGCCTGAACCAAAACCACTATCTGCAAAAGAGAAGGGCAAGGAAATACAGCTTAATGAAGAAGCCATGCCCCCAAAGCCTACTGCACCAGCACCGGATCAGGGTGTGACACAGTACAACATCCTGGCTCATCTGAAGAAGATCCCCTCATTACTGAGCGTGTATGATGCGCTCGTCCTCTCCCCTCCCCTGACCTGCGGCGCGCTCTGATCGAGGCACTCATGGAACCGGAGAAGTCTCAGGCTCACTTTTCTGAAGTTCGCATGAAGGAGGCACTGTATGCGTATCACACAGCCTCGATCACCTTCTCAGACAAGGACCTTCTCCTAGGCACGACAGAGCACAATCGGCCCCTCGGAGCCACCGGGATTTGTTTTTGAAGGAGGGTTAGCAGAATCCTAATCGATCCTGGGTCTTCGGTCAACCTTGTGACCCTAAGAACGCGTCAGGGTTTAGCTCTGAGTATCTCGGACTTGGCCCCGGAACGGATCTACATCCAGGGGTTTGATCAGCATAATCAGCAAGCGTTGGGATCCATATCATTGACGTTGCGCCTAGGAAGTCTATAGACGGATGCGTCATTTGATGTGATCGGCGCCGATACATCTTACCGAGCGTTGCTGGGAAGGCCTTGGCTACATGACTACTATGTGGTACCTTCCACACTTCACCAATGCATGAGGAATATAAAAAAGGGTGAAGATAGGAGAATAGATGGCGACATTCGCCCTTTCGATGTGCACGAGGTCGGGTATCCTGATGCCAGGTACTACATCGACCCAGCTGCAATAGCTGAACAAGCTTCAGGGTCAGGAGGCACAACTCCGGCAAGGGGCCGAGGCCGTGGTAGGAGGAGAAACAACCAGAAAACCACCACCAAAGCCAGCGGAGGAGCGGGTCCATCCCCCGGTCAAGGCTAAACCTCAGGAGTGACACAGAATCCTCCGATGAAGAAGAAGAAAGATGTGAGCAAGCAATTAAGGCATCTCATAGACCAAAGCGCTGGGGAAGCAGTTCCAGCGAGGAAGAGAATTAAGAAGGCATCTCAGCTGACCCCGACGAGACGGGGGAATTCACCAGAGAACCCATCACCTCTGAGCAGCCTATTGAAATTACCAGGCTACCAGAGGGCCTCATCAAGCCTTTGGCTAAACTGGAGGTTTCTAGAGTTGAGGAGCTAAAGACCTTCTATGTTCCTCCTTCAGGAGACAGTGAACGGGGAATACTATTCTATAGGTCGGAAGCACAACCCCTATGGCGCGATGATGATATCCGACTATAAGATCTAGATGAAGAGATCTTCAGGGACGTCAGGATCCCCAGGTACTACCCACCAAAGATGAGGAAGTTGTTGGAGAAGTCCGGATGCAGCTTCAGACAGTCTCGGGCTCAATACAAATTCATTCTTCCAAAGGATGTGGAATCCACCTCAGAGGCGGGCTGTGTTGGCTAGTGGACATGCAGCACACACCAGGAGCCTGGGGTATATTCAGTCTGAAACCCACACTTGCAACGTTGTCATCTGGGGCGATTCATCCACAGACTCAGAAGCAGAAGAGCCGGAATTGCCTATGACGCCTAGCCTCAGGATGATCACATTGGGAGACTCCTCCAGCGAGTCTGAAAGTGAAGAAATCCCTCCACATTCCCCCTACAACCTTGGAAGCTTCGAAGGCCGTCTGGAGAGGCCCAAGAGTCACAAGTCAATGAAAACAAAACGGAGGCCGTGGTCCTTCCAGCTGACATGCCCGACTTGCAAGAAGCTCCCGAAGAAGTTGAGGATAGAGGGCAGGCTACAGTAGATGAGTTGTTGGAAATCCACTTGGGTACTGAGGAAAACCCCAGACCGACCTACATAAGTGCACTACTCTCAGAGGAGGAACGGGAAATGTATAAAGTCCTACTTCTGGAGTTCATTGACGTCTTCGCATGGACCTACAAGGAGATGCAGGGCCTAGACCCCGAAGTAGCCGTCCATTACCTGGGTATCGACCCCAGGACGCCCCCTGTTAAGCAACCTCCTCGGAGGAAGAGGATTGAGCTGGAAGAAAGAATTATTGGCGAGACCACGAAGTTGAAATTCCATGCGGGAGACTGAATCCGCGAAGAAAAATACGCGGAATGGATCGCCAACATTGTCCCAGTGAAGAAGAAAAAATAGGCAGATCAGGATCTGCTTTTCTTTTGACTGGAACGAGCTTGGCCCCGGTAGCTTCTTGAGAGATATCACTCGCGGGCCACGATAGCAATTGTCCCAGCCTTTGCTCGACACTACCCTAACCTGCGGGTTCGACTCCTGCTTGCGTGTGGCCTTCAATTCGTATTGTAACAACATTCGATCGGCATCCAAAGGTGCATGTACGGTTCCTAAGGGATACTATTTTGTCCTAATCAACCGACTTCATCGAGAAAGATGACTTTTTTTTAGGCCAATAAGTTGATAGCGCGATCTCGTACTAACACATACTCAATAAATATTGAAGAACTTGCATGCGGCGTTCAAGCCACAACCGCGGTATGAGTTCTGATCTCAGACTTTGCGGGCTGCTCGTCCCTTCGCGTCGACAAGGAAACCGTGGACGACAATGGGTTTAGAATAGAACGAACACCCTCGAGAACTTGGTCTAGCGGCAAGTGATGAGATGTTCGCCCTCCCTCCTTCTATGGATCGTCGGTAGCCATAGTGAAAGCTAAGAAAATCGGCAATAGCAGCAGCTTTAGCTTTTCAGTAACCTTTAGTCAGCAGCTTTCCTTTCATATTCGGAAGGTATATCGCATTTTCCGCTTTGGGGCCAGATAGGTTTCCGTTTTTGGCTTTTGGCAAGGTGATTGATCGGGGCTGCTGCAGCAGACTAAAGGTAGCCGCAATCTATTGTAAGGCCCCGGAGAGATAAGTCATCTCAGAAAGCTTTTCACTCCTAAAGCGAACTACAATAACTTTTGTTAAAGGGGATGGAAACTACTATCAAAGCTAAGCTAAGGAGCTCCTATCGCAAAGCTAGTAGCCGAAGTAAGTACCATTTCAAAATACCGAAAACGCCGGGGCATTCCTTGATCCAAGATATTCACCTGTGATGAAATCCGAGTTCCTCCAATGCGCGGAGCAAAAAATAGCGATTGACCGAATCAAATGCTTTTTTGATGTCTATCTTGGTACTACACATCTTCGGCTGCTTGGAATCCTGGTTGAACTTTCTCATGAGTTCGTGGGACAGGAGAATATTGTCAACAATGCCACGCCCCTTAATAAACGCGGTCTGATTGAGGCTGACTATCTTAGGGAGAATCGAAGCAAGTCTATTGGCGAGTATCTTCGCACTAATCTTTTTAAGGAAATGGAAGACTGATATCGGGCGGAAGTGATCGAAGGAGGCGCAGGCGTCTTTCTTCGGGATCAAGGTGATTAAGGTTTTTTTTAGATTTCAGCAACCGACCAGAATGGAAAAAATCCTTAATGGTTCTACAGATGTCTTCTTTTATTAGTGGCCACATTTGTTGGTAGAAGGACGCCGGGAACCCGTCTGGTCCAGGGGCTTTGTTCGGGTTGGATTTTCGTACTAAACAATTTCCTCATCAGAGATATCTCTGATCAGCTCCCTATTGTCCTCATCACATACTTTATTCGGTAAGGTGAAGTACGGAGTGTTGCAGCCAGCAGAGATCTATGCACGGTTAAGGAGTCTTTGTTTGAAAGAAAGAGGCCGCTTCCTTCCCAATAGCTTCAGGTTCCCTCCCATCGTCCGTGTCGATTTCAATGATTGAGTTCTTGGATCTTATTGTAACAATGGAGGCGTAGAAGAACGTCGGAGTTTTGGTCCCCTAGATGTAGCCAGTCTACTCTAGGACTTCTGCCTAAATCAGTCTTCCTCGTCATCAAGTCTTCGTAGTAGCCTTTCGCTAACCTCTTTTTCCCTGTCAGCAAGCACCCCATTCAAAGGATCAGATTGAATCTTTTTGTAGATAGTTTCCAACTCAAAGCGTATAGAGTTCACTGAACTTTTGATATTACCGTCAGTCTCTCTGTTCCAAAGCTTGAGTGCTTCTTTCACGGCTTTCCGCTTTTTTCTAGCGACAACAAAGATGTTCATCCCTTGGACTTACGTATTCCAAGCATTCTGGACAGTAGCTTCGAATGTCGGGTATTTCATCCACACATGGAAGAAGCGAAAGGGTTTTGGCAGAATATTGGCAGATTGCATGGAGAGAATGGCCGGAGAGTGGTCTGAAAGGCCCGCGGGAAGGAATTTGACTGATGCGTCAGGAAATCGCTGCATCCACTCGAGATTACCCAAAATACGATCAAGCTTGCAGAGGATCCTATAAAAATGGTTTCTTGCTCCAGGTGAAGGCATGTCAAATGGCTTTAATATATTTCATATCGCATTCAACGAGACAATTATGAAATTCATCAAGTAAAGAGAAGGGAATGCGATGACCTCCTTTTCATTTTTTGATTTGATGATGTTTAAGTCTCCCATGAAAACCCATGGAGAGTTAGTGCTTGATGAGACATCGCCAAAGCTTTCTTCTCTCCAGCACAGAATTGGAGCCATAAATTCGAGTTCATACAAATCAAAATGAAGAGTTAACCGGGCAGACAGCTAGATGAATGAGCTGGTCTTTGGATTGGAGTAGAAAGATGGAGAAGATTTGAGGGTCCCCACTTTCTTGCTCTTTTTTCCTTTTTTGTCGACATGAGTTGGGCGTTAGGGGAAAGGAGTTTTTGTCAGGTTGAGGTCAAAGGGTCTTCATCCAATGGAGAAGAGAAGATTCCCGGCAAAAGTGCTAGTTCCAGTATTGGAGTTTGGAAAGCAAGGAAGTGAGCTCTAAGCGAGGTAAGGAAAGCAAAAGAGAAGCGTGCAGCAAGTCGATCAATCCAACTGTGAAAAACCTTATGGCAAGGTACTCTAATTGTCGAGACAAGAAAAGTGGGGGGAAACAACATATCCATCTAGTGGCTGAACCCTCCTTTCCTTCTCGCTATGCTCATGATTTTGATTATGAGTTTTTTTCACTTTGACCTTCTCTTGAAGAGCCTTCTCTTCGGCAAACAAGCTAAGGCTTTTCGGGAACAAAAGGAACAGCTTTCTCATCACTATGTATACTGTCTCCGGGAATAGAAGCTATGTCCACCTTATCCCCCCAATACTAAATGGGGGCTCGTGGTTCTCGACCAGTGACATCTGCTTCGCCTGCTCGTCAAGATATGTAATCTATTCGCTGTCATTTTTGTAAGGAGTTGGGGCACATGAAGTTCAATTGTCCTGCCAAACGGAAGAAATCATTCTCACCTCGCTCATCCCCAACTCAAGGTACAGCTACGCCTGCAGTGACTTCTTCCCCGGATGTTGTCTCCGTTGCCATTGGGTTGTCCTCCGCACCATCTCCATCTGTCCAACTATGGTGTCACTGGACCTCATACAGCAACTTCTCCCTCACCTTGTCCAAGCTTTATCTTCGACCTCTATCTCTGGTATGGGTCTCACTTATGGTTATTTGATGGAGGTGCCTCGAATCATATGACTGGTAATGGCTGGCTCTCTGTTACATGGCACTGCTCCTCTTTCAGGTAACCCCTCTATCTTCACTGCTGATGGATCTTTATTAGATCTTGTGTTGGTTCTATTCGTTCGTCTCAGAAATCTGCCCTTATCTAACGTCTTGAATTTCCAAATTTGGATATGTCTGTTGGCCAAGTGGTTAATAAAAAATAAGAAAGTCATGTAACCTTCTCTAAATCTGGTTGCGTTGTGCAGGACCTACGAACCGGGGCAACCGGGAAGCTGATTGGGAGAGGCCGTAAAGCTGGCCGCCTGTTCCACTTGGAGTTTTGTCATCATCCACCTACTACTTCTCTCGCAGCTGCAGATATAGGGCCACCTTTTTCAGCATCTCAGTTGTGGCATCAGCGTGCGTCTGGTACAGATTTCTGTCTCTCGTCTTCGTCATCTTGCAAAGTTAGGGTGTTTAGGTGATTTTCGTTTTCAGTCCTCTGACTCGTTTGATGTGTCTTCATGTATGGGTTGCAAGTTGGCAAAACACTTGGCCCTCCCGTTTCAGTCTAGTGACACTGTAACTACTGCCCCCGTCTGAGATAATTCATGATGATATTTGAGGTCAGGCTCCTATTTTGGCAAACAAAAGGGTTTGTGTTGATCCTCAATCTCGTCGCCTTCAGGTCTCTAGACATGTGTTCTTTCGTCGAAAGCATTATGTTTTGTTTTATCCTTCATCTTCCTCTGCCGTAGCTTCTGTAGGGTCCCGAGTCCACCTCTATTCTACTTTCCTCTCCTGAGACTTTGTCTTTGCCATCTGCTGATGACTCTCACCCTCCTCGACGTGTCTCGTGTCCATCGTCCCCCAATTACGATAGTCTACTCTCGCAGGGCTCCCGGTGACATTCCTATATCGGTTTTTGATAGGCATTCACAGCAGCTTGCGGCCTCGCCAGATCAGACATCTCCGGTTGTCGATCCTCCGACTAAGCCACAGGTTCGTAGGTCTTCTCGCATTTTCACTCAGCCTATTCGTTTCGTTGAATCTCACTTGTTCACTCCTCGTCATCGTGCCTTTTTAGCTGCTGTTCACTCTTTCCATGAGCCTCAGTCAACTAGGGAGGCGGGCAGCCGCTATTCCATGTTGGCAACAGGCAATGTCTGAAGAACTTACTGCCCTTCAGCAGAATGGCATTTGGGATCTTGTTCCTCTTCCGTCTGGTAAGGTTGCTATTGGTTGCCGTTGGGTTTATTTAAGACGCGATCTGATGGGTCTGTTGAGAGATACAAAGCTAGGCTGGTCGCCAGAGGTGACTCCTGGGAGTATGGCATAGACTATGAGGACACTTTTTCGCCTGTGGCTAAGATGACTAGTGTAAGAACCATTATTGCCGTTGCAGCGGTTGGCCACTCTATCAGTTAGACGTTCCAAATATGCCTTCCACCATGGTGATCTTCATGAGGAGGTGTACATGCAGCCTCCCCCTGGACAACATTCCGCTCCTTCTCCTCTTGTCTTGTCTGCCCCTTACGCAAAGCGATCTATGGTCTCAACAAGCCCCTCGAGCGTCGGTTTTCGAAGTTCAGCACAGTGGTTATCCAGGCAGGGTTTGCTCGGAGTGATCATGATTCGGCCATGTTCGTATCAGTTTCTCCTCGAGGACGTGCTATTCTGTTGTTGTATGTTGATGATATGAAACTTACTGGTGATTACTCCGTTACCATATCGCTGATCAAGTGTCGCCTTCATCAATTATTTGCCATGAAGAATGAAGGTCACCCGGCGTATTTTCTTGGCTTGGAGGTCGCACATTCTCCTCGTGGATATTTGGTATATCAGATCAAATAACGTCATGACTTGATCACTCGAGCTCAACTCAATGATGAGAAGACTGTTGACACTCCCTTGGAGCTTAACGTAAAACTCCGTCCGACTGATGGCTCACCATTATCTGATCCGACGCAGTACAGACAGTTGGTCGGCAGTTTGGTTTATCTGACGATCTCTCGCCCAGATATTGCCTTGGCTCTTCCTAAGAAAGTCAGCCTTTCATGGCTGCCCCCCGGTCAGTTCACCTTGCAGCAGTTCATCGGATTCTTAGATATATTCGAAGTACCTTTTTTCGAGCCGTCGTTTTTTCCGTCATCGTCCTCTTTAGAGTTGCGTGCAACTACTGATGCCGATTGGGCCGGAGATCCTTCAGATAGGTGCTCAACTACAGGCTTCTGTCTTTTTTGGGGAGACTCTCAACTATCTTGGAAGAGCAAAAAGCAAGAGACAGTTTTCCAGTGCCGAAGCGGAGTACCGTGCCATGGCATACACTACTGGAGAGATTGTATGGCTCCGTTGGTGACTTTCTGATCGCAGGTTTCATTTGAAGACCCCAACGCCATTTTTTTTCGCGCCATTCAGATTGCGTCAAATCCGGTGTTTATGCAATAGTGTCATTTTAGGCCAAACATATCGAAGTTAATTGCTACTACGTTCGTAGAAAACTTCTTGATGGCACCATCTCATTACCTTTTTTTTCCCTTCGACGAATTTCGGCTATGACCAATGCCCCACCTAGCTGAATAGGCGTAACAAAGCTACCTGAAAAAAAGCAAGGGATTGCATCGCCTTGGATTGAAATCGACGAATTGCGTTTTGCCAGATGGATTCTTTAGAAAGATTCTCCGGATAAAGTCAAGTATAATATTTCGAATCTAAATAAAGGCGCATACGTGGGCGGGAAGGGGGCCCCACTACTTCTTCATTCAGGGGGGGGACTAGCCTCATGACTTCCCACTGGGCGAGAGGTGCACCTAACCCACCTACCCACTCATCAATCACGGTGTTCAGCTGACTTGCACAGAAAGACCCCTATTGTA
>JACVBY030000196.1:70000-95000 GCA_017589505.3 Metroxylon sagu | reverse complement strand
GCAATGGGGGAGAAAACATAGCATGTCGCAACAAAAGCGTCGATTCGAGGCGTCAGCAAAACACTGCCGTCTGTTCCAAAAACAAAACCCCTTAGCGCCCCGGGACGGGAGTGGGGGACGGCCCTACGCGCAGACAGCAGCAGCACCGGCTCTACGAAGTCCGAATCGAATCTTTCTGTTGGCTTTCCCGTGAATAAGAATTGTTGGGCGCGGCGAAGCGAGCGCTTCTAGCTGTTTCGCTTGCTTCTTTCTTATTGTGGCGGCTATTATGGCGTGGCGGAAATGAACGAAAAGCGAGATGAACGTTATTTTCAAATCGATTGATAGATGGCCTGATCTGTTCTGATAGATCGAAAGAGTAGGAATGGATAGAGAAGAGGGAATCTTTCAAAAAAAGGGGATTTCCCCTATTTCTATCTATTGATGAGACAAGATATCTATCTATTCTGGATCCATCAGAAAGAAATCGATATGTATCTGATGGAGTCTACATCGTATGTAGAGCGCCCAAGCGCTTTTTTGGCCAGCTCAGTTCTCTTATCCATCGGTCCAATGCACTGGGCTCATCTCATGGAGGGAAAAAGCAAATGTAGTTGTGTTGTTGTTGTTCGCCGCCTCGACGCATTCCCCGGCATCGTCCCACACAGAAAGAAAGAGCGCGGAGCCCCGGCCCGACCTGTAGGTCCGCTAACGTAAAGCGAGGAGTTGAGCCTGAACTGGCGAACCGAAGTCACTTTCGTAACCATACTTCCTACAGCTAACACGTGTCCAGTCCAGCGGGAACGCGCAGCGCAAACGAACGTGAGCTGCTATACCGAATCCCCCGCTGGCCATCGGGGACCGAGTGGTAAGGCCATGATCTGCAGGGGAACGGATCACTCATTCTTCTATTGGGGACAGGTGCACGAACGACAACTCCAAACGTCACACATCCGCCGCCTACCTACCGTTTAGGTGGCACCAGCGAGATCCAGCTAAGGTAAGGAACTTCGTGTCGCGGCTGCTCCACTCCGCTGCGGTCTCTTGAACTGAACTTCGTTGCCTTCCCGCGCGCGAAGCGAATGGGCGCTGTGCCGTGGGTCAGTTTCGGGGCGGGGGGCGGAGAGAGACCAGAAGAATGATTCATTTGGATCGACGAGCCATTTCGTGAATCAATGGAATGTGTTTCTATCCATATCTATTCTATCTTTCTATGCCGGGCCATAGTGAAGTCTTTTATGGCATGATATAATCGCGCCTAGTAGCCACATATCAGCTGCGCTCAATATGTGGGATTTCCGTTGGATCAGATCTTTCGCTTTGACGAAAGCTTTTGGACCTAGCGAAAAGGACTCTAAGCCTTCGCGCAAGCAAGCAAAGTAGAAGCAAGACGAGGAAGCGGAGCTGTCGTAGAAGCGGTAGCTTCCCCCGACCTACTACAATACAAGAGTCGCGACCATGAAAAAAAAAGGCCTTTTTCCGGGCCTATTAGTTTAAGGGCTGCTCGCCCCCTACTCTTCAAAAGGGCGATTCAAAAGAAAGGCGAACAGGGTTGGTTTGGCAACAAGCAGACGGCTCTCTATCATAGTAGCAAGGGGGCTGTTCGCCTTAACTACTTAACTTAAGTACCAAAGCAAAGGCCTTTCATAAGGGGGCTGTTCACTACAAGCTATCAGCGCTGTCTTAGATTGAACGGCAAAAAAAAAAGAAAAGATAAGTCGACGTTCAATCTCTAAGGCGGGTTTCAGCTGATAACGGAATAGTGTTCGTGTCCAAAGGTAAAAAAAAAAAAGCCCCGCACTTCTAGAGTTCGCTGCTTTTCCCAGGCCGGAGAAGGGCAACTACTGATTGATCGCCTTTGTTTGATATGTGTTCAATTCAGTACAATACAAACTACAACTACACCAAAGCGGAAGGGCCACTCACTATAGAAGCTGGAAGTAGCCTAGCCCTAGCCTATAGTATAGTATAGTAGAGTAGAGTATAGTAGAGTAGAGTAGTCGGCCTAACCGTCATGGTCACGACATTCAACATTTAGATATTATTTTACGGGAGTCAGAGACTACCACGGAATCCATCCATAAACCGTCACCCCGGTGACCTTCGTCACCAAAGCGTCACGACAGTTTCCAAAGGTTCCCCGTCATCTCATCTCCAGTGGGGGGCCCAAGAAGTCGGAGCACGTAGGAATGCCGACCACTACATAAGCCGCTGGCGGAGAAAGCTCTTCGAGCTTCCCTTCATTCGCTTCGCGGGAGTCGCACACAGCACATAGCTGGAAGTCAGAGGGCCCGTACTACCTGCCTAACCCTTCGCTCCGAGGGACCGTAGAACGGAAAGCGCCTTCTAAACAACTCGGCAGAAGGGAAGGGGCCTATGTATTTGCATGACCCCTGCAGATTTGACCCTACCTACACCCGGAGCCAATCCCCTAGCGGTCCTGCCACCACGCCGCAGAACGGGAGCTCGTGTGGAACCTTGGATTTCTGGCGTAACAGCGGTGGAACGTAACAAAATATTACGGCCGCGTAACATAGGGGCCTACGCTACGGGGAACTCGGCCAAAATATGGACACCCGAAGGGCCCGGCACGCACAATCCTATCCTATCCGAGCCCGTCATTGCACTTCGGACAGCCGTCCGTAGCATCATAAGGAGCACCTCCCTTTCGAGGTACCCAAATGGTACGGTCTTTATTTGTGTTGTTGGTTGGTCTTTCTCAACGTGGTGTATAAGCACGAAAAACCATTCTTTACAAGTGCGGGCCGTTCACATGAAAGAAAAGAAGAAAGGATTTCTTCTTTTCTTTCGGTCGGGCGCATTTCTAAAAATCCTCCAGGATCACAAGTGGAACGCTAAGCAAGGGTGGGGAGGCTGCGAGCGGAGCGTCGAACAGAAAGAAGCAAGCAGGGGAGAGTAAACGTGTTGCCGTAGCGCGCCGGAGAGCAAGCGTAGGCAACCCTAGTTTAAATAAGGCTACTATAGTAGCTAGCTAGCGTTTTTAAGCTGGCTGCGTTTTGTAGCGCGCGTACTCTTCTGTGGAGTCGCACGGAACGAGCCTTGTCTTCCCTCCAACGACTAGCTCCCGTTTCTTGTTCCGGTCTGACAACGACCCTTCTCTTGTCGTGGAAGGACTTCCGCCTGTGGTGTGGTCCAACCCATGGGCGGAGTCGCCCTCATCCCCCCATTGCTCAGTGCTCCCTGCAGCTTCGCTGGGCTTTACCCGCGTGGACGCGGGCTTCTATAAGAGAATGAGAAGCTCTCTCTTAACAATAAAACGCGAACCGCGCGGAGCCCACCCGAGTTCGTTTTCTGCCGCCACTGGGTGGCCGCTGGGGAAACACAGCCCGGCCCCCTCTCGGGAAACGGGGGTGGGGGTCCAACAAGCACTTGCAGCAGAGGGGGGCCCACAAGCACCCGGCCCGCCCCTTCTTATTCTGTAAAGCCGACCTCTTTTTCGCCAGTGCTGACGCAGTGCGCGCGTAGATAAGGAAAGCAAAATCCCAGTGGGGGCCGGTGCCTTTTTACGGCCTAAACTCCTCTATTTGTCAGCCGTGGGGAACGACTTCCTTTATGTCTGAGGCGGGGGGAGGGGGATGGGCCTACCTATCCCGATAGGACCCCATAAAGGGAGCAGTTGAGAGGTTCCATATTGCCGAGCCGAAGGGCAGAACTTCTGTACGTGATCGTAGTATGTCACGTCGTCTCGTCCTCGCAGCATCGAAGAGTACCTATGCACTATGTTCCGGTTCACTGATAAGGAAGATAGAGTTGGGGTGGGGGTCTACGATGTGATACTATAGTATGCCCCGGGGAGAAAGATGCGCAACTCAAAACGGAAGCAGGAACCGTGTTGTCAAAAATGTCGGGGGTTACAGATCTCTGATACTACCATCGATCCGACAGAGCGGAACGACCAGAAAAAGAAGTGGAGTTAGAAAGCCGTATGATAGGTGGTAACTATCTTGTACGGTTCGGGGGGTAATCGGCGTACTCCGGGGGAATATTTGGCTCTATCGAACATACAGGGAATTGGAGGTAGCATTCCACCGATGTCAAGTCATGGACTGGTTCCTCCAGCCCTTTTTCTATGTGTTGGTGTTCTATATGACCGACATAAGACTCGACTTGCGTCATATTATGGAGGTTCAGTGAGCACCATGCCGAATCTCCCTACCATTTCCTTCTCTTCCACTTTGGCCAATATGAGTTCACCTGGCACTAGCAGCTTTATCGGGGAATTTCCAATCTCAGTAGGAGCTTTCCAAAGAAATAGCTTAGTAGCCACATTAGCAGCGCTTGGGATGATTTTAGGCGCGGCGTATTCCCTTTGGCTATATAATCGTGTGGTTTCTGGAAATTTCAAACCCGATTTCCTCCATAAATTCTCCGATCCAAATGGCAGAGAAGTTTCCATATTTCTACCTTTTCTTGTTGGAGGGGCGACCGTCCGTTGAACTACCAAAAAAGGGTCAAAACCAATGTGATCATGACATTGTAGGTGCTTGCGATGGGACGGATGCGACTTCCCTCATAAGTAATGGGTGGCATAGCCCGTAGCAGAAGTCCCCTTTTTTGATCCATTTCTTAATGACCCCAGAGGGGCCCGGGTGGGACCGAGAGAAAGAAAGGACGGGGGGCGACCATGCATGGCACTTCTCGACCGTGTCTCCGAGGGACAGTTGAACGAGCGACTCATGAATGCAGCCGGGTCGGACGAGCCAATAACTCGAACGCGTTCGGTCAGTTTTTTGAGCAAGAATCACAGCGTTACCTTACCTTCACCATGATACGGACTCCAAGTTCTTATGGCAGAGCACGAGGAGTTTCCTTCAATTTGATGATGGGAATGGAAACCAGAAGCACGACCGGGGTCTTCGTGGTCCGATATAATACTTATATATCAGTCACAGTAACGTAAGCATGATACTTTTTGGTAGTACCGGTGAACCAGATGGCCGCGGCGAGGGAATCTGGGACGGAGGACTCGTAATATCTCTATAGATCTGGCAAAGGCGAAAGACCCCCTAACGTCAGGGGCTGACCGCTGAGCTCACTCTGGCCTCGCAGGGCGGGCCGGAGTGGGTGCGAGCTGGAGCTGCCATAGCTTATGGCTAGAGCAATAGGAGGGGGCCCCAGCAGAGAGAACAGTCAGGATAACGAGCGCTCCGCCCGCCAAGCGGGCGGCAGGAGCAGCGGGCAAGTGCTTGGTAGGCCAACAGCCCAGTGAACCGGGCGGGGCACTCGACGAAAGGGGGGCACACTGAGCAAGTACGAGAAATTGGCCCCGCTCCGCTTTCTTAAATAAAAGCAAGGACCGCTACGGGAGGTCGAACCAAGGACCTATGGAAGTCGGGGCTCGTCCCCGGTAAATATTGGATCAAACAATAGGGGACCGTAGCACTGACCTTTTTTTTCAAGACAATAGGTACTGTTCCCTACCGAGACAACGGACACTCTCAACGGATCCTCCACGCGCTGGGCATACCATACCTCTTCCGTGCGTCTTTATCGTGGCGGGAACAGAACAACAGGGAAAGACCCGGCCGACCCGCCCAGGGCTCGAGGGCGAGCCATACGAGAGTGAGTCGAAAGGCTTCTGTTTCCGTTCTTGGTTTGGTTCGGGCCCCTCTCGATCTTTTTCGTATAAGGGAAGGGGGAAGGAGTCTAAATCCATGGAAATTAATGAACCATCATTGATTTACGTTGCACATGACACGATCAATTCGACTCGACGGTCCGGCGCTAATAGAAGTCGCTTACTCTCCGTCTAGCGAAGGTGCCAGGGCAGGGCTTTTTTCGTAGTAATAGTGGGCGGGTCTCATGAGATCTAATCTATGCCGGCCGTCGGAATCAAACGAAGGTCGAAGGACCATTCGATTCATTAAGGGGGACGGCCTATTTGTAAGGCGGGGGGGAACCACTATGGACGAGACCTCCCGGCCTCGATTCTTTTGCATAGTCCGGAGGCCGGCCGCAGCAGAGCTGCGGGGCATAGCGGCGCCCTCGCCTGGCGCCATTCCCGGACCTAGCAGCAGACGGGCGGGCCGGGCCTGAATTCAGAGCGGACCAGACTCTTCTTTGTTTCAGCTGCTCCCACGCACGCAGACCGGAAGATCTCAGTTGTCCTGGACTAGACAAGTACGTAGAGATCTTCGTGGGACCAGGGAGGGAGTCTCAATCGATCTTTTCTAGGATTCCAACTCAGGCCACGCACGGAGATTTTTCCAGTTGAGGGCTCGGCTCCCCCGACTCTTAAAGGTTAGGTTACTACCTGCCTCTACGGAAGAGGTGTACTTTGTACCGCCCTACGGTCATATAGATCGGAACCCGGAGCGAGTTGAACGAAAGCCCTACCCACAGCTACAACTACTGGCGCTTCAAAGGGCTTAGATTCTAAGGGCGCTACTGGGGTGTAAGCCCCGAAAGCCTTTGGTACTTAAGTAGGGCGAGCAGCCCTTAAACAAAATCAAAGGCGCGACCATCCCCTATTTCTGCATTTCATTCTCTATTTGGCCCGCCTCATGAAAAATGAGAGGCCTATTGATTCGAAGTAACTACGAAAGGGTCGGTCAATAGCATAGCTCTTTCCCGGGTCTCCTTTCGAAGGAAAGGCCTTCGCATTCCTAATCCGGTAGGGCCGGACGGCTTTGTTTGCCCCAGCTTGGCGAATCGCATCCCCGCGCCGCCCCTGACCGTTCTCGCGAAGTCTTTGCAACGGCTGGGAAACCAGTCTACGAAGCGAAGCCTATTGCCACGCCGACCATCAAATACGAGATTGGGCCCCTTCTCAAATCTTTGATGGAATGGCCCAGCCCAATAAAGGAAGGTTAACGTACGCGATGCGTTCCATTTGTACGAATCGCGAACATACCACGCACGACCGGACGTAGAGCCAAAATTCACTGGCAGACCGAGTCGAGCGCAGGTGCCAGATCCTAAAAGTAGAGTCTCGATCAGCCTAGTGCACCAACCACGTGGTACGACGGGCACTCAAAGACCTGGCGAATGATGGCCCACCCCACCCAAGAGCGCTTATGTCATATGGGAACTCATGGCTGGAAACAATCCTTATGGTTTTGATATCCGGTAAGAATAATAAGAAAGAATCAAAGTCCAGGTTGGTTGGTGAGCCTAGTGATAGGAGACTATCTAGCTTGGTTCGGAGAGCACTTGTTGGGTTAAAGATTTCTTTTTTGCTAAATGTTACGGCCTAAATGCTGAACTATTGACCCTACTTGTTCGGATGGGTGTTCACCCCAAAGTGTTCCCGGACTGCATGCATACATCCGTAAGTAACTTAGTGCAACATGGCAAATTTCATTGAGAGGAATCAGCAAAGAAAAGAAAAACAGGTCTTAATTATTAATGTGTATTTGAGAGATTGTCCTCGGGCTGAGGAGTGTCCACATGAGTTCGTTGAGGTGTCTACACGTCTGCGGCCCTCTTTTCTATTCTGTCGAGAGTTCGGATTGCTCCACCTAAGTAGAACGAAAAGGAGGAATTGGAAATGAAAAGGGGCTCGCCGAAGATGGACAGGAAGCCTTGGTTGACGACCTTATGAGAGGCTAGGTACAATAGCAAAAGGGAAATCAGACTCAAGCCCGCATAGAGCAGAAGATGTGGTTGACGATAGAATGGAAGGAGACCCCACCAACCCTTTTTGATTGAGCTATTGAGGGCTCAAAGCGGGCAGAAAAGGAAAAGGCTTCCGTCGCGGGAACTGGCTTTCGAATCGCGTAAGCAGGGTACCCTAGGAAAAAAGACGAAGGATACTGGTGCTCGGCAGCAAGCAATAGCTGCCGCAGTCGCAGTAGCAAGGCAAGAATGAGAAGGGAAGCCCCGATGCATACATACAAGAAAATAGCAATTGGATAGCGATTACCCAGTCGGGTAAACGTCGGAGAGGAATGAATAGACAGCAAAGGAATGGTTTTCTAGCGGTCTTTCTGAAGCAAGGGCTAAAGGGTGGAAAGCAAGCCAAGAAAGAGTAGGGGTTTGCATCGGCCTTAAGGAATAGTGAAAGCGGTAGTCTCACCCGGAGATCCAAAAGCCCCAACATGTCTGGGAACGAGCATTCATAGGCGCAGTGCCTGGGAGCAGAGAAAGTCCTTTATGAACCGGAATTCTATCCCTTGAACCTTAAAGGCAGAGTTCCCTGAAACTGAAAGAGGTATCGTTCAACTCGACCAGTCCTTTTTCCTAACCCTCGGGAGCTAGGAGTCCAGGCTAAGCAGTTGAAGATTCGGAGGTAAAGAGACATACGGGGTCGAAATCGATGGTCAAGTCAGGCTAAAGCCTATGACTGGCAACAGAACCACATGAATTGTCTAGCACGCATTCCAATATAGAACTAGACAGACAAAGTGACGAAAGAATATCTGTACAACTTTTGTCAACACTCAATACTGGAAAGTCGGCAAGATCGAGCCAAGGGAGAAGGCAAGGTGAGGAACGTTCATACGGGGACTAAGCAACCAGGGGCTAATAGTCATGTCACAAGCGTCATATTATCTTCAGACTTTCCAATGTCCAATCGACAAGGAGAAAGGGGAGAAAGCAAGGTTGCGGAAGCCGAGTATGGATTTTTAGTTAGACCAAATTCAAGAGTGGAAAATTCCGCCAAAGAAAGGATCTATTTCATTCATTAGTATCCCGTAGATTTCTATCTTCTGAATTGAGAGCCCCGAGACTTTGATCAATATGAATGAGGAGCAGCCTCTCAATAGTGAATAAGGCTTCCAGAGGAGTTTGAAATGAAGGGAGTAGAGCTTCTTTCAAGGTATTTTGGAACCGCTTGAAGAAAACAAGTATAGTGTTAAGCGTCCTTTCTTTCTGGAATAAGACCATAGGGGATGCAGCTCTTTCTAACTACAGAAAATCACTCTTTTCTTTCTCAAACATGGCGCAAAAGGGGCCCGGTAGCTGCCTGAGTTATTATTCCCTTCCACGATGCTCGATTCCGAATCAAGCGAAGCGATATATTAATCAAACCAGTAAGCGTCAGTAAGGGACGTCTTCTTTCTTCGGCATCTACCCGTAAGAAAAGAAAACCAATCAGTTGTCGGCGAGATCAAAAAGAAGGCATTCAAACAGGCAGGAGCCTCCCCACCTCTTCGGGTGGGTCTCTTCTCGGCAGTCAGGGTTTTCTCCTTTGACCAACCGGTTCAATTAGTCATTTAGTCAGCCCTCGCGAGTCACACTGAAGTTACGACCAAGGAATGACCAAGCTTAGCGAGGCCTTGCCTAGCTCAGCGAAGGTTCTCGAGTTCGGGCGCATCTCGTACTCTCGTGAAAAGCCTGAAGTGATCCCCATCTCAGCAGATTCCCTTTCTTACCCCTCCATTTGACTATCAAATTGATTTCGATGCTTATGGCAACACGATCAATCATTCGTCAGCGGGCAGCCATTCATTGCCAGAAATTAGTTGAATCCAAGATTCCATTCCTGTGTCTCTTCCATCCCCTTTCTCCTATGGGTCGATCTATTTATTGATAATGTTGAAGAATCGATGAAACGATTTCATCGCCTTCCCTTTTCTTGACAAACAGAGCGTAGTCGGCCTTCCTACGCTGACGAATGCCTCCTTGGTTCAGGAACGAACCCACATTTCCTTCGGGGAAGTTCCGATTCTGCCCCACGATGAGTAGGTGGAGGGGATACCCCCAAAGACCTTGTAGTAGGGGGGAACGTCCCTCGACGACGCTCACCCCCCATCAAAGTGATGGAAGCTACGCAGTGTTGGAGACAACGTATTCACGTAAGTTTCATTTTGTCCATATCACTAATGGCCTTCGACCGGCGGGTAGGAGGGTTCCCGCTGCGGTGCTGTTCCCGGCCTGGCCCTGTCCTTCCTATCTCGCTTGTACCTTCAATCAAAAGAATCGAGGAATAGATATGGCTGGCAGGTGCGGTAGACCGAACACCTTCTGAATCAGCGTGGAGGTGACATGAAGCTCCTTGCCCATTGAGTGAAAGCATCCATCCCAGTAAGAAAGATTCTCCGACCCCACAACCTGCGGGAACTTCCACCAGCCCCAGGCGGCTACTGATCTTTCGGAGCCTAAGAGTGGGCTCCATTACCTTTTTGCAATCTTCGGCTTGCCTTTATGGTTTGCTTGAAGCAAGAACAATTGATGAGTGAGCAGTGGAACCAATCTCCAATCCCGAGGCGAAACAACCAACCGGTCTTTTGAGCAATACAGAAAAAAAAATACGATGCTTGCAGGTAGGGATCCCAGAGCAGCTTGCTCGGTCTTTTGTTTGAGGTTTTTCTTCGTGCAACAGGAGTACTTAGTATAGGAACGGACCCGAACAGGAAGATAGTCGATCACACAGAGTCGTAGAATCACTGAACGAGTCTTCGTGTGACGAAGTCGGATCGAAAGTGACATAATATACCTCCTCCGAACCCTCACCAAACCCTAGAGCTTTAAGCGCGTGTGTTCCCAGTAGGGATTCTAACGGAGGAGTTTGAACGGGCTTTTGGAAGAGCGCTCCGCGTGTTTTTTTCCTATCTAGTCTAGAACCCCCTAGTCGTGAGAAAGAGCCGCTCTACCCCCTTTAATCAAATCAATAATTTGAAAAAGAAAGAAGGAGGAAATAAATAGGCGATCTCGCCAGCATGAACCGTCAAATTTTCACCTCCCCTGGATGAACAATCGACAAGCCAGACATTATTTTCAAAATCCAATTTGACGATATGATTCCGGAGGAGAATACATGTCCACGGAATTATATAAAATATGATTTCCAGAGGCACTGTTCATCAGAGATCTTGTGCGTATACTTCTGGAAATAGCTGAGAGGAAAAATAGATACTTATTGGAAACGATTATAGCTATGATGTTTGGGATGAATGTACCTCGTTTGGGTAGAAGCTGTGTTGACCGCAACATACTTGATCAATCGCATACCGTCTAAGTTCTTGCTGGAAGCATCCCTGACTACTCTTATTTAAAAGTATTTTGCTGCTGTTCATATTCTCTTTTTTTTTGAGTTTCTTTAAAGAAAGCGAGCTTAACGAAACAAGCGAAGCGAGCAGCAGGAACAGATCGGTAGTAGAGGGTAACGAAATAGAGACTCAGAGAAAGATCAGAAGCGAAATTCGGCAAGGAGAGAACCCAGGTGACGCCTATTGTAGTGTAGCACCTGGGGCCGCACGACTCAGACAGACTCTCTACCCGTGCGCGTGTCTATTTCGCTTTAGGAGGTCTCAGAGCGGAGTTTTGGGTAAATCCCTTTCGATGTCTTCCCAGTGAAGGAGAGCCGTCTTCATGGGGCCTCAACGATCCCGGTGGCGATGTCCAAAGCGTGACGGACCAGGTAAAATTGAGGCATTTTTATGTGGAGATAGGTCTCCGGTTTGTAAACCGAATGTTTCACCTGGCGACTCCAGACGCATTTGAGTCCTGGAACCACAGCCATTCAACGGGATTCGAAATGCCAAGGCTCGAAGACCTCTGGGACATGGAACAGTACTTTAATTAAAGCTGTTCGTGCCCCTTTTGACGACCAAGTCACAATGGCAACAATGTATCTCTCTGGGGATGCGAAGCTGTGGTGGCGGACGCGATATGAGGACGTGCTGGAGGGCCGTTGCGAGATCAACGCCTGGGAGGAACTAAATAGGGAGCTCAAGGAAAGGAGCAGTTCTTGCCTGGGAACGTTGCATGGCTCGCACGAGAGTCCCTGATGCAGACCGGAACTGTTCGAGAAAATCAAAGCGGACCATGGGGGACTGACCCGAGCTATAGACAAAGAAGGACTTTGATAGATAGAATAAGGCACTCAGACATCAAAAAGAGGGCTACTTCACTATGAATGGTAACATATGAATGAAAACTAATGCGACGGGTGTCAATTACCAAAAACGACTCGACCACTAACTCAGTCCCGCGGGACTTCTAACACAAGGCCGAAGATGGATGCGAAGAATATTTGAAACCACTCTAGAACCATCACACGGATTCCGATCCAACTGCCCATGATATGGTAAGAACGGAATAGAAAGGCAAAAAAATGATTCTATGCGCAGACGTGAAAGTTCTATCGATAGAAGCATTCTAGCCTATTTTTATTTAGAGAGGAATGATTCCCTCGTCTGAGAACCGCCATTCACGCACTATTCCTCCCCACTAAAAAGAGCGATTGAGAATTTCTATAACCTAAACAAAAATGCAGAAGTGAGCGTACCCCAAACCTCTCCTCTCTCCCCCTTTTTTAGCCAACATCATCAACCCCATTTTTCACTCCGGGACCGTTTCTAGCTTTGCGGCTAACGAATGTGGGAATGAGTTCGCTCCTATGGGGGAGACTCCCATCCATCGGGTCTCCAAGCAATGATCACTCCACTTTATAAACTCTACTCGGCATTCGATCATTACTCCCGATCATTTTTATTGATCATTTTGAACAGAGCTTATTTTCTTCCTTTCGTGTTATCTGGCTAGCTGTCCCTCACTCTGGCGCTTGGTCTATTGGTTGACCTTTTCAGCCGCTGACTTGCCTTTGCTGCCCTCCTATAGCTTACGCTCATACGTTGTTCCGTCTTATACTGCGCTTAGTTACCGTTAGTCCTCGGAAATTCTCGCTTTCTCGGGGCTCTTGCTACTTGCCTTCTAGTGTACCTCCGAAGCCATACCTGACGACCTTCTATCTAAAGCGTGGCTGTCGTCGTGGCCTTCGGATGGTACCTTTGCTGGCTAGTCTGATCTCATGTCTACCCAGTGCCTAACCCTATTCTCCAGGTCACCGACATTGCATGTGGAATCTCCGCTCCAAAAAGGGGAGTCCCGCCTTAAACTAAGAAGTGTTGACACTCAGGTGGACACTGAGATCGAGTTTTTTTGCTTTTCATATATCAAAATATATCAAAATATATTTGATTTTCTTTATATATATTTTGATTTTCTTTATGTCTTTCTTTTTTCAATTACCTTAACGAAGGAGGTGGACTTCAACCAAGCCAGCCCTTCTTATGAAGTGGCTATGGAGATTTCAAAAGGAAAAGAAAAAGCTATTCGTATTCCTCATCTTTGGCTGCTAAGTACCTCTCCAATGGCTAAAATGGATTGACCAACCCAACCAAAGTCTAGCCCAAGTTCTGCCTGATGAAAGTCTCTCTGTACCAAATAAGACCTTTCCAGATGCAGGATATTTAAGGGGTTGGGTTGGTCGAGCCTGACTCTTAAGCTCAACTTCCTCGTTGCGTTCGTTCTGTCAGTACCTCTGTTAGCTAGTGGCACACTACTTGCTTTGAAGCCTTAAAGAAAGTGTAGTTTAGTCATTAGGTCGAGTGAGCCTTTATAGGAAAAATAAGTGAAAAAACAGTTCTATCTACAGAGAGAGAGTGGTTATATGGCGCAAAGACTGGAGCCTGTACTCATTAGTGTACTGAATACTACTACACTAGATAGAAGTCTGAAACGTCAAGTCCAGATCCAGCATCTGAGCTAGTTGATTCAGTAGATCAAGTTTCATAATCAGCTGTTGATCCTGTTAATTTAGTTTCATTCCGTTCCGTCAGGGTCATCCCAACATTCGTTCCAATCCGATCCTTGGGAAGTGGGCGTCAAAGCCAATAGAGCGAGTTTCATCATAAGCAGCTTTGGATTCGGTTGATTCTGTTTCAGCATCAGCTAAACCGAGGATCTGCAAGAGATGAAAGAGAAGCGTAACGAGGATCTGCTTCATCAACAGAATCTGCTTCAACTAGATAGATCGATTCAACTTGCCTTTAAGTTTCCTACTTGACTTGAATTAAGGCAACGGCAAGTCAAGAGAGGATGTTAAACAGAGATCGGAAAGAGAGACACTCGACTCAGTCACTAAGGATAGGAGCTTTCACTCCTTTTGACCCTCGTTTAGAGTTTAAGGATAGAAGAAAAAAGAGACTTTAGCCGAGTAAGCTCCCTGTTCAAGCCAAGCAGAGGATGTCAGCTCGATTGAAGACTCGACAAAAGGAGACGCAGGATGTGCAACAGATTCCAAAGAGAGAAAGTAGTCTTGACGTTACCCCGCTTGCTTGCCAGTAGACGTTACGGGTAGTGAGTCTTCTTCAACTAGCTCTGGGAGCCTTACCAATCTCTAAGAGAGCGTTTTCCGGATACGTTAAGGAGTTGGATCAGGCTGAGCGAGTAGAATCAGTGGATTGATTTGGATAAGTCGATCTAGTTTTTCCATCCGAAACAGAGGCAAGTAGGGCAGCTTCAGTTGATTCAGTTTATGAGTTTGATTCAGTTTCATCATCAGCTTATCTTTACAGATCCTCGTTAGCCGGGTTCAGGAGATTCAATCCGCTCGACTAAAAGGAGAGGAGATGAAAGAGAGACCACCTTTCGCGAAGGAAGTGAAACAGAATAAGTCAGCTTCAAAGCCGTAGTACGCTACTACACACTTGATATCTGTCGCTCCTGCGCGAGACGGAGCAAACGGAGGATCTGAAAGAGAGTAAGCAACTGTAGCCGAGTTTACAGGTTAAGTCGCTAAGGAAGCATCAGAGCTAGTTGAAGCAGAATCAGCAACAGAAGCAATTCTGGCAGCAGCAGGGTCCGAAGGAGAGAGAGTTAGCCGAAGCATGAACAGATGCAAGAGGATCTGTCAAGAGAGAGAGCAGAGTAAGGAGATGCGCCACGCAATTGAGCTCGTTTCTTCAGCAGTAGATCGAGTTTCATCATAAGCAGCCGGGATAGAATGCAACAAACTACGCCCCAGCCACAAAATAGACTGCTTTTAAGCCTACTTCACAATAGACTGCTTTTAAGCAAGCCTACTTCTATATAGTATATAGTTCCGTTCCATCATCTCCTCTCGTCTCCTTAGTACCTTGATCTCCACCTATTTCATCTCCAAAGTGCCCTATCGGTCAAGCGGATTCCATCTCCTTCACCACCTTCTCGGTCAAGTGGCCAAGCTACTCTTGCTCAAATAGTTGGGTATTATGAGGGTATTCTAGGTAAAAAGCTTAATCCGGGTATTAGGACAACATCAATCTGTGACTGAGATACCGACATTGATGAATCGAACCTATAGCAATGCCGCTCTCCTTGCCCGCCCCATCCGCTCTTAGTCAGCTAACCAAGAATCACAGGAATTTTCCCTTTCATCCGGATTTCCCTTCTGAGATTGGTTTTCCCTCCCTCCGTCTGGGAGGGATCGATATCTTGGTCCATGGGCCCATTCTCAATTAGTCTTCCTGGACTATGTTTCTTACCTACCCCTGCTAGCATAAAAACAAGAGCTTTTCGGGCAGCGAGTCACATGTTGGAATGTCAGGATGTGGAATTTCGTTTTTGAGATTAGATTAGTGATTAGTCACACCTACCGTAACCTATATTGGTAAGGTTAAGCAGCTGACTTCGCCCCAAAGATGAGACTAGGAGAGTTGCATGCTCAAATGTGATCAATTGTAAAAAGCTCTTGTACATCCAAAGCTTCTTCAAAGCCCGTCCCAAACCACTTCTCGGAGGTGAAAAGACACCGACGGAGGACTTCACCTTTCTCTTTTAAAGAATGGTCTTTACAGCGCCCTATGCCGATTCCCACTTTCACTCGAGCAGCGGATATGAGATCAGTAAGAGCGGATTCAAGACTTTCAACCTGGCACCTTTGGCTCGTCTCGTACTCACACTCGCACTGACCGAGAAAAACGACGTTCCAGAGGCATCTTCCATTCATTTCGATTTTGGCTAGTTAGTGCGCGGAAGACTATGTTTATGCTTTCTTCTTCTTCGTGATCAAGGATAAGTGTGTTTCTCTAAGAGTGAGTTGCTTGCTTTCCCGTCCCTCGAGGGGACTGAGGGAGACTATAAGAATTCATCTTTCTTTTGTTCTCTGGAAGAGGTCTATTCCAGTTCTCAGCCATCAAGTGGGACTTCTGTACATCCCCTTCCCTTGCTAGTCTATCGAGTGCTAGTTCTGAGTCATCCAGTTTATAGCCAGCCCCAACTATATAATATGCGCCTTTGATTTAGCCCTTTCTTCCTTTTGAAGGTGGTCATTCCATAAGTGGAAGCGAGTGCAGCAAGGTATGGGATAATGAGGGGAGGAGTCTTTCCAGCTGTATCGACTAAGCCAGCAAGCATTCCTCCCGCACCTTGATCTCTGCCGCTACCTTCGTAGCTCTATCTTCCATGCCAATCCTTTAGCTCTCATTGATAGGCACCAGCTAGCCGCCAGCCTTCCCAACAGTCAAAGAAAGATTAGCTTCCCCAGCCTTCCCCCCTTCCTGTCTTTTCCTGATTGTAGGACTGTGGAACAAGATAAGCAAGTCAGCTCAAACAAGCAGCTGAGATAGAGAGAGCAGTGCTTCCAGGCATCGCATCGTAAGGAGGTGGGAGTCATAGAACACTCGATCAAATACGAACGGAGGGAAGGGACAAAAGCTTTCAAGCTGGCAACTCTCTCATATTCTATACCCACTTCAAGGGCTTCTGCTTTCACGGGGAATGAGACTGGAGTGGAGCGAAGAAACTCTACTTCTTTAATTAAGGGGAGAGAACATCAATTACCATCGACCCAAAAGCCAAAGAAGGGCGCCTTCACCTGACCTGCCTTTGATGCCTGCCCTGCCTCTACTTCTTCCCTTTGTTGTCAATCGGGAAGTCAATCAAGGGGATTCTATTCCCATTATATAAAGTCAAACAACAGATTCTATTCCCAGTTCTTCCTATCAGGCATTCAACATCGGTTGACGCTCGAAAAGAGGGCCGTAGAAACGAAGTATGTGACAGAAAAGCCCACAAGGACAAGCAACCCCTTAGGCATTTCCCTCCAATCCAACCCTCATTCCCTCCAACCGATATGTTCCCGCCCTGCGAACTTCGGGTGATTCAAGTCAAGGCCTTCCCTTTGCCAAGCCAGTCTGTTGTTATGCTGAATGAACACTTCCAAAATCTGAGCCATGCCAGCCTCTCCCTCCCAGTGGAATATCCCGACTATTCTCTATCCAAATCCAATTCCGGGATAGACCATGAAAGATTTTGTCTTGAGATGCCAATAAGGAATAGCCAATTAGAAAAGCGGGTGGCAGGGAATGAGAGTACTCCTGTGATAGCAAAGCACAGAAATTCTTTAGAGCATTGGCAGGCCCTTTCTTTGGCGCAGAATTTGTAACATCCTTCCTTCCCTTTCGGAGAGGCTCGCTCGCAGCATCCTTTTTTAGATAAGAAAATCCAGTAAGAGAGTCAAAGAAAAAGGAATAGCCCCGGGACTCATACGGAATTGGTGGCGGAGGTAGAAGTTTTCTAATATTTTACAGGGGCGGAATTGGAAACAGAATGAGTTGCGGAATGGAAAACAGGTTCGAGAGAAAAGGAAGCTGCTGGGGATGGAGCAGGCACTAGTTCAGGAACCGCTTCAGCTAAAGGAATTGTTGGCGTAGAAAAGGCGGAGATAAACACAGGAATGGCGGAAGGAGAGTTTGTTGAATAAGCTTGATCGGCTTCTGCAGAGGGAACATTTCAAACAGTTTAACATAGGGAATTGTCCGATAAAAAAGACAGATAGGCCTTTCCCTCTTTCTAAGCCTGCGGAATTGGAAACAGCAGAATTGGTAAGGTAGGCTTCGGGTAATGAGGTTTCCTCTAAAGATGGAGCTGCCCTTCAAGACGGGGATGGAGCTGACACTTTAACATCTTCGGCTTCTGCAGAAGGAACATTTGCTCTGGCTACTAATTCTGGAGCTGGAGAAAACTCTGGAAATGAAGGAATGGCAGAGATAAAAGATGGTTTAACAGATTCGGCATGGATAAGAATACCTTGTTTGGTTTGTGACTGGCACTTTAGATGGTTTAGCGGAATAAGAAATGGAAACAGAATTTGCCGAGGACGTAACAGCATCAATGGAATCTGGCTTGTCAGTCCCGCCTACGGAATTGGTAACAGGTTCTGGCACGGAAGATGGTTTAGCCTCTGGAGCAAATTCAGCTGCTGCCACACCTTTTTTCTTTAAGTCCGGATCCGGGGATTGAGAAAATGAAGCTGCGGAAAACCAATCGATAGAATCAAAAAAGGACCTTTCTTCAGTCCCATAATTTGCATATGGAATAGCCCTTGCCTTTGAAACAACAGAATTAGCTGGAGCTGGAACATGTGATGGAGCAAATGAAGTAAGTCACCCCGAAAGCCGGAAAGCCTATGAATCTAAAGTAAGGTCGTCAAAAAAGTGCCTTTCAGATGTCGGAGAATTAGCTAGGTCTGGTTCGGCAGACGGAGAGTTTGTTGCCCCAGGATTGGAAACAATATTTTTCTTTTCATCAACAACTGGCACTAGGACTGTAACTGAATCTTTCCTATCAGTTTTGTAGACTAAGATTGTAGTCTCGGTTGTGCGATTTGGCTTATAAATCAAATTAGTCCTCTCCGCCTTATAGTGGCATTTTAGATTCTCTCAAATCTGTCCAATTGATTGAAAACGAAATGCCTGATTCCGGGCAAGCAGGATATTTTCTCTTTTCTTTCCTCGGTAGTTCTTCTTCTCTTTTCCCTTGCGATAGTACTCATACAATAGGATTGGCTTCCGGGGAAGACTCTGTCTATAAGTCTGGAAACGATGTCTCTAAGTCTGGAAGCTAAGTCCCTGCCCCAATTCCTGCATCTGAATCTGCTTACTGAAATCTTTCTTTTGGCATTCCGGAATCTGTCTTTTGCTATACTGTTAGTGAGTGAGGCTTCCCGCTTAAAGGATCGCTTGAACGGAACTGTCCTACCCAGACGCTAGTGGGGAAGTCTTCAATTACGGATTTAGTCTTGTCTGTCATTTCGGCCTATCTCCTTTCATCGGTTACTTCCGATTTCTTTTCCTTATAGTCGTATTACTACCTGGCCTGCTAATCCCCAGGAAAGTATGGAGGTCAGCCAGCACAAGTAGGGAGTTAAGCCAGTACATGTAGTTAGCCCGAAAGCAAGAGATAGATTCTTCGCTGGGGGAAATGTCTTCAACAAAAGATGCTTCCTTCCCCTCTGCTTCAAACAACACTTCCCCAACCACCGCTTACCGAAGACAAAGGACAGATTTCAAGTATGATTTTCAATACTATAGCTATGCCACGGATGTCGAGTAATCAGAAAAGCAGATAGATTTCAAACTGCCTACCCGCTAACCGGGAAAGTATATCGTATAATCATAGTGAAGATGAACTCTCTCCTCCAGTAGGCAAGGGGAGTAGTTCAGAAGAGTAGGAGATTTTATAAGCAGTACCGGAAAGGCAAGCCAAGCCCTAACCGAACACCCAACACCGGGCCTATGAGTTTGTAATGTGAATTCCTCTGATTCTCGGTGGTAAGCAGTTGAGCGAGATAGTGAATCTTCATCTGAATCGGATGTATTCTTATACGAGAAAAGAGAGATATCAGAAAAGCAATCCAATCCCATAACAGTATCGGAACCAGAAGTTTCCCTTGCCTATGAGTTTGAGAATTCCGTAAAGGATTAAGTGAAAGTACCAGTTGAAATGGAGGGAAGCGCGGTTGCTCGGGCCTATCTGTTTGTATAAAACCTTGACTTTGCGGTACGGTCTTTGTAAGCTGCCTTTCTCTTTGATAACACTTTCCCTCTTGTTGTCTCCGGATACCGATTCTCACTTGACTTTCCTACCTTGCTTTGCAGATACGGTGTTCCCGGAATCTGGCATTGCCGTAGGGAGGTCAGCCAGTTCAAGTAGTACAGGAACTTCTCTTAGGGGAAAGGAGGGGACGGAACTTCTCTTAGGGGAAAGTAACCGATTAAATACCTACTATTTCCAACAACAAGAGAATCCAATTCCAGAACAGAAGAAAGCATACCAGCATAGCGCCTACCACCGTAAGCAGCAGGGAGGAGATTTGATACAACAGTTTGCCTAACCGCTACGACTCGCTCACCCGAGCTCACTAACTGGAAAGGAAATACAATATTCTGTTTTAGTGGAAGGTGCAGTAGGGGATTTGCTGGTTTAATATACTTGCCTTTACTTTGCGGTCTAGTTTTAGAATGACTCTTATTCTCGGGAAGCAGGGGATTCTGTAACAGCCATTCCTTCTCGGTAAGCGGTAGAGGAGAGAGAGAGAAAACGATTGCTTATTGCCAAAAGCAGGATCCGCAAAGGAAGGGAGAAAAGACAGATTTCAAACAAGACTTACCCTCACACCGCCACCTACTGAAAAGAAAGAAAGTAAACTTCCCCTACTGCTTACCGAAAGTAAGTACAGATTTCAAACAAGAAATAGGCCAGAGAGGGAAGGGAGAAAGGCAATAATAATATAAGCATTTCAGAAAGATAAGAATTCCAGAATAACACAGGTAGGAATAAACATATGCTTAACCAAACCATTCCCGGCAAACCATTATATTAGTGATTTCTATCTCTTATAAGTCGAGGAATGATCAATCAAAAATATAGGCAAGGATATTTTCAACAATAAAACGAAATGCCTGATTCCGGGAAAGCTGGATCAGCCTTAAAGTGTGGAGTTTCCCGTACTGCTTATGAAATCTGTCCTCTCGTTTTCTCTATGACTTCTTTTGTAGTTGTGATTGACTATTCTTCCGGATATGGGATTTCCCGGTTTGTTGTGAAATTACTTATTTCTTCCGATACGGAAATGACTTATTTGTTAGTTTGCGAATTCCTTGATTGACTTGCTATTCGGTAAGCGTAGACGAGCTCTGAACTTAAAGAGCGAGTCGTAGCGTCTTTACCTCACTCCGGCACTTTGCTTGTTCTTGTATCAAATCTCCTACCCGCAATCATTTCCTACCTGCCTTCTTATAGTAACGGTAAGCCTTCCACCCGAACGACTCCCCTGGCCTGGGGGAAAGCAGTAGGACTATATTCGGTAAGCGGTTAGGTATTGCTTTCTGAATTACCCGGGATGGCCTATCTCCTCCAGTAGGCAAGGGGAGCAGGAAAGACAAACTATTTCAAATGAAAGAAAAAGTTTTATATGAGGATAGTCTATTTACAGGAATCGCCGGGAAAGAAAGATATGTAATACGAAATACAATTAGTGAAAGCTTGCTTACCTGTCGAGAGTTCAGAGTAGTGGTCGCCCTACAGAAGTCACCGGCATTCTTGAATAGCTTAAGAAGTGCCATCCCCGCTTCCTGTATTTAAACTTAGCCTTGAAATCTGTACTTCCCTTTCCGATGTACGATCATTCCCAGACTTATAGAAGAGTTTGCGGGCGAAGTGCGGGGAGGCAAACTGAACTTGTTGAATACTTTACCCCAGCGAGATCTCTGATTTTGTAGTTTAAGAACACTAGGCTTGGCCGATTGAGACCCGTGGGGAACTGCTTTTCGAATTACTATTATTACTGCTTTCCCTGCCTATCTGTAGTTGAATTGGAATCTTTCCTTTCCGATACTGTGATTGCTTTATTCTCTTTATTCATTCTATCTTTTTTGTATAAAATTATAAATATTCCTTCCTTACTGCACTGATCACTCACTGAAACAGTTCTAACACTCAATCAGTATCAAGTTGTCTTCACCTCCGGAGACCGGCCTAGCAAGGCACCTTTGGGCGGAAGCTACTCTGTTATCTTGCTACCTTATGAGCAGTATCTGCGAGAGAGGTGATAGTGATTGAAGAGGAACAGGAACTCTTACTATACGATAACAGTCAACTCCCTAAACTAAAGGAATGAGAAAGACTGGGCAGTAGGACTAGGAGCTATAAGCGGTGTGGTTGGTTAAGGCCTCGCCGACTGAGAGGGCCCCCCGGGAGGGGAAGCATTTCCTGTAGAAATTCCATTCTGTCCGTTCAACTGCTTACCGAAAGGCAGGTAGGACTGATAGGCAAGGAAGCAAGTAAAAGCAATAGTCCAATTCCAGAACTAGAGAAAGAGCAGCAGGCAAGAAGATTTGTTACAGTAAAGCAATCCCAGGGAAAGCAATTTGATACAAGACTAACCCCTCCACTGGGTTACCTCCCTACTGGTTTCGGTTAGCAACTAACTGGCTCTCTTGCTGGTTCGGTCTTGTTCTGGAATTCGAAATTACTGCTTTCTATCCTGGAATCGGTGACTTTGCCTTTATTCACTGGTCGTTAAGTTACTCTGGCCTATCTCATACTCTCTCAGGGCATGTCGTTGTAACTAAACTTCTTTCCTTGGTATACCTTGTAAGCACAATACCACACCAAAAAGTGATGTGATAAAGCAAACAAAGGCCAACAATCTTTCCTCCTTCTTTACGATTCGGTTTCCTCTCAGATTAAACTGAGAGTTATGGACTCTTTTTGCATTCAGTTTTGGGGAGTGCATGGTCACCCTGCTCAGCCATCTATGTCTGAATCTGATTCTTCTTCGAACCCTCCTGAAACAAAAGTGAACACAGACAGTTCAGTAGCAATAGAGGCTGCTGCGGCTGCGAGATAGCAAGGGACTTTATCGATCGGCCATCCTCTTTTTTTGGAAGAGAGGAGGGACTCCATATATGCCGACATTACTTAGGCTTAGCCCTTCCATATGGATCCTCGTGGATGTGGAAATCACACGTGTGTTAACCTCCTTATGTTCAGGAGAGGTCCCTTTTCTACCCGACGGGTGGTAAACATGGGGGGACATCTCCAATTGGGTAAATGGCGACTCACATGACCCCGATTTTCTATTTGTTTGAAATAGTATAGACGAGATGAAGAGGAATGGGGTCGATAGCAAATGGTTCAAAGAAGCGGTACGATTCCTAACCGATTTTTTGAACTTACTCAATTCCTCTCTTCCCCTTTTTAGCCAACACCATCAACCTTGGGCAAAGCCAAAAATATGATGAATAGAAGGAGATCAGAAAGATAGGCGGACGACTTGACCATAAGGTCGGATGTTTCCGTGAGCAGTAAGCTGCGGATCTCCCCTTTTTGGGGGGGAAAGCTGGTGGCCCTTTTGGCGTGTTAATTCTTTCGACGGGGCGGTCTGATTCGTTCGGTAGATCCGGTCGAGGTGGTTTTCGTTTACCAGCGCGTAGGTGGTCTAAGTTCCTATGACCGAGTCTTTCTGGCCCCTGTGAACATATTTTCTTAATGTATTAAAGAGGGCCTCTCTAACCGGTGAAAAGTGGTAGGTGTCCACTAACGGCTATTCCTGGCTCGGCTCCGATAACGCAATTCCGGGAGGAGTCGGTAGTTGGGCACTGGATCCCTTCGGACCTGGAGAACGTGTGACGCTGGGTCGGGGTTTGGTGAACCAACAGGTCGCTCCTCTAGTTGAAGTATCGGGCCCCTTTTTCGTTGCCTAGGTTACACCTTCGGAATACCCCAGACGGGGATTTCGCTCTACTCCCCCCAATCTTCACTTTAGGCCACGCCGACTCTCCGTCGTGGAATTAGACCAAGGGGAATCCCCATAGGACCCCGTCTCCCGTATCTTATCTTTCGCACGTAGGAGATCGAGACACAGCCTCAGGGCTATGGGGAAAGTAGATCGATTGCCCTAGATAGACAACTACATAGAGGGTCTCTACAAGTCTATAAAGAAGTTTCCAAAAATTTGTCGGTAGTAGTCCGGTCGCACCCGAACAATAATATTCCAGAGGGAAATGCACCTAAGATCAAATATTTTGAGCCGGCTTCCGTGGAAAATTCAGACTTTCTTTTTGATGCTGCGATCACATAAAAACATAAACTTTGAGGCTCAATAGCTAAATACATGGCAATTGAATCATGAGCCGGGATCATTAAGAGCATACTGCGAGTAGGAAGTGGAATTAATACAATGGATTCAGAAGCATCAAACCTCTCTTGTTCGAAAGAATCGAAACACATCGAAATGGTACCAGCCGTACTTAATAATGGAAGGATTTGGCAGAAATATGTAGAATTGTCCCTCCTAAAAAGATTATTCCGGAATAAATGGGCAATAGTTAGGAGAGGTGCGCCAGCGGCGAGCAGAAGCAAGGTTATTAGATACCGAAGGAAAGCCCGGCCAGAACCACACGTGCAAGTTTCCCTGCATGTGGCTCGTCCGTGATAACTTCTTCGGATTTGCGTGAACTAGCGGACCGATCACTAAGTGGGATGCTCCCTCCAGCATGAGCGAACCTTTTCAGAACTGGTTAGGAATGGGCGCCACTATCCCAGCCCGGATCCAGCCAGGTTCTATTGATCATGTCCCCTTCCCAACAGTTGTACCTTGTCTTGGGGCGTCTTTGGCTTTACTCGATCAAGCCCGCCGGAAAAATCAAAGTCTTTCTCTTCCCGTCCCGGGTCATAGTGAGGCGGAGGTGCGTCCACAGAAGAGGAAAGAGCAATGCATCTTGCTCAGCAGGCGTAGCTTGGAGTGGGAGTGTTGCGGGGGAAAGGTAAGGAAAGTGGCCTAAGAGAGGAAGCCAAACCAACCAGGGCCTATTGAGCGCAGCTAAGCTAATATGCGCCGGAGAAAAGAAAGCTTACGGAGGTAAGCTCTATTCGGTCCGGAGCATTGATTCCCCATAACGAATAGGCTAACTCTATCTCTCAATTGCCTATCCTGTGCTCGAGAAGGTCCCCCAGTTCCTCGGCTGCACCTCGAGGTGCATTTAGTTGTCTAACTTTATACTCGGGATATTCCCCACTCCATGGCACCTTTCGCTCATCTATTCAGCCCGCCCGTCCAGACGCGGTGCCCTTTCGCATTATCATCTACCGCCCTTTCTTTCCTCCCGTCCCTTCACGCATGAAGATCGTCGTATGTATGTTCGACTTCGGTTGCCGGTGCAATAGAATAGGTAGGAGTACATTATGGCAGGATCAGTCACCTGGGCAAACCAACCCTCCTCCAAGAAGAATTGTGCTATGCCCCCCCGATATCCCTATAGAGCGAAAGAGCTGCCTGGTGATCCCTAGGTTGCAGCACGTCCGGTCGTTAACTCCTCGCGCCGCTGCCGCCGTTTCTAGGACCGACCGACGCCTCACCTGCACAGGTACCTACGTAGTGTAGTGTCGGTCGCACATTCATAATAGCGTTCGGACTCATGTGCCTTCCAGAACCAGGGGAGTTCCCTTGCTCCTGCTGCGTACGATTAGCCAGCCTTGCGGCGGCAAAAGGATTAGGACGTCCCCC
>JACVBY030000196.1:47500-65000 GCA_017589505.3 Metroxylon sagu | reverse complement strand
TTCGGTTTGAAAGGTCTTATTCTAAAGCCAGAAGCAAGCCTCCTCTCATTTAGGAAGGAAAACGGAAGTGGAAGTGGTGTAAGATGCAGATACGATCCTCAGAATTGACTGCAATGAGTCCATTCGAAACGAACGAATAGTGATTACTAAAGATATAAATAAAAAATGATTCATCGCGTATGTGTGGCGCACTGAACACATAGTTTTCGGAAGTTGTGTGGAATGCGCTTTCTTTTCGCTGTATGGGAGCGCGTAGGGAGCGTGTAGTGCTCTTGTTTTATTTGATTGTACTTTCATTGATTTTTTTTTACAAACTCAGGAACTTTCGCTTAGGGTGCATTCCTGGTAAGTAAGCCGAGTTCTTCCCTTGATAGAAGGACTCGGTGAACGTCTTTCAATGCTTTATTTCTTAGCTTAGAAATCCCTGCTTTATTAGATCCTTGTTGCTTAAGCTTCTCTGCTCTGATAAAGCAGTCTTATTTAATTTAAGCGCATGGTCTGCTAATAGTGAGAAATCTCGATCTTCTTAGTCTTTCGGTTCGGAAAAGGAACAACCGTTTAGGGGGAAAGAGTAGCCGGGGAGTGTGCTATTCCCGACCATACCCTTTGCACTAATGTGTAACTCGTAGTACGGCCGGCGAACTCTATGCTTAGCGCCAAGAGGTGGAGCTGCTACCCCGAAAACGGAGTTCTTGACGCAAGTGTTAAGCATATGTTTTTTCCTAATATTTGAGTCTCGGTTGTGCGATTTGGTGCACCCCTTGCCAGTTCGCCAAGGGCAAGGCCACTTTCTTGGGGGGCAGCAGGGTGGACATCCCCTACTCCGGGCTTGGACTCGGGGGTTTTTGAGTTCTCTCTCTTTTTCAAGAACGAGTGTTTTTCCGGCCCTAATTTTCGAAGTGAAAGAAAGGCACTTCGTTAAGGCGAGCAGGGTCCCGCCTGAAAACGAATAGATAGTCTTTGACTTGAAAACAACACTTTTTTCTCTATTTTTATTTTCTTACTTATATAGGATGTTTCTCGATGTGATACAGACGAGTGACGTCCGCTCTTTCTTCAAAGAGGTAAAACTCCAACCATGGGATCTAGCCTTCGCCGACTGAGAATACTTGCTGTGGGATTTAGCGGCTCCAGCCGCATTGACGATAGTCCTTCATTGCGACTTAGATTGCACGATCAAGATCAAAGTGTCCGTCCGTTCAGTGGCTAGTCGGTGTATGTAGTCCGTTCGGTAAGTCAGCCAGTCGTGATCACGCCGAGCCTGCCGAAGAACTTTCCCCCAAGTCTGTTAAACCGAAGAAAGATGCTCCTCCTCCTCCTCGTTCTAGGAGGGATATGATGGTGTACGGTATTGTCGCTCACATGAAGAAGATCCCTGCTCTGATGAGCATTAAGGATTAGCTGCGATTCTCGTCTGGGGCTCGTCTCGTTTAGCCCTCGAAATGGCATTAGCCGAGAACGGCCTACCACGAAGGCGAGGCGCAGGAAAGGGTGTGGTTGTTTAAGCATCCAGAAGTTGAACTTGCTGTTCCAGAGGTGCTTGTACCCCATCTTGACGGCACTGGTAGTGAGATGCACTTTCTTTTCTCTGTTGTACATGGCTTGTGGCATTGTAGTCTTTTCCTGCCTTTGACTTTTTTTTTTTGATGGATTAGTCACCTTAGTGACCTTGCTCCCATAAGCAGCCCTTCTGGTGAACCGGTTGAGAAGTAGGCCTTGTTAGCTGCCCCCGCCAACTAGAGATCCTCAGAAGCGGACCGAGGAGGAGGCCATCTCAGTGTTGATTTGATCTCCTTCTCTGACCTATGCTTGGAAGCACTGATGTCATCATCTTACCTTGGGTACACGACCATTAGTTGCCTCTGTGTAGTCTGTACGTAACTATTCATCACAGTGAGTGCTTTCCGTCTCTTACTTAGCACGGTCTTATTGGCTTTCTCTCTCTAGGTGAAGTACTACTGCTTTTCATTTTTCGAATCATTCAATCAACCGACCTTGCTTGCCGCCGTTGAGGGATAGAACTCTCCCAATGAAGTAAAGTAGGTGACACATCCGAACAAGAAGAATATAAGCAGACTAAGAAAGTGATTCGGATCTCACACTTTCCACCAACCTCAAAGGAATGGGTAAGAGGCTGACTAAAATGACAAAGGGAGAATATGGTGGTTGAAGCATAGAGCACATTTCCAGTTTAAGAAATACCTTTTGATTTTCTAACCCGATTGATGGTCACGCTTGAAAACGACTACCCGGATTCCCTTTCCATAGAACGAGTAAGAGAAAGTGAATCAGAGCAATCCCCTGCTGACATAGCTCAATCAAGTTCGTTTTCTTGACGGACTTTTAGCGCAGATATGCCTATTTTGGTTCAGTTGAAAGCATAGCCCAAGGTGAGACTATCACCACTACACTGTCAATGAAATCTTTCAGCTCCTGTTGGCTTCGAACGGGAGTGCTCAAGGCCGGGTGCACCACTTTTCATTCAAATTCCCCATAGCTAGAACTAACTGTTGGACGAAGGTCCGGTTTTGCGTACCGAAGGAAAGCACTAAGAACCTTCTTTCCACTATGTGGTTATGGAACTACGGATCACTTAGTCTACATTCCCGCTTGATTTTTAGAATGACGTAACCTACGAAAGCTCTCTTTCGATGGCATAGTTTAGATCTTCGTTATGGTAATCTAAAGCACCCGTATGGCCCATTCTCTTGTTTGCATATCCAACAGGTGCTCTCTTATCCCTTGATGCTGAAAACAGAGGACCAATCTCAGCCTAGTGCAGATCTCCTTCCACAGTCAAAGATTGCAACAAATCATTTCCGAATCTTGTATCGATGGGAACATATGGGACTGATGCGCGACCTGTAGACCGAAAATCCGAAGATCTCTCAATGTACTCGATTTCAGTGGCTTTTTTGAAACTCTGACTCCCCTTTTCATAGAATTCTTGCTCCAGCACTCAATGGTGATGACTAGCGTAGCGCATTGATGAACTGACTCCTTCTTGCTTCGCGAAAGCCAACTGCCCTGGTGGAGTGAGAGATTAATCTGGACAAGAGATTGAATAAGCAGATTCTAAGTCCGACTTCCCATTTTCCATAAGAGGAGGAGACATAGAAAGGAGTAGGAGAATGACTGCCCAGCTCACTCAGAACCTGAAGATCACATTCTTTTTCTCTTGTACCCGACCTGCTTGCTAACTCAGATGCATTCACTTGAACCGAGATGGTACCCCCCCAACATCCACTGTACACAACCCCCATACTGGGCTTTCGCACCTAACCTAACTGCTCAAAGAAGCCCTTTTTCTTTCATTTTTCTGATATCCCCAATATGGAACTACTCAATGGGATTTCCTTTATCTTTGAGTCGAAATTACTTTGTCTACTGCATGAGTCACAGTTGCTTTTGAACCCCCTCCTCCACTTGTTAGTGTGGCTTTCGAACAGCCAAGGCAAAGGGCTAAGGCTTAGGGCAGCTATAGCTGTACCAAGGGAGGAGGACGGTCTATTCGCTTTGGTCTGTCGAGGATCAAAGAGCCAGCCCGATGTCGAAGGTTCTTTTTATCTCGACCCTGCGTACTGGGCCCCTTTAGTCGTCTATTTCGGATACTGAATTGGTGATTCTAGACATTTCATTTTCTTCTTCTCTGGTGCGGGCCCATTGCCTGTGCTTTGCGTCTTAATCTTCTTCAACATCTATATTTGGCCTAATATAATAAGTCCGTGCTAAACCCATTTCTCTTGATTCTTTCTTCCTCACTTCTTCGTCACGTAGACTATCCTGCCCCAACCTCGAATCTCTTTCAGTCGGCGACCACTACTCTGACCTCTCCTACTTGGTGCTTCGGCCCATCCTCTGGCTGCAACCATATTGTAGGATTGGTGCTACGGTTCTTGGTGCAACTATGGATTTCGACCCCTATTCGGATCAAGGTAATGGCAACCATAAGTTAGACCATTGGGCCCAACTAAAAAGTACAAGCCAAGGACGCATTCCCTTATCGATGTCAACCGTACACCGAAGCAATGAAGGCAAATGTTATGGCTCTATAGCTTCTTTTATTTCTATAGAGTTAACAACTTCAAGCACGTATGGATGAGACATGGTAAGAGAGATCTTGTTATGCATACAGGAGGACAACTCCTTCGAACCTCGATGCATCCTTTTCATTAATCTTATTCCGATAGCACTTAGTCGCTTAAGCAGCTCTTGCATCGCATTCGATCTCTCCATCTAACTTCGCTCTTCAAGTGTGAAATGGCTTTGAGTTCTCCACTGGTCGACTTGACCAGCTTCTGACTACCATGGAAAGCATAACATAGCAATCTTGATGAAGTAGACTAAATGGATGATAAATAAGGGCGGTGCTGCGAGGTCTAAGACTTCTACCAATCAGGAATGAATGGGAAATAGGAATAAGCAGGCGCAAAGGAAGGGAAAAGGATAGGGTTTTAAGACATGCTTTAGACAGATGGCGAAACTAATATGACGCCTTTCTGTGGGCAAAGCTGACTCTGAAAGCACTGAATCGCAGTGAAGTGAGAAATTTGAATCTTATTCCTCTCTTCCTACTATCCACGTAGGAATTTTAGACAGACTGAGAGGCAGACTCTTCTCGTTGATTTCTTTTGTCTTTGGCCCGAAATCGAAAACTTGACAGTGAGACACCCCTACTATGTACACTATGTACAAGGCTTCTTTGAGAGCTGCGGCCCTTCTTTAGTCGCCCACATAGAAGAACTTACTGTACTGCTCTCCCTGTGGCCTGGATTCGAAATTTCTCTGGCTTGACTTTAGGAGATTTCCTCTTTTGTACAGGAAAGGTCAGGTCAGGAAGAGCAGCAAGAGCAAAGGCCGATGATAATGCGAGGATTGGTCGATCTTCCCCAGTTTTTTTGGGGGGCCAGGTCCAGCCCGAAGCTCTTTCTACCTACATTCATTAAACCGAGCGAGGGAGTACTTCCTGAAAGTCAAGGAGTTTAGACCTAATAAGACTATCCAGAGCAAGAGAACACTAGCCGAAAGCAAGAGCCCCGATAGAAGACTAGCTGGCACCGAGAGCACTGACCGAATAGATCGCAAACACGGCCTGGAACCATAATGAATAACTTCTTCTCTTAAAATACTTGATATTCTTCTGGACTTGAGCAACTCTTTCAGTGAGTTTTCGCTCTTTCTCTTCCCTCTTTCACGACACTAATCAATCCGACTGTGAATGTGGTTCAGCTTTTAGGATTGATCTCTCCTCTCTCGGATCAAGATTTGGGTTCTTTAGGCCCGTTAATGGCTTTCTCAAGTGATTATTCCGCAAGTGGTCACTCGCCCTTAGTCCCTCCTCGCTTTGAGCTCCGCTTTATCTCCAGCCCGAAGGAAGACAGAAAGAAGTTAAGACAAAAATATGGGGTTTCGTCACAAGTAGGCGAAAAATGAAAGGTTCATGAAGGGTTTTCGACTCGAAAGAGTCTGGTTGAAGATGAAAGACGTAGTCTCAAAAGATGGGCTTTGCTCAACAAGTTAGGTCCTCAGCCCCGGATTTTCTCGATCAATCAGTCGTTCAAACTCTCCCAAGTCCTCTATTTTGGAAAGGGGAGATCACCCGTCAAAGGTCAGCGCTAGATCTGGATCAAGCTGTTATCAAAGTCGATATCTTCCCGACGAAGGTGAGTATCAAGGTCTGGTCTAGCTCAATCTCCTGCTTCCCCTAGGGCTCTTCTTTATCCCTACATCCTTAGTCTTTCAAACAGGGAAACTCTAAACCCTACCCTAACACCAGCTTCCGTTAAACCAAGTTTTTTCTCCTCTTACGACTCGAACTGGAAGTAGAATTCCTATATAGATAGCGAAAGCACCCGCCTGTGTAGGCTCGCTACGTTAAGAAGCACTATGGCGCTTTCCGTTAGTAGCCTGGAAAGCCTAGTTTCGAAAGCCTCAGCCTAGAAGCGTCTTCCTAAAACCTCAAATAGTCCAGGAAGCGAAGTGCCTATCTCGAAAGCCCAAAAGCTCAGAGGCCTGGGAGAACTACAGAAAGTACAAAGTTTTTGAAGCAGTCATAAGAGCAGGAACATCAAAATCTCAGACCAGCTATTCCTGTGAGAATCAAAGCCACAGCTAAACACAAACCCAATGCCGATTTTCTATGTCAAAGACTTCAAAAAAGAAAGGGAGTGGAATTCACTAATGAATGTGAATACCTTATTGAATACCTTCCTCTATGATTTCACTATTCTTCTTCTATTCTATGATTTACCGGGAACAACCAGAAGAACTGGTTGATAACTGGGACTGGACCTTGGCTTGCGGCTCAGAGGAGAGGAACGAACAACCATAAGGTTATGATACTACTCATACAGCTCATTCTAGCAGGCAGAGGAGGTCTCCTAGAAAAGGGGCTGTATTCAGAGTTTTGGTACCTCTGCTTGTGATTGGCCTAGAGGAATAAGGCTCACAAAAAAGAACTGGATACACATCCTTGGTCAGAGCTTCACCTCCTATCGGCATCCAAGACTAGAAGCCCAAAGAGTGAAAGCTAGGATCAGGATCAAGAACCATGCCAGACAGTTTCATCAAAGCCCAAGGGTTATGGATCAAGTCTAGGTCTGGTTTGGGGAAGGGAAGTCTCCCTATGGACTGATAGGATGAGAAGGAGTAGGGCATCTCCAGAAATTGGTATTGATTGCTTCTATAGAAAGAACAGCTCTTTCACAGAATGTGCTTAGACTAGCTAGGTGACGAGAGCAGGCTCATCAAGAGTTGTGGCAGTGAAGGATTTCTCAGTTGTTCTTATGAGAAAGCTCAGAAACCAATGAGATGGTATGCCCCTCAGGACTTCTCTCCTGTGGCCGATTGTGAAGCTAGCCCCACATTTTCATTCCCTTCTTGGTTCGCTGTTGGGTATGGTATGGTATTTGTTCCGTCTCAGCCAGGAAAGAGCTTACCGATACCGAGATAGCATTTTTGACTAGTGGCTGAACTGCCAAAAGGGAGATCTTTTCTAACTGCCTTACATCTGTTAGGGACGCAAGCTATACTCAACTATCATCTTTCTGCCTTACATCTTTGACTGATGCTTTGCTATGACCGGAAAGATGTTTGTCGGGGATTTTGTCTCTCGCTCAAACAAATGCTAAGAAAGAAAGCAGTCATTAACCGAACACAATCAGGCGGCTTGCTTGCACGAACGAATCTTTTTCAGAAGGACTGAAAGAAGGTCAACCGTCCCGTCCTATATGAATGGTAATCAGGACTGCTGCTTGTGATTGTTTTTCCTATTGGAACTGCTACTGTTCGGGTTCGGAACTGGTGCTGCTCAACCTGCAACTTTTCTTTCAGCTTCATTAAGAAGGCTTAGGAGTTACAGGCTTCTCTCTCCTTCAAAAAGAAGCATGAACAATAACGTTGATTGGCGGGCTAAGAAATTCCTATTGTTGAGTCGGCCTCTGTTCTTCCAGCAGTGCTTTCCAATGGGAGCTTTAGCTCTTTCTTTCAATTCATCCTCTTGTGCCGTGAGTCAAGCGAGTCGGGAAGGCATGCTCAACTACGGGGTCGGGCAGCAGCAGAAGTCGGTCTTCTCTGAAGGAACAAACGGAGGCAGAAGAAAGCAGGGCAGTCAATCCCGATGAATGTTTTCTATTGCCACTAGGATTGGACTTAAAAGAAAAAAGTTCCAAAGCGGGAAGAAGCGCAAGGTACGCTTAAAGTTCTACTAAATAGTATCTGCCCATGTGTGCCCGGAGAGCTTTTGCTTTTGGCTTCTTTTTAGTGGCAAGTCGCAGCTTTCGAAATGGTTCTTTCCCTTTCTACTATTCCCGTTACTATAGGGCCGGCTGCTTATTCAACCAAGGCCAGCTTCTTACTCAAGACAAGATTCAGAAGTCACTTCTAGGTGCACACTATGGCTGCAAGCCAATCACTCTTCTTAAAATGCGCTTTACACGGCATAAGAACGGGGTGTCAAGCGTGAGTTCTCTTCATAGGGGCTCTTCTTCTTTGCAACCAAGGGCCTACCGACAGATTTTACCTAAGCTATCTCTATTCGATCGATCAGTCTATCAAAGCAGCAGTCTTCCTACTGGCGTGGCGTATTTCTTACGTGTCTATTCCTCTCGCTTGATCCTTTCGTTCCCATAATTGAGTCTTCCATCCGGCCTCCTCTTTTTTTATAGTACTTTCGATCCCATAAGAGGAACTCCTTTGCTTTGGCATACAATGGTGAATTGGAAGAAAGCGATTCTGCTCAACTCAGATGTTGGTGGTTTCAGCCGGATTCCTAGCTACAGCTAGACGGATGTCATTCTCCCTTCTGGTTAAGTCCCGGTGCGGCTAGACCGACTGTGACCGGTATAAGAAAGAACGCATTTCACATCACTAGAAAGATTAATGCAGCTCCTTAAGCCCACCGAATTCTCCTTGTGCTTCATGACAGGTTTGTCTTACCTTCAGAGCATGATTCGCCTACCTTCGCCTGTGACTCTGCTTGCTTCGCCAATTATGGGGATTGGAGATTAGCTGGTGAAACTTGTTATAATGCCGGTACTGATGTTCCAATGTGTGCTTCAACCGGGGCCCCCGGAGGGGTAATTAATAAGAAAGATGGAAATTGCTTTTCATTCGACTTCCACACTGGAATGCGAGCCAGCTGGCGAAGAAGTCAGACCAAGCCCCGAAAGACATAAGCTCAGGCATTCTATTCTAATCTCTGCTGGTTCAGTTCCTCATTATCCCAAACATATCCATTGGTTTGGTCGGTCCTAAACATTGGAAGATAGACCGACCCGTCCTACTAAGTAAGGGAACATCCGGCACATCAAGCTAAGATGACTCTAAAGGAGGTTGTTCTCGGAACTTCATTATTTGAGTGAAAGGGGGTTATAGGGGAAAGAGGATTTTCTAGTTCGAAAGGGGGAACCAGTCTTTCTTTATCCCTGTGTCGGTGGAAGAGAACAATTGCTTGCTTGAAGTGAAGCCTTAGCCTTAAAGAGAGAATTCCGCATTTATAGGTAAGCTTTGCTTTTGCCTTTGAATGGATTTTCTGTATTGCAAAAAGAAGTAAGGTCGAGCAGCACTAGTTCCGACCGAGAAGCAGATCCCAGCTTAGTATCAGCAGCATAGGTAGCGGCACCAGTACCTGTTATGGAGGAGGCAGTCCAGCCAGGCCGAGAACGAAGCAGTTCAGAAAAGAAGATCTTCTTTCCGGAGCCCGCCAAGCCAGTCCAGTAAGCAAGCACAAGTAGCAGGAAAGGGAGGCGCTTCAAAGAAGCTATATCTCTATTCTCGACAGCCTCTGGCGCCTCGCTTATGCACGTAACAATCCGCAGAAATGTCAAATAGACTTCCCCCCGATGCCAATTCGAAGAAGAGTTGCAAGGAACCTTATCAGATTGGGGACTCGGCACCTTGGAAATTTTCCTATATTGAGAGAAAATAAATCAAAGGCCCATCTTTTCCATTGCTCTGTACTTTGGATCCGGAAGAATGGATGGGCAAATCAATGGCTGACCTTGGCCGGCATAGTGTCCCTCATGAAATCCAAACTTTCGGCCATGGTAATCTATAGAGCCTCGATCCTGTCTATTCCAAAGACTTTGGCTGAGCAGAATGATCAAAAAGTGTTTTTTTTTGGTCGGGGGGCGGGAAAAGAAGCCATTTTCGCTAATCGGTAAAAAGAAAGTGACAAAAAGCGGCCTTGGAATTCGAAACATGGGCAAACAAAGCACTATCTGCCAAGCTGTTATGGAGATTGAAACCAGAGGAGAGCGGGCTTTGGAGAGAAATACTGATTGGGATGCAAAAAAAAAACAAAAAGAAAGCAGAACCAACCTTTTCGGGATCTCCTGTCTGGAAAAAAACACTTCAATAGGACTTATTACGGAGTTCACAACGTGGATACCAGGGAACAGTAGAAGCATTGAACGGTTTTTGACCCAGCCAGCAGTACCTGATTGATTGTTCACTGGTGGCATTGCACTACTCTCACTCTTCGTTGACAACTCAGCGAATGAGCCTATGTACGTACGTACGCTGTACGCTCGCTAGGCAAAATAGATAGGTCAAGGACAGGATAAGGGTGACGAGAGCGTAGAACGAGACCCCCAACCAATCACACTCTTTCCTATCCCTATCCCGGTCACGGGGCTTGTTGCGCAATTGCTTCTTCTTCCTCTAGACCCCTAAAAATGGGGGATTTCTCTCTCTTCCTTTCCACTCTTAGCAAGCTGCTTTCTAGCGAGTCTTTCCTGAAGATGAAGAAGTGGATAAGACGAGATGTGCACTGTTCGCAGTGTTCTCTCGCCCGTCACTGGAGAAGCAGATCCACAACCAGAACCAGAAGCAGGGATCCGGGAAGACAACCCAAGCTAGAGAAGCAAGACTGAATTTTGGCTTTCCTTGATCAACAGGCCGTCAATCCTTTCTTCGACCTCAAGAGATTGAACAAAGAAGCCCCATTGATTGGATATGGTTCCATCTCCCAGTGGTGAGCAAACAACAGCCCCCCGGTCAGGTGGTGTAGCCTTGTAAAAATGGCTGCTACATCATGAGTTTCGGGATGATGCTGACGCTACAAGTACAAGTCCGCCTTCGAGGTGCGTGCCTTTCAAGCCCTTCTTTCCATAGTGCTTCTTCCCTAGGAGCTCCAGTTTCTCTAGCCTCACCGGGATGTGGTTGTGTACAGCAATCGAGAACCAGTGGAATCAGTGAGAAAATGCACTAGTAAAAAGCCTTCTTCAACCTTTGGTCCTCAAGGTGGGGAAGAGGACCGAACGGAACCTTAGTGGCTGGGAAAGAGAGATCCCGCGGAGAAATCAAATTTGATTATCTTCCGATTCAGAAAAAGGCAAAAATGGGGGCAAAGTCAACCTAACCGCTTACCTTTTCGTAAGCCGCGCACTTTAGGCCAGGCCTTACTATAACCAACCTCACTGATCCCACTCAATCTTTTACACCGATGTTTCGTACTCTCTCGACCAGGTCATCATAAGAAAATACGGAAAAATCTTTCCGAAGTGAGAGAAGGAGGGAAGGCGCGCTAGCGCGCTACAACTAACAGCCTGCTGAAAAACGTAAGATTAGCGCGCCAAAGCAACCCTAGTTTAAGTACTAGCGTCCCACCCCAACGTTGTTGTACTTTACTTGACTTTCCCCCGCTTGTTGCTCGCCTCAGCCAGACGTGGCTTATGTAGTGGTCGGCATTCCTACGTGCTCCGACTTCTTGGGCCCCCCACTGGAGATGAGATGACGGGGAACCTTTGGAAACTGTCGTGACGCTTTGGTGACGAAGGTCACCGGGGGTGAACCATGATGGAACTAGCATTCAAGTCGGTCTATTACAACCAGCGCGGTTGTTCGTATTTCATTTTCTTCTTCCAAGCCAAGCCCTTCTTATAAAAGAAAGCACTCACTGAATTACTTACGGAATCTCGTCTTTCTCTCGACGCCGAGAATTTTGGACGTGTCCGGGTCGATCAGAGGTTCGGCTTGCTTCTCCCCCACCCAGCAAACTCCAGCATCAAAGCCGTAGTGCGCTAGCGCGCCCGAGGGCGAACAAGCTACGGATTAAGCGCAAGGCGCGAAAGAACAAGCAACGGCTTTCGCCGTTGCGCGTTAGCGCAGCCGTTTTCTTTTTCGTAGCGCGTTAGTTTTGAAGCTGCGCCCCTACGTTTTTCACCTTCAAAAGAAGGCGCCAGCGCTTTAGTAGTGACCCCTCCGGGGTCCCGGGTTGCTTTGGCGCGCCCCACCCCGTAAGTCCTGTGTTGTACTTTACTTGACTCTCCCCCGCTTGCTGCTTGCTGATCGCTGTGTTCAAAAATGACACGAAGCTGGATATGAGTAGATGTTGTTGGTCGAAAACGTCTCTCATTCACAATGGAACAGAATGGTCTCGCTCGATGCGTCATTTTCTTTTTTTGATTTTCATATTCAGAGTTCTGGCAGAGTTCTTGAAACTTCGAAACTCAAACCCCAACCTAGAAAAGGATGCTACAATGTTCGAAATTCTCAACTTAACACGCCCCCTTACTTCGCGACCTCCCACTACTTCATCTACCGAAATGACTGGGCAGATCTAATGTATTCTAGCATGAAACCAGCTCATGATCCTTAGGCTATACAGCATGGAGCAGGCAGAGAGATGAAAGGACCACCTTCTCCTGCTTGCTTGATCGGAATCTATTCTATAATTGAATAGCTGAAGTGCTACTTAACTTAGTAGTAGAAACTCGGAGAGACAGACAGAGAGAGGACTCTCTCATACTTGCAAACTCCTAGGATGAGAAGCCTTGTTTTTGGCAGGAACCAGCCTTTGTTGCCCCTCGGTAGAGTGAGTCTACTTAGCGAACTGGCAGGACGCGGAGATCGATTGATCAATATGCATATCGAGAGTTGATGGTTGACCGCCGCCCCCCTTGTCCTGTCCTGGAGGCTCTCCAGCCGGGGAGGCAAAGGGGATTGCTATCGTCACCCTTTCTCCCGGTGTATGTGAAAAAGCAAAAGTGACGCACTTTTTCTCTTTTCGGTCATAGGTTGGTTGGTCCAAAGAACGAGAGTCGGCTTCCTTAAGTCCGTTGTTCCTCAGTAGCTCAGTGGTAGAGCGGTCGGCTGTTAACTGACTGGTCGTAGGTTCGAATCCTACTTGGGGAGATTTTTTGTTTTCTGAATTCGAATTTTTAGTTAACGCTTTTCTGACCTAGCGACCCCTGTCCTTCTCCTTTATTTTTCTAAACTAGCAGCAGAATCGTCAAACGGGACATCCAAAGTGGGAAGTTGATTGTTGGAAATGTCTTCCTCACTCTCGTATAGGTGAACTTGGTTCGTTCAATGAAAAGGGATAAGAAGGATCCACTGGGAATGAATGGGAAGACTGGAGTAGTATCTTTCATTAGCCGGAAGGAATTTGTCTCCACTAGCGTAATTCGAAGAACGAACAAGAAAAGGGTTACTGTTTAGGTAGGAGGATGGATGTGGTCCAATGGCTAAAGCTCTGCCAGCTTCTTGTAGACTGGCAGTCTCCGAGAGGAACCTTCACCCCCCCGGGGGAGGCCGGGTGGGATGGTAGACTTTTTCTTCGCCACTAGTGGCAACGAAGTCCTTGGTAATTAGCAAGGGGGGAAGGAAGATCTCCACTCATTCATTAAGTGCCTGCGGTGAGACGCGACCCACAACAAACGAAGGGGGTGGAGGGAGACCGAAGAAAGAAGAATTGTATTGAATGCTACACCGGGATCAGCAGCTTCCAGTGAAGACCAAATGGGTCGGGCAGGAGGAAGTTGGAGGATCGGGCGGGGAAAACGGGGTTCGAACCCGCGACTTCTGGCGTGACAGACCAGCACTCTAACCAACTGAGCTATTTCCCCCTTTCGTCACTACTGTCGATTCAAAAGTCACCTACCGGTTACCTTTGTAACTATACAAAAGTAGCTGTACAACAGAATGCCGTTCGCCTTTGGTACTTTTTTGATTGATTTTAGTAGTACGACAGTAGAAACAAATGGCTCTGCTCGCTTAGACTCAAACGGGGCTCCGCGCTCTATCAGCTATCAGTTAGTTGGCGCTACGCGCGACTTCAGTTGACAAAAGCGAACAACATAGCGCTAGCGCCCGCTGAGAACTTTCTAGTGTTCGCCTTCTAAAAGGCCTACTGACCTGCCGGTGAACAGCCGGTTACTAAATAAATAATAAGACGTAGTGAAAAAGTACCAAAACAACTGAAGCCTACATCCCACTACGTAAGGGTTCCCTGTTCCTATGAACCTTGAGTCAGAGGTCTTACCTTTTTTCAATAGGTAGGGTCAACTACACCAAAGTGGAAGGGCCACTATCTAAGCTATTAGTGGGCTTGTTTGTTCTATTGAAATACGGAATCGAGTGAAGCCGTCTTGCGTAACAAGACAAGACTATAGGTCGCCAACGCTGCGAAGTACAAGTGGTCGCCCTACCGGTCACTTTCAAACTCACTACTTGGGTGACGAAAGTCACTTAGCTTCTTTAGTAGGGCTTGCCAAAGAACCCCTCCGGGGGCCCCGGGAAGAGGAAGAAGCAGATAGAGCAAAGGTCTCCTCTTTCTGTCCGCTCTTCCCGAAGGAATTGCATGTAGAGATCCGTAGGGGCTTATAGTTTAATTGGTTGAAACGTACCGCTCATAACGGTGATATTGTAGGTTCGAGCCCTACTAAGCCCATCTGACCTGCTTAATCAATGACTCCGGTAGTCACCTGAACCACTCTCTCGGATAGCCCACTGCCTCTCTTCTGGATGCGAAAGAAGATTCGATCAACGTACCAGGTTTGCCTTCTTGTGAGAAGGACGGTGATGAATTGTGTTATCAGTGCAAAAGGAGTCTTTGAGAAGGTTCAGTGAGTTCGAAGAGAGAGAAGGTCAGTAGAGCAGTCCGGCAGCTGTTCGGGGGTAAGCTTTGGGATTAGCCTGATCGACCCCTACCAGTGTATATAGTGTATAAATATGAAGATTTACATTCGTATTTACAATTTCCCGGATCTATCCTCTTCAATTCACTTTACAAAATGGAAGGGAAAATGTGAAGACCAAATATGTCTACTACCAACCGCATAGTCAAAGCTTGCCATAAAATCGGCCGGTTGGTTTGCTTCTCTCCAAGTATGGGAGATTTGAAAATCTTCGAAACTAGCGAGTACCTTCTTGATCTTATGAAGAAGAGGCTTTCCTTAGCTGCGGACTTTTGGATCTTGAGAGTAGACCATGTCTTACGTTAGGGAATCCGAATCAATCCAAATCCTCTGACACTCCTTTGACGCTGCTATTTGAATACCTTGGAAGATGCAAAAGAGCTCGACTTCGAGTATGGTCTTGTTCTTAACTGCTTGAGAGAGCGCATATATCCCCTTTTTTGTCGTCTCTTGCTAAACCTCCACAAGCCTTCCCATGCTCGCTAATTGAACCGTCCGTCAACATCTTAATCCATTCCTTTCCCGGTGGTCAACACACAATATGTTTCTTTTTGATCGGATTGAGACACAAGTGCCATTTGGCTAGGATGCTCGCCGATTCTTCGTCTTCTTTCTCATAAAGCTGGAGATAGACGCTTCTAATCTGCATATCTTCGCAAATCCTCTTTTCCATTTTGCTTTTTTTAAACATCATTTACCTCAAAGATTCTACTATAACGTTTACGTTCCGCCAAAATGTGCCAGAGCGAGTGAAAGGCCCCACGGTGTTAACTTGCCATCTCCAACAAATCTGCTAGCAGCCCATTCGAGTGGAGCTTGGAAACAAGAAGCTCTTCTTTTTTTTTTTATGTTTTTTTTGCCCAAGCAAATTTTCCAGAGCCAAGCCGTATAAGAGTGAAACTCCCATATTCGGATGGAGTCCAAATGATTGCATCTTGGGCCGAAGAAGCAACATGAGTTTCCATGCATTAATCATATCCGGGGATGTGGGAATAGGGAGATGTCATCCATCTACACGACACGATAGCTTAAGCAAAGAGTAGAGAGAGCTAAGCGATCATACAATAAATATATATAAAAGCCTAGCGTAGGCCTACCATAGACTAGTCTAAATCAATCTTTTCTTTGTCTGTCAGCGGGAGAGAAAGCAAGCTTACGGTGCTTAGAATGTTAATGTTTTTGTAGGATACTAAGCACCTATATATGGACATTGTTGTAGACTCCTCTGTACAAGCGTATAAGAGCTATTATGCTCGAAAAAAGGAAGTTTATGAATGAGTCTTTCTTGATTTTTTGAATAGCCGGCGTGAGAACTGACTTTTCCGGCGATCGTATGAACAATGCCGTCCGCTTTTATGAGTTTCCATTGATCTCTCCGACGAAGTTGCGGAAGCTATTTATGAATGAGCATTGCTATCTGATTCCTACAAAAGAGATAGGGGAAGCTCACTTTTGTCAAATGGGGCTAGAAAGCATAGAACCCCGTCTTAAATCAACCGGTGAATCCGGGAAAAAAGTGAGGAGAACAGGATATGTTATGAGAAGAGTGACGTGGGAATAGATTGAATTTCAAAATGCATCTATACACTCAAGAAGTAGGATTCATACGGGAATCAGAAACTGCATGAAGCATATCGATGAACTGGTACGGTGTGAGGAGAGGCCTATTCTCAATAATGAGCAAGATGATGCAGCTCTAGTTGCTGGAGGCAGAGGACGTGGACGCGGCAGGAATAGATCCAGGGGGAGGACGCGAATAAAAAAGGAGTTCGGCTATGAGGATCAGAAGAATCGAGGTGGAGGGAGATAGTCTAACTAAGGATCGAGTAGAGGAAGACGTCAGTCTTTCAGTTGTAGATGATCATTACCGAAAGAGATGTCCATTCGAATGAGAAAAGAGGGCCTGTCCGAGAGGAAATAAAGAATATGAATTTGCGGATTCTTCCGACGTCCAGTTCCTACTATTTTCCATCACGCAAATTGCATGGACTGGATCATAGACTCTGGAGCTTCAAGGCACATGGCACACGGGAGAAAGGTCTTTTCTTAATTTCATTCCTGCATCAATCTTGACAGCAGTCAACATAGGGTTGAAGGAATAGTGCGAGCGCCATTCATGTTCAGAGAGGGAACAATCTTTCTACTTCGACAAGGTCTTGTAGGTTCCCGGAATGACTACAAGTCTGATGTCAGTCTCTCAGACGGGAACGAAGGGACTAAATAAATTGTAATAAGTCATCTTTATCTTTAACTAACTATCTTATATATATATATATATGTATATATATATTATGTCTTGGAGGTATTTTCACTTAATGGGAAGTAGGCATCTCATTCATAGGCAAGAGCAGGCCTGAAGGCAGGCAAGAAGGCATTAAAGGGCGTTGAAGGAAGCAGTGTAGCCTGTGCGGAGTACAGTCTCTTTCTTTCTATATAAATAAATGGAAAATCATCTTCCTATCCTATTTTTAGAAGTCATTTTAGCATTCGTCATTCTTTTCTTTCGCGTGAGCACTAAAACATAGATGGAAGATCTTAAGTGCTTCGGTCGGCAGCCGCAGTCAGTAATAGCAAGCAGCAGTCTGTCCCATTCCTTTGAATTTCATGTTCATTCTTTAATGTCACAAACAAGACTCATACTTAAGACTTTGAACTTGTTGAGTCAGGAGCTGTAATCCGCAGCTTTAGAGATAGGGGCGGCAGTCACAGCATTGGCAGCAGTGAGCAGAGGTCAAGAAAAAGAAGCGGTAAGAGCAGTTAGAGAGCAAGCAGCGGCTCATCAAACCTTTCTGTTTCGGTTACAGCTCAAGCGCTTTGTTTTCCAGTAAGGTACTCAAGCAAGCTTTCCTCCTGAAGACAGAGTTTCGGGTGAGCTAGCAAAGAAAGTCAGCAGTTAACCGGAAAGCAGTTTAGGTACTCTAATCAAGTCGCAAGTTTGAGTAAGGCCAGTTATTGGAAGCAGGCCATAGAGAAAGAAAGGAATCAATCGTCCAACGCTATGTTAACAAATAAGTGAAAGTTCTATTTTTCAATACACTTCAACGCCTTCCTTATCAATAGGTTTCGGAGAGACGAGCAAT
>JACVBY030000196.1:0-40000 GCA_017589505.3 Metroxylon sagu | reverse complement strand
TTTTCCTCTTTCAGAGTGAGTTGAGGCGTTGTACGTTCAGTACCATTTCAGTACGTTGTTGTGGAGCCGAGCAAAGAGTGTAGTTGCTTGTTGAGTGATGCGAGCCGGGCTCCGGGAGTGAAGTCATTTAGTTAGTTTACTCTATATAGATAGGATGTTGATGTTTAAGGACGTTAGAAAAGCGCAAGGTAGGGGACTGACTACATTCATTAACAGCCGGCTACCGATCGAATCGATTGAGCTCGCATCCGAACAACATCTTGTTGGACAGGCCAATATGGGAAGGGGTTTTTAGATACCTCAGGGTTGTTAACGAAACGAATAAGTAAGGTTCATGCTTGCTATTGATGGTAATATAGCCTACTGGGTAACTACTCCTACGACTATAACGTTTTCCTTCGATAACCAAAAAAATGCAGAAGCGGAGTTGGTGTACGGTTCTCTGTGTTAAGACCTTCCGATGCTATTAGCCAGCCTATAGCACGGTAACCCGAACTAGAATAGGTGACTATAGCCTACAACGTTTTCCTTCCCAAAGTAACTAAACGAAGTTTGATATAGGAAGCCGTTAATGTAGCGAAGCTTTTTGTGTCATATGATCGGTGTTGATCTTCATTCTATACATTCTCTTAGCAACTGCTCAAGTCGGTCGTCTTCTATCCACACATGGCGTGTGGGGGATTCAATCAATAGAAGTTGGTCTTCTTTCTGTGGAGCCGTTAGGTAGGCTACCTGTGAGGTTGAGGTGAGTGTGGGCAGGGGACGGACATTGATTGAAGGTTGAGTCTTCTACCGGGGAGGAATATCATCTGTTAAAGCTGCTGCGATTTTTCGACTGACTCGAAAGGTGGGTGAATAAAAATAGGCAACCTCATTCGAAAAAACCTCACAAACAACACAAAATAGGGGAGGAATTGATAGGGCTTACGAAGCGGTACCGACATGGGGAAGACAGATCGATCGGAAGCGTATCATCCCTCCTGGAGATGGAAATAATAGCTGTTATTGAAATGCCACTTTCAGTGGAAGAAAAATCAGAAATGAAAAAGGTAATAAAGATCACTACTATACTACTGAAAGCAGAGTTAGCAAGCGAAGCGCTAAAGGCAGCTAAAAAGCGTATAGCGTATCCTGGACTTTGAAAAGCGAAAGCTCACTCGCTCCATAGAAGGAGAGGAAGCGAAGACGGAGCTAAGAAGTAAAGAAAGAGACAGGAATAGGAAAAGGATACGAATACCGAGACCTCTTCCTCAGAAAGCAGTTCTGGGAGCGCGTCATAGACGCTTAGCAGTGAAGGGATCTTCTTTAGATGAGCGAGGATGTTCTAATCCTTAGCCGGAGCTGGTGCGGGAGGTGAAGGAGGGAGCTTTTCAGCGATCTCTATCTCCTTACCCTTCTCTTTGGCTGACGGCGGCCGAGGATCAGGTAGGACCTTTCCCTTCCTCAGCGGCATCTGGTTTACCGCTGGAGGGTTCTGTTCTTCTTCGGGGAACCCAAGGTCTTCTTTTGAAGAAGAGGAATCGCTTTCGACATTTACGTGACAGCAATCTTCCTGCCCCCAGAACAATTCCTTGGTGGGGACTACTTGAGCTACCTTAGTGTGTTCTGTAGGTATCGCCACTAGCACCTTAGGGGACAACGTGATTACGCCTTCCTCGTATTGTTTCTGTACCCAATCCTTGAAGACGTAGCAGTCTTCTATGGGGTGTCCCAAAACACGATGATAGAGACAGTAAGTCATTGGGGTTACCGATTTTGTCCGCCTGGTGAGGCCTCTTGCATTTCGGCAATTGTAGCCCACTTCTGACGGCATCATCGAAAATCTTCCGGACTTTGTCTTTCTGGAAAGAGTCTTTCTTTTCCTTTATTCGAGCGCCGCTTTCTTCTTTTCCCCCTTCCCTTCGCCTAAGATAGCCTTTTTCTCAGGTGGCTTCTCTTCGGGGATCATAGGCATATCCCCCAGACACACTTTGATGACCTTGTTCTGTTGGGTCGCCGGGGACGGAGGCGTCTGGCGTTGAGGCATGACGGTCTGCATCATAGCCAGTATCTGTTCCATCTTGGCATTCAGATCAGCGATTTGGCGATCTTTTTCTTCCAGCTGGTTGCGAATCATTCATTCATTGATGTTGATGTTTCATTAGAAATAAATACAAGGAGTTCTTTGGAATCTTCCTCGCGAATTTTGAAAGCCATAAGACTCTCTAGGAATGGGCAGGCATCGCACCGGCGGGCCGGAAAGATCAAACCCAAAAAAAACCACTCTTGTCTCATCAATAGTTTCTGGTTCCCCAACGGGGGTAGGGGCGGAGGTGGGATTTCCGGCCATTCCATCCAGCTATTGAGGGCTGAGAAAAAGACGTGGACGTCCGGAAATCTGTTTCCATTTTTTCCCAGATACAACAGTAACGGTAAGAAAAAACCATAAACCACTAAGAAACCCGCTGTGGAGGATTTCCATTCTCTTCTTCCGTTTTGCAATCGGTGGGGGTATTTCCGGGGAGTCTTTTGATCTTAAGCAAACTTCATCTTTTGAGGGACACTAAAAAGGACTGCGACAATCGCAAGCAGCACAAAAGATCGTTAACTGTTGCTGTCGTTACAGTCTCGGCTCGGCTTGGCTTCCGGTGCTTGAGGAAGGCGAAGCTCCTTGGCATTTGTATTTGAGAGAGAGAGAGCTATGCTGAAAGATGAACAATCAGATAAAAGATCCCTCACTTCACTCACTCAACGACTCGAACCAATTGTGCTTTCCCGGGAAAAATGACCCACTCTGTTTGGGATAGCTCTTAATGGCTATCAGAGAGCAAAGACTTCGGTTTTGATCCTTCCCTTTGGTCGAGTAGATCATAGATTCCGTTGGAGAAGGAAGGACGCTTTCAGAGGCGAACTCTTCCATCGTTTTGGACAGAAGGGCGGATCCAAAACAAAAAAGAAGGAATGCATTAAAAAGGGACATATTTTAGCGGACGGTGCGGCTTTTTCCTTTTCTTTGGTGCTTTTTCTTTACTTCTTCCCTCCCACCAAAAAAAGATGTGTGGTTCGGTGGTTCGACCAGAAATGCTCGAAATACACCTTTGGTACAAAATTTCGCTTTAGACAATGATTCAATATGGAATCATGAATAGTCATTGGAGGAACTCGGATTTCATCACAGGTGAATATCTTGAGGATTCTTTCTTTTCGCCTGGGGAGGATCTATCTTATTATCGAACGAATGGGAGGAGCCGTAGCAGTGAGTGGGGGCAAATGAAATGAAAGAACAATTTCAGAACTTTCTTTTCATAGGATTGAGAACCTCAACTGAAATGAAAGATCCATACCCTGATTCGGGTTTTATTGAACGAAACCTCCTTTGATTAGGGTCAATCTTGGCAAAGGACAAAGATTGATGAGTGGGATGATCTGTTTTCAAAGGAGTTTTTCTGTCGCGTAGGGTGATAGTCTTCAAAGACATTTATTATGGAATCAAAGGTATACTGGGACTGCTCAACCTCGCGAATTCCCGAGTTGGAAAAATGAACGGAACCCAGACTAAATAAGCTCGCTTTTCCTCTTCGACACGGCTCTTGATTCACTCCTTACAGTTTTTGTAAAAAAGGGCACTTTGACCTCACCGCGGATTCAACCCCGTCTTCCTATCCTAGCCCCTTTCCCGCTCTCTTTGCTCTTGCTTTCCTTACGCCAAGCCAAAATTCCCTCTTTCATTCATTCTGAGATCGAGCGACCCGCGGAATCGCTCATCGAGGCTCCATCGGCTTATCAAAAGGGTTCCATCACTCTGGCTTCGAAACCTCCTGGAACAAATGAACTATTAACTTGCTCAGGTGGGCGCTTTTCCTGACTGATGATCTTAGAAAAAAAAATGTTCCCCTTCCTGAGATCAGTTCTCGGTGCTCGCTGATCCATGAAACTGGGATTTTGGAATGAACTATGGTTATTACTACGAAGATGGACTAAAATGACTTTTTTTTTATTGCTTTTTTTGATGATAGACAAAATTTTCCCATTCCATAGGGTCATTCGGGATAAAAAACCCTGGAGAAGGACGAGTGAAAAACGGAAGTACGTTAAGGCTTCTTTATCTCTATCTGTTCCAGTAGCAGCAGCAGAAAGAAAGTTCGGGCGGTAAGCAAAAAGGGGGCTCCCTTGCCTTGGAAAGGGCTGTTCCTATCTCTCTCCTTCCTTTCGTCGCTTCTGGATGGTAGGTAGCTAATTGGTCAGAGAACGGGACTGAATCCCGAAATTCCGCTTTTCCCGTTAAGGCATATGTGGATCGTTTGACTTTTTTTTGAATATAAAACCGCCCGAGAAGGTGTGTAAACGGTGAGTCAGGTATAAAGCAACAAAGTATTCCAATTTCCATGATCTCAACCCAGTCCCAGGTTCCACTATTGGTCCTTTGCCTTATTATCCATAGGAAGAATGCCGAGATAATTGGATTCTATTTTGAAATTCGAGATGATATAGGTACAGGTCACACTTTATCCTATCCTCTTCTCCTTTGGTCAGGCAAGTCAGCCTCTAAAAAAAAAAAGCAAGCCAAAGGAAAACAGATCAGATTGGTAAATCAAGAGCTTAGAAGCAGGATAGCTATGGTGGGGACACATTAATTGAGTTGTCGAACTCCTCAAATTATAGCGTTGAACGTAACTAATTGTCAGCATAGCGCTTTACGTCCCCTAAACCTGTACTTGAGTATAGTTGTATCCCCAGATCCGTTGGTAGGCTCTCCCGTTCGATATCCGATTCGAAACTTGGATTGCTGCCTTTGTGGAATAAGGGCCTAAAAAAGAAAAGGATAAGGGAAAGGAAGGATATCCCATTTTGACTAAGGCGAAGGCCAAAAAAACCTATTATTATTATTCAAGGGCGAAGGCGCGGGGACAGGCTTCCTATGAGTATAGGTGATGGGCCTTTCCGAGATGAAGATGGCAATGATCTATCCTCCCCGGGAAGAGAAATATTTTCAACCACTGCGACCAACACTACTACTATAGAGAAAAGGAAGATCAAGACAATCCAGATAGATGGGAGATAGTCATAGTACCACCCGCTTCTTTGCCCACTAGGATCTCTACTTTGTTGATCATGAAGGAAAGAGAAAATCAATTTAGTGAACTGGATCGACAATCGAGGACTGCTGGATCGAGCTAATCAACAAAAGCATGGGTACCGTAAGCCGTGCCCGGATAGGTATCACAAGACAGAGGTATTCCACTGAATAGGTAGCAGGCGAAGGCAGCTAGAACAGGGAGCATAAAACCGTATTGGCGGAAGGTAAAGTAGGAGTATCCGTAGAGCCAAAGAAAGCAGAGGGTACCTCGACCTGGGCTAGAAAAGTGGATGATTTAACGAAGCCCCTTGGGCTGCAAGAGTGAAGGTAGGGAGGGTGACCATTGCTTTTTTTGCTTCTGAACCATTGTCTGCGAGATCTCCTTCCCGGTCGGAGGCAGCTAGGCGCAACTATTCCGCTTGTCTTGTCAGAAGGGATCACTGAATCTTCTGTTAGAGGTAGGCGCCCAAAAAACCTACTTTTTGAGAAAGGTCAAAAATGGAAAGAAAGGCTGCTAAGCGGGATCGAAGGGCTTAGCTTCCACCAAGGCCAAATAGTGCCGGGAGTGGTAAGGAAGAAGTAGAGCGGTGGGATTCTGAAGAAAGACGGGAAGAGATCCAATCGGAACGGATTGGCTTAACGAATGCTTACCTCAGCACCTGACCGTCACTGCTGGCTTTCTCGCATATGTGAGCTAGCTTGCATCTACAGAAGTCAGTCCTCGCTCTAAGGCCTAGGAAGAAGCAAGGGATGAGCTACTAGCGCATAAGGAATAGACTGATACAGAAAAGGAAGATCTATTTCAAGACAGGACGGTATTCGTATACTGATTGCACCTACCAGGCAGGACGGATTGGCTTAAGACCGGAATGTTTGACTTAACCATTCCCTTACTTGATTTGGGAAACCTTCTAGCTGTCTGTACTCCACGCTAAGGAACTCAGTCATGAAATAGCGGATCTCTCTCATAACAGAAGGAAAGCAAGCAAGAACGGAATGAGCGCTTACCCTATCGACCGAACGACCGAAGCTACTATCCGCAAATCATTAACTCCTAAACTCAAGAACTACAGGAATGGTAATCTACTGAGCTAGCCTCCCGTTATGCGCCAATGCTTGAACAGGACCGTTGACCTTTACCAAAAGAAAGAAGAGCTATTGGCCAGTTTCCTACAGTTGACCGATACAGCTCGACCGATTGAGACAGGGCAGATGCGACCGATGGAAGGGATCTATTTAAAAGAAGGAACTCATTCGTGGACTGATTCCGACCGTTTACAAGAAGACAACAGAAGAGCGGTATGGCTTCAGAAGAGGTACTCATTATACAGATATCGTTTAACGAATTGCCCGATTGCCGATTAACTGCGCCTACCTATCCCCAATCACACAGGAATGTTCGCTTGGCCGCCTACCAATGATGCCTTTCACTTTCAGACAGTTCCTCGCGCATCAAAGGACTTTACTTAAAAAGTCAAGGTAAGGGTGGTCGTAGATCAGGGAATGCCTTTATTGTTAAGGAGAATTGGTCGTAGAGAGAGCGCCTATCTCTCATAAGAGAAGAGAAGGAGAGCTACTATCAGCAGAGCTAGCTACTAAAAGACAAGAGCTAGTATCCGGCCTGTAACTCTTTAACTGCCGTCCTCGAGGCAGGAGCTTTACGACACTTCCTTACTCACCTGTATTAGAGTATTCCAGAGATAAGGCGAAATAAGTGTCCCTTCATTGAGTAATCATTTTATGACTCGCAATCACTTGTCTTATGATTAAATCAGTCGCTGTCTACAGCAATTGCTCTTTAGCAAGAAGCTCTGTTCAATCAAGTAGGCTAGTTTGAAGCAAGAAAGGGAATGCCATTAAGCAACACTTTTCGCGCTAGGGTAAAGCGCTCTTGATGGACGGAGGTCAAAATCGCTCTCTATGTCAATTTCTCTGTAGTAAAGGAAGTTCCAGGCAGGCACATACGCAAAGGAGATTAAATGAAAGAGCTAGGGTTTGAGTACTCTATAGGAGCTCCCCCTGCAAAAGATTGGCTTTTCCTTTCAAGTGCTCTTTCTCCGGCACTAACTTCTTAGCCTTCGGAAATAGAAGGAGAAAGGGCTCTCTCATCTCCTATTTGTTTGAGCCATTCATTATAGTGGTGCAGCCGGGAAGGCAGCTTAGCACTCTAGTCCTTTTGAGTAAGGAATTGTACCATGGGCAGGCAATCTCTTCGATTGATTCCCCTCCAGGGATGACTTTCGTTAATTAGCCGGCCCACAGAGTGAAATATCGAACTTAACCTGTAACAAGTATCTCAAAAAGGCTCTCTTTTATTTTAAGCTTGTTAATGGAATTCCACAGGAATCAAGCGCTAGCAAAGAAGAATTAGAAATCAGTCGCTTCCCTTCTGGACTCAAGTCAGCAAAAAGAAGACTTAACTTAACTTAATAGGTAGATCCGGAATCAAGCTAGCAGGAAGTACACTTATAGGGATTCAGCGCTTAATAATGAGATAGATAGATCGTCTTCCCTTCCTTAGTCAAAGGAAAGCAAACAAGACTTATAAGTCGATCTGGGGCTGTGAGGGGAAAAGATAAAGAAGGAGTTGCAGCAGCGGGCTTTGGGGGAACTCATGGCATTCATAACCCTCATTTGACTTTGTATGTTAGGGTATTCCCTTAGCTGGGTTTCGCTAATGAACTAAACTAAAAGACTGCAATTAGCGTTTATGGAAGAAGAAACTAAGGAGCAAGGCGACCGCAGTAGAAAATTTTTAAGTAAAGCATGCAGCAGCAAATAGTGCGGTGGGACCCCCCCAGAGCTTTCGTTTAAATGTAGATTCTCCCTTTTAATGAGCAAGTAATGGCTCCTTCTTCTAGTCTCCGAGAGGGAGCGAAGAGATCCCCGAAAAGAAGCCCAAGCGTAATAAGCAAAGGAAAAGAATGGAAAAAAAGGTAAAAGGCATAAGCCAAGCGATAGATATGAGTTGCGGCAGTTCCTCTTGCGGTTGATCCACCATTACTGTTAGTTTTGCTTTAGTCGGTTCGAACATCGATTTTGAGAAAGTCAACTTACTCTTACAAAAATCAAAAAACAAAATGAAAAAAAAAACACTTTCTATATAAAAAAACAAATGGAAATGCAGGAGACTCTTCTTCCCTTTTCCCTCCTCCCCTTCCTTCGCTCCCCCCCCCTAGCTCACTAAAGACATTGGAGAAAGCCTCCTATAATGACTCATGAGAGATTCATAGCACGCCAAAAATTTCGTATATAAAGAGAGCTATTACATCTCTCTTTTCTAATTGAGTTCTGCACCAGGACTCAAACCATACCTCGAGGAGAGGGTAGCTGAAAGAGCGCTTCTCCGAGGGACATGGTTCGAAACGAAAAAGTGCATCCCATGTCTTTCTTGGTTGGACAAACCCAACCGGCGATTTCCGACAAGTCTCTCTTTTTTTGGGGGGAGCAGAGCTGTCAAAGAAAACAAAAATGTCTATTCTCCACTTTTTCACTCTACTTCTTTCTAAAGTGAAATCTTTCCTTCGTCTTCAGCCCGAAAATCAGGATCCAATTCTACGGGCACTTGAACAGTATGCCCAAGATCTGGACGTTACGAACGTTTCTCTAGGGACTCCAGATTTGGATATTCAAGAGATAGCTACTGAACTCGAGTTGAGTTCTTTCTCTTTTGGCATTACTACACTTCCTGAGCCCCATTCCTGGCGGGGCCTAGCAGAAAGCCTCGCTTCTTCACTAAATCCCGACTTAGAGGACTTAGTGAGACTAACCTACATTCATCAAGAACTCATGAATGATCCTTATGGTGAAATCTTTTCGAAAGCCCTCGAGATTATAACCGTCTGGGGGCCGGCAATGTGAAAGGAATAGCCTTGAATCTTGAGAATGAGAATGTAGGTATTGTTGTCTTTGGTAGTGATATGATAGATACAATATTCTACTTTGGATCGCGGGGTGGGGAAGAGGAATCGACGAAGAATCCAGGAAAGAGCAGCGAAGGAACGTGAGGAGCAAATTCTCGTCTCGAGATGTTAGAAGGTGCAAAATCAATAGGTGCCGGAGCTGCTACAATTGCTTCAGCCGGAGCTGCTGTCGGTATTGGAAACGTCCTCAGTTCCTCGATTCATTCCGTGGCGCGAAATCCATCATTGGCTAAACAATCATTTGGTTATGCCATTTTGGGCTTTGCTCTCACCGAAGCTATTGCATCGTTTGCCCCAATGATGGCCTTTCTGATCTCATTCGTATTCCGATCGCAAAAAGGAAAGAAAAACCAAGTAAAACATGATCTACTCAAAGAAATTGGAGAATGGTGTTACTGTTATTCAAAAAGTAAATATCTCTTTTTCTTTAACCTTTGGCTTTTCGTCCTTTTTCTTGCCCTCTATTGCTTTCGTTTTTGGCTGCTTTGGAACTCTCTGCTGCTGCGTCTTAGACTCCACTCGAGACTCCTATCTATCCATTGCCTATCTGTTTGAGGCCACGCTTCCAGCTCTTTTTCTTCTTCCGTTCACCGATATCTTCCTACTGGTTGGTCTCATTCAGCTCCTCTTTAGTTGACCTCGCCACACTGACTTGACGAGCCTCAGATCAGGCTGACATTGTAGCTGCCAATCGGGGATCCTTTTTTTGCCCTCCCAGTGGAGCTTCCTCAATGGTGAAGATCAAGTCAGGTAGGTAGACCGAATAGAGTCAGCCTCTCATCTCGCTTTTTCTCGATTCCCTTAAGGTTCAGAGCCGGCCAAGAACTGCCACCAAAAACAGCCAATAGAGTAAGCGAATAAGGAGAAGGAGTTCAGTTCAATCTTTATGTGAGAACTTCTTTATTTGTTTACAGATTCTGCCCGTCGAATATTTACTCGCAAGAAGAAAGGAAAGATTTCCCTCGTGCGAACTTCTATGTTTACTATTTAAAAGAAGATTGATCCTAAGCAAATTAGATCTTCCCTAAAGGAAGCTTGCAAGCAAGGCCTTTCTGTCACTTGAAAGAGTAGTGAGCGAGCTAAAGCCAAGTAGAATAGTTGGGTTGGATCAAGAGAGCTCGGTCGAACCAGTTTTCATTCACTTCCTCATCAGTCAGAGGGAGGGATGTCACTTTAAGATAAGCTTTTTTCTCTATCGCATGCTGTCTTTCTTTGACACTCTTACCGGTCCCTCTTCTTCGATTGGTTAGGTTCGCTCTTCCTCTCTAGGATGGGTTCTCTCTCATTTTATGCTTTCCTCTCTCTGGCATGGTACCGTACCTCTTCTTCTTTTCACGGTCTCTCCGCATCTAGCAGAGAACTCTTGTTTGGAGTAGGTAGAAAAAAAAGGTGGAGAAAAAAGCACATTTTTGACAATTTAGGGTTGAGCGACCGGGTTGGCTCAGTAAGTCGTGTCGGGCAGTCTCATTGGTCAAGTTTCCTAAAAAGAGGAGCTTCATCAACAAAAGTAGTCGAATCCCATTCGGAACAATGCTATGAAAGGCCCTAAGTCAATCCAACGTTTTCTCCATCTGAATAAGGAAATTCCTCATCCAACAAGAAGTCATGGATCAATTTGCCGAGAGGAAGGGCAAAGCTCAACCAATAAGTCAAGTGGTCCCCTCCCCGGTCAGCTAGAGTCAGTCAGAGCAGTAGAGAAAAGACAGTGGAATTCTGAGTAGACGAGGGTGGTTCAGCCGCAAGACTTTAGCCTCTTATAATAACGTAGGCGTTCAGTCTTTCCTTAACATTCATATTTGGATATTATTCTAACAACCCTCTTTCATAGCCTCCTTGACTCCTTTCAATCAATGCAAAATGCGCAAATAAAGAAAAAAGACTCACGCTTTCAACTTTCTCTCTTGTTTACCGAGCAGCTTCGGATTGAGAAATCGAAATGAAATAATAACAGGTCTCACTTCCCTCTCCTTTTCCTTGGGAAAGGAAAGCTAACGCAATCCCCTTTTTTCTCTATTTGGTTGAACGACCCTGACTCCCATAACAAACAAGACTTTCATATTCAGAATGTTAGCCACCTGGCAAAGAAAATGAACAGGTTTCTGGTCCGTAGGGACCGGCGCTACAGGATTTTGAGCAGGGGTGACCAGATAAAAGAAAAAAGTGGAAGAGGGGCCAAATGCGTCTTCTATCATGGAATGGTTGGGGCCTGGACAGCGACCCAAAACAAATGGCTGTTTAAACTCATTGCAAAAAGAGAAAACCAGATATTCTTTGCCTTTTTGAATGCAGACTAGAGGAGGGGGGAGAGGTTTGCGAAAAGGGTCTTCCCCAATGGAAGATTACGCTCTGATCTTCACTTCAAAAAAGAAAGAACTATCAAAGACTGGAGAATTTCGACCGAGGAGAGTGGCGGCAGGTAGAATCACAACAGTACGATCAATAGAGGCAGTAGGACTTGACTTGGGAGGGGAACTCATTTCACTATTTCACTTATAACTTACGAATAGTCCTTAGTTTAGCGTTTCCCACTAGGCTATGAACTAACTCGCCTAATTAGTCCGGAGTATATAAGCCATTAAGAGCTATCCCAAACAGAGTGGGTCATTTTTAGGTTTTCATACATTCGTCAATTCGTAAATCAGTAGTTACAATAGGTGATTCCGTCCTTTCGGCAGGAAGTACTACATAAGATAGCAGTGGTTTCCTACTGTCCATTCGGCAGGAAGTACTACATAAGATAGCAGTGGTTTCCTACTGTCCATTCGGCAAGAAGAAGTCAGTACATAGTTTCAGCCCTTTAAAAAAGTCTATCTTCCTCCCCGGTAACAGCAGTAACTTGAGTCCTGACAGGTGCAATTCCCAATTCACACACAGAGGTGAGAAAGCTTATGTGTGCCCTTATTTATAGCCGCATAGTTGTTGCAAGGCTTTCGTGAGCTAGGTTACATTTGCTTCCCTTCTGTCTACACAAATAGCATCTCTTTTCCAGATGTCCAATCCACAACTTCCTTTAAGAATGAGTTGGTCTACTTGCCCTTCTGGTTAGGACGTTGTCTCTGTAGCCTTTTTATTGTAGTAAGAAGGCGTGGAGAAAGCGTCTTCATAGTTTAGTGTGTAGTCCAAGCATGAAAGGGGCTAGCTTATGGTTTATGGTGAAATGAAAGCTAGTTCATGGACTGAGTACCACTCTGCGGTAGGGGGGATGTGTGAATTTGCTTCTTTTCATCCCTCCCCTTCTGTCATGGATCATCTCAGGTGCAAGATGTGCTTCTATCGCTTTAGTGATTTCTGTGCTTTTATAGCGATAGCGGTCTAATCTAATAGGCTGCAGGCTGACTTCCTTTCCTCTAAAGTACATCATCTCTTTCCCGGTACACATATGCCTTCTCTAAATCAGTAGTAGTGCTTCGCTCAGATGTCCGCTCGTCTGGCAAGTTGGCAGCAAGCACTTCCTCCCCTCTTTGTGTGGAAAAGCTTATTCAAGCCTATTATTTAGTATTTTTGAAAAACCTAGTTTATTAAAGGGGTCCGTAGTTGTCGCAATCGCTCATTGGTCTTCACCTCAAGTGCTTTCTTCAATGAGTCCAAGTCTGCCTTCGCTGATAAGCAAGAAAGGGCTTGTCGGTAGATCAGCTAGCTCGCGCTCTAGTCTTTCATTGATCTTCTGTGCTCCTGTCTCGAAGGTAAGCATTCATGACTTTCTTAGCCAATTGGAAGACATCCTCATCATGCCCTCTTTTCATGTCAAAGACCTGAGTTAAGGGCTGCGATAAATGTACTAGTCTTCCTGCCCGAAAAATGCGATATCTGGGCTGCTCTGTCAAGAAGAGCCTTTGTCTTGGTTCAATCCTTTGAGCTCTCCCTCATGCTTTTTGTGGTGCCTAGTCGATCAGTCCAAACTCATCTGCGCTCGCTGATCTGAAGTCAACAACTTTTTTGTAAGTAAGAAAGCCTTTCGCTCATTGGTCGTCTTCGCTTCAAGTGCTTTCTTCAATTAGTTCAACTCAGCTGCTCGGAGATAAGCAAGAAAGGCTCCTCCCGCTCACTCGGCTCTTCTTTTTTCATTGATCTTTTGTACCCCTCGCTCTATGAGGATGCGCGCCTATCCAGAACGTGCAAAGTCAAGTAGCGGTAGATCAACAAAGTAGTGGGTATAGATCGACACATAGGCTGCTGGCAGAGTGGGGGGCAGAATCACAGAGCAAGAAAGCTTCTTGTCAATCCAAAAATGATAGAAAGAAAGAATTGCGTATAGAAAGAGAATTCGATCTAATCTCGTCAAGTGGGCGTAAACGATTTTTGAAGTTAGATTCTGGATTGAGTTAGTAAGGCCAGTAGTGCCTTTAGCGAATGCGTTCACGAGGCCGGTCCCCGGTGGCTAAGACTTTTTTGAATAAAGCAAGTTGACGTGATGATCGAATCTGGGTGAAGTTTCGCTACTTGGCCCAGCGTTTTCGAGAAAAGGTTTTGTTTCCTTAGTCTTGTGGAAATCTTTCTTCCATTAGTTCTTTCTTCCCGAATGTAGCTACCTCTCTTAGCGGTAGGTAGTAGCTACCAGTTTCTGTTCTGACTTTCCTAGCTGTAGTAGAGGCAGTTCAGTAGCAGTGGTAGGGCATAGCTGTTGTCTCTCAGGTAGGGCACAGCACAGTAGTTGCTGTTCTCTTCTCTGTTGCATAGACATAGATGGGGTAGGCAACTCAAGCAAGACAGAACTACAGAACTAACTAAGCAGTAGCCACCTGAAGACAGAAGAGCACCTGAATAAAGAGCCAACCATTAACCTCGTCTCCCTGGTCCTTCCTTTGACCATCCTGAGCTGCAGAGTCCCCGATCCCTGTGCCGACGACTTCAGGACATTGAGATTCCCCTGTAGGTAAACATTCCAATATACCAAGTGAGATTGAGGTATTTGCAATAAATAATATGCATTACAAACCAAAAATCAAACAAAAGTCAGCAAAGTAATTCCTACTCACTTGGGGCTTCGGATAGAGAAGGCATAGCGCCTTCGGCCTTATCACCCTCTCTAAATTCTCCCTGCGGCATTTGATGACACTTATTCCCTTAACAGAAAACCTTCTCTATCCAACGGATTTACATCTCGGCCAGCGACAAATTCTACTGATTGGCTCGAGGAAATTCTTTCTTGACTAGAAAAATTCGTTTCTTGCTTTCCCCCGGAACCTCTACATTGACATTTTGATCCCCCTATTCATAAACTAAGCTCGCAAGATCTAAAGTGGAGTCTCGCTACAAGTCGAGCTTGAAATGGAAAGTCCAATGGATAAAGTATCGCTCGCTTAGACAGGAGCGATATACGCAGGTGTTGTCTTGTTCTCTTTTCACCTTTCTAACTCCTCCTGCCAAAGGTGCGATGGGTTCGGGTGGCCTAACGAGATTAGCATAGCAGGTCTTTTTCATATGAACGGGAAAGAAGAGGCTGGGCTTAGGAGTACTTAAGAGCAAAAACCAAGCTGCGATAGAAGTTAGGAGCTCGGCTTTATCCTATTTTTCTTCGGGTTGATTTGATCAGGAAGGAAGGGATTTTTCCTAACAATAGGAGACAGACAGACAGACAGATCAGATATAGAGCGCTAACACAGTCAATCCAGGGTGAATCTCATTGTGCATCTACTTCCGCTCATCGAAAGTCTACCTCCGACTGAATCAATATCTCGTTTTCCCTTTGCTGCCACGGAGAGCGATGTTCCGCCTCTTTCTTAAACAGCTCTCGCTCATTCATTTCACTGAACCTGAACCCTTCCACCAAGAAGACAAGCGGAGCGATCAGTGTGATCAAGCGAGCTATCATGCTTTTGCTGGCTTCTGGCCTACACAGATCAGGTTGTTTTGTTTGGAGGGCGATCAGTGGGATCCCGTTTTCTTTGTCTGTTAAGCCTCACAGCTATGGTTTTGATTCTTTTGTCGAATCCGCTTCATGCCATGAAGACCAGCCAAGAAGATGGGAATATGTCTCTTCCTTTCATCTTTTCACTGACATTAAGGTTGACTCTCTCTCCTTGCTCGTTTCACTCCTTTCCGTGAAGAGCACACTAGGCACCAAGTCGCAGTGACAACGCCTTCCAACGGCAGCAGGAGGAAGAGAGACTTTCGAACCCGACACATCCACTGCACGATCCTTTGGAGCCGTAGTTCCGGGATTGGATTGCAAAGGGAGCGGGAATGCTTTGAAGCTCAACGAAGTCAAAGCCCGTTGACCTAGGAACGATCCATGGAGTTCTCTCTGTCCTCCCTTTGCTTGAACTGGACTTTTCCGAAAAGGTGCTTTGCACTATATGCTGGCTCACCCGGTCAAGCTCTTGGCTAAAAAAGATTCGAAGACACGGAGTCGGCTTAAAAAGAAATTCTATCTATCAGTTACCACTCCGAGAGCATAGTTAGGGTTCACAACGGAATCTATGATCTACTCAGAAGCAAGAAAAGCCTTTACCGCAGCAGCAGGCAAGATTGGTTATGGGAAATCATTTAAAGAAGATAAGTTCCTTGTTCTTCTTGCTTTCCATAGCATAGAATTAGTAGTCAAAGGGCTTTATACTTTTTTTTTTTTTACTTTTCAGCCTAAGGATTCTTCTTCTAAATGAAAGAAAAACCATGGTCTCGATCCGGAAGGATCTTGCACGGAGCAGCTACTCTTCCCTTTCTGCCGTTTCCTTCTAACCATTTCATTTCACTCCGACTTATCTTCCCCATATGCTAGACTAGATGTACTTCATATACATAGAAAGGTTCAAAGTAACATCTTTCTAGTCTTCTTCGTATATCTTCTATCTTCCATTTTGCCTTAACCTTCCTCACAGCTTTGAATTATTCTGGTAAAACTTCCCTTTTATACTTCAATATAGACAGAAGAAAGTGGCCCTTACTAATCTTTAACGTTATCTTATAATGGAGGAGCAGAGCACTAGGTTGTATGCAGCACAGACAAGATGATTTACCCAGCAGCAGCTCAGAGAAATTGTTGGTATTGTCCTCCTAAGGCTAAAGTGCCCTTGCTGGCTACCTTTTATCTGTGGCATCAGAAACTGTCCACTAAAAAAGTCAGTCTCTTTGTTCTGATTTACAGAAAGTTTCATCCTTTAGTTTTCATTTACAGTCAGTTGAGTATGCTGCTATGTTATACTGGAAAGATCTTTTCCAAGAATATTCAGCTGCTGCATTGTGGTGTTCTCCAAACACAGGGATCTCTGCTACATCATCATCGCCACTAAGAAGTGCTGCATTCCATTCAGGGTCGGTCGACCATGCATCATCCAATTTTTTTATTCACTTCAACTTCAGATCAGAATTCGATTGGGCTAATGCGCATCTTTATTCATTCTATCTAACCGAGAAGGATCTGCCCAGTCAATTGAATACCAAAGAAAGCAGTCCTCTGTGTCCCGTGCGCAAATCTCATATCTACTGTTATGGGAAATTCTCATCGAGCTATGATTATATAGCAAGTACTGTTGGGATAGTAGAGGCGTAGTCATAAAAATATAGATGGTAGCTAGTAGGGGTGGAATCCGTGGCACCAACATAGAGTCACTATGGGATTGCTGGTTTTCCTAATTCTTAAGCTGAATGTTACAGATTAGCCTGTTGTGATTTACCAAAGCCAGAAGCAGAGGACACATTAGTTTAGTAGCGGGTTCTCAAGCAGGTATCAATTCTGCTTTTATTTGACCTTCTTCCTTATCTAAATCCACTAGGTTCTTAAGTATTTGCATGCAAGAGAATGATTGACTTATAGGCGGATGAAATCCTCTATTCCAATAAATATCCCATCCCGGAACTTCTATCTATCGGCAAAAGAGACTAACTGATGGACTCTTTGGAATGAGAATAATATATATCCTAATTTCTTATTCTCATTAGCTTCAGCTTGTTCCTGCTCATTTCTATCAAAAACGAGATGGACTTGACTTACCTAGAGTGAAAATAGCATAATTTGACGTCGGAGAGGGTTAACTAAATGAAAAGATGCGCAGGCGCTTTCACTTCCTTAAGAAGGTCCCTTTAGGAATTGGAGAGTAGGGCGCAGATCGGTCCACTCACTAAAGCCCTGTCCCTAGCTCTATTATCTATCCCCTACCTAAAAGTTAACGAGAGTCCAGGCCCTTTCGATCTACGGTTTTTTTCCAGTACTCTAGGTCTCAAAAGTGCTTTCTAGGCGGGCTCTTGATCTCGGGTTGCTTTGCGAGTAGAATATTTTTAGTTATCGCCAGTCTATCTTCATTTTCCTTGCCTTCTCTTGCTAGGTGGAAAGTGAGTGATTTGGATTCTTGATATTTAGTATAGACAATCTTACCTTTCTCTCAAACCATGATGGAATTTCACATAGAGCCCTAACCTTAGCCATACATAAAGCACCAACAAGATCAGTTAGAAGCTCAAGCGGTAAAGAGGCCCGCACAGAAGAGGGAGAGGCCCTGTTTTTCAGACATAAAGTTTTGGTCCCCTGTCTCGGCTACAAGCTCAGGATTTCAGTCTTCAGCTATAAGAGCATTAGAAGCCGGACAAGAAGCAGAACAGGATAGAGAAAATCATACGGAAATGATAGTACCCACTACTATCTTGATTGAGTATCCTTCTTATGCATCTGTGGACTCTGTAAGATGTGAGAAAAAAATCTCTTACATATCTTCTCGAGTCACTTACGACAGGTCAACATAGTGTTTTTTTATATGCTGGCTGATTCTGCTCCTGTATGGAAATGCAAATTTGGAAGAAAAAGCCCCTTTATATATAATTATAAAAAACGAAATGAATTCTTAATGAGTGATCTGAGCTAAGTAAGATGTATGCAGATGGAAGTGTTTAGCAACAACCTGCGCTTATTCGTTTAGAACTCTGTCTCTATCAAATGCAAATGTCATCTATCTATAATGAGAGACTGCGGGGTATACAATTAGATCCTTGCTTGCAGAGATGAGACTTCTTCTACTACAGTACAGCTGATAACCAAACCTATCTTATAGATATGAAGATAGAGCAAGAAGTACACGCAAGTATGGGCTATTATGTATATATGTGTGTCGATTAAGCCAATGACTATTAATTCATGATTCCTTATTCAATATTACATACCAGGGCTTATGTTATGGTACAACTTTATTTGATTGAAGAAAGGATAGAGTCAAAAGCAAAAAGCAAAGTATGACTTGTTCAAGGACATGGATCGGCTTTGTTGGATTCTTAACATCTAAAATTTCATACAGAATATGAATAAGCTCCTTATTGTTCGACATCTTTGTTCAGTGCCAAAATTAGTACATGATAGAGCTAGAGCACAAAGGATTGATTCTTTATTAAGAAAAGGAATCTTAGTTAGGCTTATAGCAGCACCAGCCAATCAAGAAGTTGGAAGAGGAACTGTTTATGAAAGTTTAGAGAAAGCAAAGGCAGTGCAAAGTACCTAGCCTAGTAGACCCTGATGATCGTGTAAGGGCAGCACCACCTCTTTTTCAAGAAATAAAAGAAAAAGCATGTGTAGTGCATTGGATTGATGATCTTTTTGTTTACCCGAAACTAGTGGTAGTGGTATAGGGCGGGACTTTCTAGTCTTATCTAGCTTAGTGTAATTTTGCTTTTTTCATACCTACCCTTCAACAACGGGGGCTTAATCTCTTTCAACAACAAGGACTTCATTTGCTTTATTTACCTCTATGGATTAAATAAGCCAAGCCTGAAATTGTCTGACTGCTTGTCTTCCATCCAACCAAGTATCTTTCCTTCCTTCTTTATGGCCTTCCAAGACAACAAGAACAAATGAAATCTCTCTTTTTTCACAATTTAGATCATATTGAAAATGGTGTAGCGTATCGACAAAGGTATATGATCCGACCCATCGTCGTGGATAAAGAGAGAGCAAAGCTATTGATACAGTCCTATAAGTTGCTTTCCTTCCCGCACTTTCACTCCTCGGATAATTAGTGTTTCCCAAATTTGTTGTGACAGAAGGAGTTGCTTAATAAGGAAAAAGGTCTCTACTAGATCTTGACATTGATGATTCCTTCTTTTTATAGCGATCAAAAAACATTTTTTTGAAAAGAAAGGATTTTTTGATCGCTTAGATAGACCATAATGGGTAGACGGATCAGCAGATTAAGATAGAACAGAAGCTTTCTTTTGATACGAAAATCTGAACATTTGACGTCTCATCTCTGTCTTATATACCGATGTAAGTGGATAGATTTGATGATGTCACTGATATTGATGTTCCCAATTTATTTGGATGAGGAAGGTCATGATCTTTATTTCCTCGATCAATGATTCCATAACCACTCTTCCCTCTACCCGACCTTCGAGGCATCACTGCCCCACAAACCAAGGTACGGAAAGTGAACACCAGCAAGTAAATTCCATTCCTTTTCTACTCAACCCCTTCCTTGATCAACTGCAACATTCCCCTTCCCTCATGAACCATTCGTTACTAAGCCCGCCCGGTCAACATCACCGGCTCCAATCAGTTCCTTCTCTCTCCCCCATGATTGATAAAGCAATACTAGCAATCCAGCCCGAGCTCAATCAAGCATCATCACTCAAATCCTTCCAATCGGGGGGAAGCAAGCATACGGGGAAGCCAACTACAATCATCCCAACTCAATCAATAGGAGGGGCAAGCAAGACATTATAACCACTTTCTTAAAACATATTAACCCCCATCCACTTCTCCTTCCCTCCAACCCATCAATCATTTCTCTTCAATCAATCTACTTATCCATCTGTCCGTTGTTAGACCTGTTGATAAAGACAATAGAAGAAAGAAATAGGTATAGAAAGAAAGGGGGGCAGTTAGCAGATGAAACGTGTTTCAAATGGATGTACTGCCATTGTAACAGTCAGTATCTGCCAGACCTTGCTCTGGTTTTGCTCTTCCAGCATTTCCTCTATGGGTGAATTTTGCACAGTCTCTCATCGGTCTAAAAGCAGCAGTAGGCTTTGAGGGCAGCACAGAAGGGATGGAATGGATTCCTCGCGAATCGTGTGGTCGAGTCCTGACCTATAGAAAGAACTCATCTTCCCGCATTGCATAGAAAGGCTTTTTGAGACCTGTGAAGAGGTAGTGAGCATCCAAAGATGAAGTTTTCTTTCTTCAAGAGTCAGACAAAGGGAATCGCTTTTGTAGATCAGCATCGTCCGTGAGGGTCTTGGGACTAATGTCTTTTAAGCACCGACGACAAGGGACGGGTATTGCGCGTGGCCTAAGCTTGTCCGTTTTGCAACGGGACAGCCTGACGGTTATCTTTCTTCTTGGCCTCTGTTTGCGCTTTGCCATCACTTTCTCGTGTGGTACTGCGCAGACAAATGCACCCTGGTTCCTTCTTTTCTTAGGCCTTCCTCGCCTTGTATCCAGCGTTCTCCGGTCCTTTCTCTCAGCATCATAACGTCAGTGCGAGTATTTGAGTAAGTTTTGGGATTCTTTTCTTATGACTGCGACTGTGCGATTTCCGCTTTATGGGAGTGCCGCTTACATTCCATTTATCAAATAGCTGTTCAGTTGTGCAGTAATGCCTGAGTTCTTTGCTTATTCTGAGCTCGTGTCTGACGCTTCTTTCTAATAGAAATTCAGATTTGAAATTCCAACTCTAATTAACATTCTAATTCCTAATCCAATTTACCTTAGAAAAGTGCTCATTATAACTCCTAGTCACACTCTAATTCTAGTTCTCATTCAAATTAGTTATTAGCTGCCAAATATCTATACTAAAATAAGGCAGACACCCTTGCTATAGGCGTCATTAGGACGATCTGAGGGCATCTGTCTATACAATGGTAGAACGATTCGCCAGCGGTACTGGTATATACTCTTAGACTACAGAGCTGCTTGTGGAGAGAAGTACGCGGGCTTCGATCTCGCACGCACAAATCCCACTATCTGAGTGATGAAGAGTTCCTTCTTCCTTTGACTTCCCCCCTTAATTAAGGAGTATAGTAAGGCCCCCAACAGGGTAAATGCCATGCAGCCGAGCAGGCACCGGTCAGAGCTCAGCACCAAGCCGAGCATTAGCCGCTGCCCGTCGCACGACCTACGGAACCTTCCCCCTTTGAGGGATTTTGCGCTAGGGGCTTATCGTAAGCGGAAATCCCACGTTTAGCGGCATCGATGGGTCACAATTAGAGCGGGGCACCCCTGCCTGAAAACGCGCTCTAGCGGCTTCTCCGTCAAATGTGCCCTAATCTCGACCCTTACCTTAGGCTTGGCACGGCAAGGCTTGTTCCCTAAAGGCTTGTAGCGGCAAGGCACGCTGGACGAGAGACTTTGAGCTAGGGATTTGTCAGGCAGAGGGATTGGTCAGAAAGCCCTTTTTTGACCGACCCACTGGAACCTCAAAATCAAAGGGGATTGGTAGCGCCCCTGATTGAGACTAGACCATTAATAGCCCTTAGGAAATCCCCTGAATAGTTGCAAAAAAAGGTGAGTTTCATTAGGGTATTAAAGCTGTAGTTTTGAGGTCTTTGCGAGCCTCGGCTTCACGTTCTTCTATCTCGACGTCTCCTTCTCTCCGTACCTCCTCCGCCGTGCTTGACGAACTAGACTCAGACTCAGGGTCTGCATCAAGCTGACCCTCCTCACTCAAGAACAGACAAGAAAGATCAGGATAATTATGCCTGTTTAGCAGTCGGGAGTACTGTAGGACTAGGGATACAGACATTTGGGTGTGGACTTTCTACGGACGGACTTGTGTTTTTTGGCTAAGGGTGGTTTACAGGGGTCTTGTAGCGGCATGTGGATCGGAAAGGAGACATAGTTGGGTGGTGGCGTAGGCATGTTCTCGTGCGGCGGGAGTAAACCCTGTTCCAGCGCTCTTCTGACTCTCCTTCTCTACTGAGCTCTACTGATGTAGTCTTTGACTTTTGGCTTGTAGCCCAGGCTAAAAGTGGGATCGTGTGCTGGTAGCTGTAGAAAGTCAATTCTCCCTTGCGTCTTTATCCCCAAGCCTTTCCCGGGGTGGAACCTCATCTTTGCCATCATCCTCAGCTTTGGTGGCAACTCGTCTTCTCTCGGATCTGGTTTCCAGCCTCCTAAATAGGTAGAAAGGGGTGGGACAAGGCTTGTGGGTTTCAATAATGCAAGTGCTAGTGAAGCAAGCATTCAACCAAGAACATGAAAGCAAGCATAAAAAAATATAGAAAGATTTTTGTTTATAATGAAATATAAAATTTTATATATAAATATAATGAAATAGAATTCTATATTTATATAAAAATAGAATTCTATATTTATATAAATATTTTAATTTATATAATTATATATATACTATATAATATATTTTTTTAGTAAAGTAAACTACCTAGCATGGAATATAGACATGAAGCAAGAAGCAATTAAGCATTAAAAAGACGCAAGTAAACTAGCAATATAAAAAACAAAAAAACTAAGCGATCAAGCATAAAGTTCGTAATTAAGCAAGTTGGAAACCGGTGATTTGGGAGGTAAAAGGGGATTCCTGTTTTGGCTTGAATCCGCTTTCCCCAGTGGAGTCGCCAAGCTGTAAAAGCATAGCGAGCTCGTTAGGGACCCTAAAATAGAAATGGAGTCGCCACCTAAAAAAAAACGGAAAATGAAAAGCATTTTCTAATTACAGTGGCTATCTTCCTTCAAGTGACAGAGAGGATCGAGAAACCATCGCCCAAAGGTGCTTTCACGAAAGAGCTTAACTAATAGAATAGGGCACCGGTGGTAAAGAACTTTCTTCACTCTAGAAGCCTTCCAAACCATCCACTGGATTTTCTTGTTCGTAAGGGAGGAATATGTGTGTGTTGTATATAAATAAAGGACTTTCGATGACGCGTTGTCATTTTGACTATGTTTTAGATATTCCCATTTTCAGTGAGATTACTTTCCTAGTGACTGAATCACTTGAATCAGTTGAAGGAGACGAGGCTTCTGGCCCAGCCTGAGGGCGGGTCCCACTGGAGAGGAGAGTTTTGACTGCGGGAGAGGCAGGTCCGGGTTTCTGCAATAGGGAGCAGAGCAGGTAGGTCTTCGGAACGCCACACTTTCTGAGCTTTCCCGCTCGCTTTCTGACACTGTCTTTTACCTGAGCACTGTGACGCAGTCAGTCAAGTACAGGGTTTCAGCTAGTGTTTACGAAGTAGTATATCTAGGACTTATGAAAACTGACAACAACTAGGCAACCACAGGAATTCTCGTAGTTAATTGAGTTAAGGGAGGACCATTCGTGGGGGGTCGTGGAAGAATTGGGTTCGATTCCCATTATACGCGATGTGGCGAAAAAGACTGATTCAACGAGATATGCCATGCCTGCATTAAGATTTAAAACGTGTCGTCTACTTCCAGGAAATGTTCGGAACAGAGAACTTTCTCTAATACAACGCCGCATTCTCCGAAGATTGAGGAACAAGAGGAGATCCATTAAAAGAAATCTTTCTCTGAGAGAAAATCTAAACAGTAACATCAAATCACAAACTACACGAAAGTTGCCCCTTTATTATGGGGATTTACCCATAAGGGAGATGCACAGAGGAAGAGAACGAACTTCATATATCCCTTTTCTACTCCATCAAGAAACAAGATCGGACGTGATTCCGGTTCGTCTCCATTTTAGTGACACTCTTCCTCAAGCAAGGCAGCCGATAAGTCATCGAAGGGTTTGTGTGAATAATAGACTGGTAAGCATTACTCATTTGAAAGTTTCCCACGGTGATCTAATATCTTTTCAAGAAAATGACGCGAGAACCCGCGGTGAAGAAATAAGGAGATCTTTCTATATCGACATATCAGTTGGAAAAATCATAGGCAAATTCCTGCCGGTCAGAATGTGGAGAAGAACCAAAACAGAATGGTTCCGCCTACTCAAAACTCAGAGGGGGTGCCGCCTACTACTAAAATCCCGGTTTTTGCAAGAGTTGCGTTCTTCTATGCAAGAAGAAGACTTAGAAAGAACAAAGAAGTTTGGATCCGAAAAAGTATGCTTAGGCAGTTCCTTCGCTGAGCACAACAGAATGAAGAGGAATTTGTTTCATTTCAAATACTTCTTCTTATTGAAGAGAAGGAACGAGAAAAACCGAAATCTTCCTACTCGAACAATAAGTCCTTTTGTTTACAAGTCTTCTTTATATAGTAATTCGACCTATTGCTCCGGATCCCCGTTTACTAGGAAGATAAGAATCAAAAGGATCGAACTACCTACTCATTATTCGGAGGTGAATCATAGAACACCAAAAGCTGTGGTATATTTTGGACCTAACATAGGTCACATCCCTCACGACATAAGATTGAAAGATCCAAACCTTCCTCTTCGAAGCGGAAACGGACGTGGCCAAAACACATAAGAAAAGATCGGCGTAGTCGCTCATAGGGACATATCTATCCGGATAGAGGATAGTCTAGATCTTATAGATAGATCTCTCTCTATATAGATAGGTATCTCCGTGGATAGAGATAAAGATAGGGATCCCCATATAAATATTGATTTTTAGAATATAATAAATGGAAAAAGTGCACTTTTTGACTACTACTTTAATTCATTTTTTCCTTGATTCTGATTGATTGCCTTTTTGACTACTACTATTTCTTATACTTAAAGCAAGGAAACCTCGTTTTTTCCATTTTGACTGAATTGGTCGGAGCGTAGACGAGCGAGCAGAGCCCAGGAAAGAGGTCAGACCGTTATAGAGCAGTCGACTAGAAGTAGAAGACTGCTGGCCTGAGAGAAGGCAGTCTCTCTCGGGAAACATGGCCCAATTTCTCTTCTTTCTTTTCACACGGGCAACATAGGGGAATAAAAAAGACCATGAACATTAGTTAAAAATGGAAAAAAACGGAAGATTATCTTCTTTTTTTTTTTTTACAAAGGAGGACAAGAGAAAGAAGATAAAAAAAAGCTTTTTTTAGGAAGTGTTTATGTGTTATTTACTACCTTTGGGAAAAGTTTTCTACTTATAAAGAAAGTTCTTGACAAGTCCCAAGTGGAGGAGATTAAGAGGTCATTAATGAATTCTTCCTTTCAGTTCTCTTCGATGTATCGATCATGCATTCCTAAACCACATAAGCCGGGGGAGATGCGACCCATTACACAGCCCCATAAGGCAGACATCATTGTCATGGATGCTGCTTTTGAACATCGTTTTTGAAGACATCTTTCTAACGTACTTCCATGGGTTTCGAAAAGGGAGAGGAGTCATCACCTTTTTCGCTCATGTTCCAAAATTGGGAAAGGTTGATAGACTCATGAAAGCAGATATCGTTGGTTGTTTTAAGAATGTGTTTTTTCATATGACAATTTGCACATTAAGAGCGCATATTGGGCAAGGTAATGATGCCTTCTGTAATCTGATTGAAGCTACTGATATCAAAGATCAGAATCGAAAAAGTGTTGCATTCATTGAAAAAGGAATACCGCGGGGAAGCCCCTTATCTCCAGTTCTTATGAATATCTTTTTACATAAACATATCATGTTTTCTCATATTTGAACTCAAAAGAAGGAATTTTGGTATGTAAGATATGCAGATGACTTACTATTTGCTATTAAGAAGGGGCCAGAGTCTGAAAGGGTAAGCCAAAGCTTCCAACAGATGTTTCAAGAGTCTTTGGCCGAGCTCAAACTCTTTTCAAAAAGCTTGGAACTCATTCGCGAAGTCAGTAAACCCTGCTATACTCTAGTCTTAGGAGTACTTGTCTTGATTCACTCAAACGGCATCTTACTTATGAATGAAGGCACCCATGAAAAAATTCCTCAAGAGAATGAATGAATTATTCCTAAAAAAGAAAATCAAAAATCATAAACAAAAGAAAATGCTCAACCTTGAGGAAGTACTTCTCCCTAAGATACAGACATATCTAGCTCTATATTGTTTTTGTCAAAATGAGAATGACGTCATTGCATACTTTAAAGACATAGTCAAAAAAAGTTATAGAACATTTCGGCAGTTAAGAAAAGAAAAATATCAGAATCAAAGGAAGAAGGACAAAATCCTCAATCTTTTCCTAGACCAGCTGCAAGAGTAGTAGCTTCTCAGCAGTCAAGGCGGAATTCATACATCAACTACCGTAGTCGCTACACCTCATAGTGATGTCTTGCCCATTTGACAAAGAAAGAGGACCAAGAAGAAGCGCTTTCCTGTCCACGCGAGTTCCCCCATGGAATATGGATCCTGCCTTGCAGACGATTGTCGCCTTTCTAAAAGTGCTTCTCCTGCTCTTGACTCATCAAGCCCTGGTGGCTGTTCTAGCCGATCACGGGACCTACACCTAGCCTCTTTGTCCAATGAAAAGTGAGAGGATTCCCTCTCTGACGACTTCGGTGAACAATGGGCAACTCCTACTACTGAAACCAGTGGATACTGAGCCTCTTCCTCTCATCTCTGGGCTGCTCTTGCTGGCTCTTCCCTTGCAAACGGTTCCCCTACCAAAAAAGGAGAAGGGCGTGGAGCTTCTCAACCAACAGAGAAGAGGGGATGGAACTACGTCTTTCATCCCGTATAGGGTGATTGAGGGATGGAGCTGTTCTCTTGATGGAAGAGAGTAGGGCCCTGGCTGAGCCTGAGTTTGTTCCGATGTTCTGTGTACGAGGTTGGCTTGCTGAGCATCTTCTTTTTGCATAGGAACCCGAATCAGCCAATTGGACATGAATACATCTTGGTGTATATCGATTCTTTCACAAAGTGGGATAAAAACCTCCTACACCACGATCACAGGGGCACACGTCATAATCTTTCTGAAGAAGCAGCTTCACATTCATAAGCTTAGGTCTGGAAGAGCCTGTTGTCCAAGCTATAACGCACACCTGCCCTAAAGCTGTAAGCGGGGTTTAGTCAAGTAAAGCAGAAGGCGACAGAAAGACAGAAGCGGAAGAGGCATATTTAGACAACCAACGTCAGCTACGAGTTCGCACCCCAACCAACAGCTGCCTTTGCTAACCTTGCCTGACCTAAACTAACGCACTCAGAAGGTCACATCTGTCTGGCTGCTAAAGGAAGAGCTGTAAGACAAGAACTGCTAGCTACCGGTTGTCTGTTCTGAATATGCCACTGGTTTGTCTTCCTTTTTGGTTATTGTTCTTATAGAGATTTTTTTCGATGATCGAGATTTCTCATAAGAGAAGATTTTTATGGTTTTCTCGGTTTCGAATAGTATATGAGCGGAGCGAGAGCGACTAGAGTTTACTTCAGGAATAGAGGTTTTTGATGTAGTTGCGCACGTTTTTCCTTTTTTAATCGAGATTGGGTCGGTGTTCAGTACCGCATTTCTGAAAGCTATCGAAAATCATGCGCATTGCATGCCATTCTCCCATCAGACTTTAGTTGGAAAAACCAAGGTTTTCACTGACGTTGTCTCCTTGATCTTTTCGGGAGCAGAGCAGTCACAGAATGGAAATGGAAATCATGGAAGTCTTTTTAGAATGGCGATTCCTCACAATCGCTCCTTGTGATGCTGCGGAACCATGGCAATTAGGATCTCAAGACGCAGCAACACCTATTATGCAAGGAATCATTGACTTACATCACGATATCTTTTTCTTCCTCATTCTGATTTTGGTTTTCGTATCACGGATGTTGGTTCGCGCTTTATGGCATTTCCACGAGCAAACTAATCCAATCCCGCAAAGGATTGTTCATGGAACGACTATCGAGATTATTCGGACCATATTTCCAAGTATCATCCCGATGTTCATTGCTATACCATCGTTTGCTCTGTTATACTCAATGGACGAGGTAGTAGTAGATCCAGCCATTACTATAAAAGCTATTGGACATCAATGGTATCGGAGTGCGCCTCAACACGAGGGTGATTTAAGTGCAACGAAATGTACCGGTGGTTCGCGAAGCATCTGGCTTACCGGTAATCTCCCATTCCCGTCGTCGAGAGACTAACTATAAGAACTATAGCATGCCAGAAACGGGGAGTTGAGGTGGTTAGACCTATACCCCGAAATGCTCCCAGCATAGGAGCCTATGGTTCCATTCTTGTTGTTGCTGGAGGTACACATACCTCTTCTCGGTGTGGAGCGATATACGAAAAATAGATGCTAAGCCTGCAATGTCCGATAACGGCGCTGAAGTTTTGAATCTATCGGCACCACAGCAGTGGCATACAACTTTGGACCTAACGGCCGGCCCCGTTACCTTTCGGAATGGGGGATCCCCGTTGGCAACAACCACGGTAGTAGTTGCGGAACTACTGGGCCAAGAGAGGACAACCTGTTGTTCCTGCTCCTCTTTCTTCGCTTCGGGGACGGAGGTCCTACGGTAGGTAAGAGCACGCACAAGCACTTGACCGAAGGGGACCAGCGCTTCTACTCCTCCACCGAGGAGCCGTTCGCAGCGAGAAGCAAGGGATGTCGTGAACGGTGGGAGGTCAAAGAAAGAGAATTGACCTATTCATAGAGTGATCCTATGATCTATATAGAGGATCAAAACCATTTCCTTTTTTATATAAATAAAGATAAGGGTGACTCAATCAATTGGGGGTGGGACCTGCTGGCATAATGCACGCTGGAACGTGGGAATTCGAGGTCTCATGAACGACTTTTTTTTCGTGGACAAACTTTCCGGTCAGGCCTATGGATGGATCCTTTTAGATCTACGGGCCGGCCGTTCACATGAGCATAGGGAATCTATACTCGAGCGTTCGACTTGGCCCCTGACAGGTGCGGTGAGGAATCACTCTTGATCTGATCTATTGGGGCCTACAACTTCGCCGAGCCGACTAGCATCCCTTTCCACTGCGCATTTTTCAAACAAAGAAGACGACTATAGGATCGAATTCGCTTTCCGTGGTGAACTGGTCGTCCCATACCTTCTTCGTGTCTCATGTGTGTGGAACCAGGTCTTTTTCGGTTCCAGCTTAACTGAAGTAGGTAGGGCTGGGCGAGAAACGGTCCCCTGTTGCCTATTAGTTAGTAAGCGGGCCTTCGATTCCACCGGGGTCTTACGGTCTCTGAGAGGGGGGAGAACTACCTAACTAAAGAAGAATAGTGCTCTTTATAAGAGTAGGCGTGGAGAGCTTTTTGCGGGGAAACTTGCAAGTCAAGTTTGGGGGGAGGCGGGCGTCGACCCAACCTTATGAGTATTCGGACTATAACAGTGGTTCAGAACAGTCACTCACTTTTGACAGTTATACGATTCCAGAAGATGATCCAGAATTTGGTCAATCACGTTTATTAGAAGTTGACAATAGAGTGGTTGTACCAGCCAAAACTCATCTACGTATGATTGTAACACCTGCTGATGTACCTCATAGTTGGGCTGTACCTTCCTCAGGTGTAAAATGTGATGCTGTACCTGGTCGTTCAAATCAGACCTCCATTTTGGTACAACGAGAAGGAGTTTACTATGGTCAGTGCAGTGAGATTCGTGGAACTAATCATGCCTTTACGCGTGCGCCCGGATACATAGGCCGACTGCTGAGCCCACTCTGGCTCAGCCGCACCACCCGGGGTCGGGGTGCGAGCCACCCGAGAAGCAAGCTATTACAGCGAGCGGCTGGAGCAGTAGGGAGCCGAGGAGCAAGGCAGTAGATAAGATAGAAGAAGAGGCCAGGCTCCCGGTAGAGCAGGGGAGACGGTTAGGATAACGAACTTGAAACGCGGAGCCCGAGCGGCCGGCGAGCGAGTGGTTAGTGGCAAATAGCGCCCTAGTGGATGGCATTCCTCTCTGCGGCTGGCACTCGAGGAACCACGGGACACTCCATACAGAGCAAGCAAGTCTTAGGGATGAGACGCCCGCGCAAGGACCTCCATTCTCATTAGGAGGTCCGAACCAAGGACCTATAGAAGTCGGGGCTACCCCGTCCCCATGGCAACGCAACAGTGTCCTGAGGGAGGAGTTTAGAGGCCTTATAGTAGCACGGACCTCTTTTTCTTTCATTCTAGGTTATGCGAAGGGGGCCAGTCCAAGATCGTACAGTTATTCTTAAAAGACAACAGACGCTCTCAACGGCTAGGCGCCACTCTCTTTCTGAGTTATTTCAGCTTCTTCATTCTTTCGTGCCGCGGTGAACGAACAAAAAAAAAAGAGGGCCGTCTCAGCGGAAGGAGAAGGACCTGCTACGGCAGAGACTACTTATCCTCTTCTTGTTCCTAGCCGTCTGTTACAAGTCCGGGAAGCCTGGAATCATCAAGATGAGGGATCCCTCAAAATAGAGAAGGGCGGGCAGGGCTTCCGCAAGAGCCTCCCCCCTCTTCCCGGTCAATATAGATGGGAAGGAGACCGACATAATCAGCCTCTTCTTATGTATGTACACCTTTGTTTCAGGGTGGGGCCGCCCTCCCTCCTGCTAATCCGGCAATTTTCGAACCTTTCTTTCCCACCCTTCCATAAAGGACTTTCAAATTCTTGCGATTCCCGGCCCGGCGCTCTGCGTGGTTATGTACATGTTCCGACTCGCCGGTCATTATAGATCTAGTGGCATGGCGAGGCGAAGGGGGGAAGCAAGTACTTCGCTTCGTAGACTCGACTAGTCGCTTCTGGCGAAGCTTAACGAAGGCCGACCACTACATAGAGACAACTACCAGTCATGAGCGATAGCGAAGCCCAGAGAGGCGCAGGGCAGAATCGAAGAGCTTAGTGTGAAACGCTCAGGAAAGGAACGGAGAAGGGGCGCCCTCCGCCCCTTCGGTTTGGGGTGGACATCTGAAAAAAAAAGGTGAGATAAACGGAAGAGTAGCGCGCTAGCGCGGCTCGCTTCGCTTTTCGACGCTCCGCTCGCAGCTTCACTTCAAAGCCAGCAAACTCCAGCATCAAAGCTTACGTGCGTTAGCCCTTTAGTTGCGTCTACTTAGTTGCTTTGGCGCGCAATTTCTTATTGTTTTAAAGCGAAAAAAATGAAAAAAAAGGGGCGAAAAAAGCAACGACGTACTAGCGCCCCAAAACGCACTGTCGAAGCCTACGCTTGCTGCTCCCTTTCTCGCTTCCGAGAGGCGAAGGGATTGGATTTCACCTATGATCAGATCAGTGGGCAACCAATTCGTGTTGTTGTTGTTGACGTTGACTTTCAAGCTCATTTTTGAGTAGGCCGGGATTTTCGGAGCTGCTCCCAGCTCACACTATGGTGGCGGAGGTGCCGCCGTGAAGATCTAGGAGTGTGAGCAGTACGAGCTGAAAGGCTCTCATACTGTTTGGAGGGCAGGGGGCATAGATGCCAAACCTGACCCCTATCTATCGTCGTAGAAGCTGTTCCTTTGAAAGATTATGGTTCTCGGGTATCCAATCAATTCATCCTCCAAACCAACTAAACCGGGGAGGCGGAAATGAAATTGTAGGGTGAGGGAAGGGGGAAGCTCCAGGAAGGCTTCGCTCGCTCGCTCAATTCGCTCTAACGCTCGTTTACGAGTGGAGTGATACAGCCCTTATTGAAGTAGGGCGAGGCCTTACTACACGAGCTCGTAAGTCAAGCACGGAACGAGCCTTGTCTACGAAGCTTCGCTTCCTCGTCTTGCTTGCTTCTGGCGAAGCTTAACGCACTATAACATAGGCATTCTGGTATGGTAGGAAGACTCCTTTTAATTAAGGCTGACCACTACATAGGAGCGATAGCGAAGCCAAGCCGTCAAAAGGCGAGCAGCCCTTATAGCAATAGCAAACGGCCTACTTATAGCCCTTTTTTTTTCTTATTTTGTTTTGTTTAGGCGCCCCTTCTTAGTAAATTAGGGCTTCGCCCTTGGAGCTCGATTTGGGGCCTATCTTCTTCTTTAGAAGTACCTCGCCCGTTATACGATGAAAAGCCGTTCAGTAAGCTCTCGATAGCCATTTGCTAGTTGGACTTATGACTCTCCCCGGCGGGCGGATAGAAATTACGGAGGGTAGCTTGCCGGCGAAGGACGTGTATGGTAGTCTTTTCTTTGATGAGAACGGGAAGGGCAATTGACTGCAACCTTTTTCGGCGGGTGGGGGCAACTGGAGGGAGACAGCACGGGGCAAAGCAAAGGGCAGAGCCTCCACTTCATCTGGTTCAGTGAAGGTGACTTGGTATGCGTTGCACTGCTTAGGCTTTATACTGATCTTGACAGGTTTATATCCTAACCTGTGGTAGTGTTCCGGCAATTTTTCTCCTGTCCGCAAGGCCTTTCCTTCTTATGAGGATAACATAGCTTCAATGGGGCGCCCTTTGCCATCACCGAGACCAAACGGTTTATTTGTATTCTCGCCCATTTTTTTCATTATTGACGTTACAACATAGCTATATCTTCTCAGTTCAGGTGTGGTGTCTGAGTCCTTTAGCCCTACCTCCGTTTCTTTTTGTGCAACTGGAGGCTCTATTTTTCCATAATAGATGGGCTTTTGGTTTTGATTCTTGGACGGGACAGTCAAAACTTCTTTCTTCCTCTAGGATCAATCCTTCTTATAGGTAAAAGGAGTCCTTCTGTTGCCAAGACATCACGACGTATTCTCCCCTGGTAGAGGCGCGGATCTTTACGGGCTTCTTTTTCTTTAGATAGACACTTTTTTCTTGTTGTTGGTATGAATGCCGGCTGGTCGGGCTTTCTCCTTGACTTTCATATAAAGAAAGGAAGGTTTCCTTTCTGGTGACGGCTTTAATTGGGAGGTGACTTCTGTTTCTGTGGAGCCTACCCCCCTTTCTTTATTTTCTTCAGTCAATTCAGATCTGGCCTCGGAAGGCTCAGATATAGTGGGGCGAACTACGTCTTTCACCATTGGTGACGGCGTACACTTCGTGCTAAAGTCCAAATGACGCATCCGCCAAGTGTGCTTCGGCTTCTGTGAAAGGATTGGGATCTGCTTGTTCCCTTATTTGTTTTCCACCCTTGTAGAATTTGAAGCACTGGTTGAGTGTAGAGGGTACGATCTCGTTTGCATGAAGCCAGGGTCTCCTAATAGTGCGTTGTAGGTCGTGGGCGCATCTATTACGTGGAAGAGCACTTCCGTCCTATGTCCCTCGATGGAGAGAACTGTCTGGAATGACCCGACCGCCATTTGCCCGCTTTGGTTAAAGCCATGTATCATCATATTGCTTTGCTCGGGGCCAGTTTTTTTGGCGAGAACCCTGATCGGAGGAAGACCTAGTATGGTAGGAGGTTAACAGCGGACTAACTATCTAGCATAACCTTTGTTAACTTTACTCCGTTGATCTCTCCAGTTATGTATAGGGGTCTTTTATGCTCTTTGGTCCCTAACATCAGGTCTTCGTCCGCTCTATCTCCCGTAAGCTCACCTCTGACCAGCATACTTCAGCTTATATCGAGGTAACATTGGTCTGGTGTACCACCTCAGCATATTGAGATGGTTTTTTCTAATGCCTTTTTTAGGGCATTCCTGGCTTCTGGGGGGACAGTCGAAGCGCGTCGTATACGCGCCGGGATCCTTTTGAGGTGCTGGACCACGTCCATCCTATCCATGTTATTACTCGGCGTACATTATCAGCCTAAGCCTCCTTCTCAACGTATGGTTCATTTAGAGCACGTGTGGGACATCGTCTTTCGGCATCTATTCGCTTACCAGCAGTTAGATCGGAGGGCTCTTCTGTGTACATGATGCGTACTTGTTTTGAGAAGAGGGCTTTCGGGGGGCCAGCAGGGGACACCATCCCCGGGCCCGTTCTACTTCCGAGGCCTGCGCACGCGATCTAACTCGTCCTGATAAAGATCACCAACCGACACCTGGTCTTGTCCTCATTCTAAAGACCTTTGGCATAGGGGCTAGGGAGGAAGCGTGTGTAATCGCTTACCGATCTCATGTTCCTTTGAGAATTCTCATGTTCGTTCTTTCGAGAATGAGGAGGCCCACGTTTGTTGCTCGTTCCGCCTGCTTGCGTGCTTAGAAGGGATATGGTGGCCATCTATGACGATTACACCCAGGTCGTAACAAGGGAGACCCCCCAAGACCTATCACAAGCGGAAAAAAACTATATTCGATATTTAGCGAGGGAAGGTTTGCCTGTAATCGATGGCAGAACGACTAACTCCTCCCCTTCCGTTAGCCCGATCCGCTCGTTGATCCCAGCTGGTGCTAATCCTTTGCATCAGTGGTAGGCTTCCATACAAGGAGTTCCTTTCCTGCTGGGTCGTCACTCAATAACCGAACGAAAGGACGTAATGTCCCGCAACGTCAGTAAATTCCTCCCAATCTTTGGAGAAATCCTTTCTTGTCTTGTGGAATTTCCCAATTCCCACTCCTCGGTAACTCAATTAGACAGAACGCCTTACTCATTTACAGTCCCCACCTCTAAATATCATGCATAGATAGATTGTCCTTGGGTTGAGAATCGGTGTGCTGCGCTACAGCTTGAGTATCGGCTTCTCTCCCAGGGCTCACTAGCCTCAGCGCGCTCCTGCACGGCGCTACCTCTGTTTCATGGAGGACACATTGTCACCTCATGAGTTAGAAGTTATACCGTCATCAAACTATTTCCCCTTCGCTTATGGCCACTTCTGTGATCACTCTTTGGATTGAATGACCGTAATAAGCTTAAGACTGCTGCTCTGAAAAACCAAAGACTGCACTTTTGCCTTAACGCGCAATCGAACGCGCCTACATAGGTTGTGATGGGTCAGCACTCCCCCTGGCTTTGACACATCCTTTATGTCATTCTATTTCGGATGTTAAGGAACTAGCACTCAGTCTTCTCAAAGTGTTTATTTCATTATCTAGTAACTCTGAGGTGGGACAGAAGCTATCCTATGCTCATCGCTCGCTTCGCCTCATTGATCCTTTCCACGGGTCTTGTCATGAGCTTAGCTAGGCATAGGGCTCCGGGCAACCGAATGATTGAAGGGGGCTGGCAGGGAGTCAACATGGGGAATTGCACCCCGGGCTCGATCTACTTAACCTACCCCACCTTTAGCCCTCCTTGCCCCAGCGCTCGGGAATCCATTCTTCCATAGTAGCTTGCCGGAGTGCATCATCAGCCTTAGAAATGAAAAATGAATCCCTCCGGTCCAACTATTGATCCCACCGGCTTTTGCGTGCTATTCCTTCCGCCCAGGTTCAGGGCTAGTTTCAATCAAGCACTGGCCCGAGGCTGACGTAGTGACCCAATGGTAGGAGACTAGCTCTTCTCCTCAACCTGTTCGAATTGGGAGCTAGCTATAGAGCGCACTTTTTCTATGCTTTTCATTGACTATAGAGGCTCGAGAGACCTCAACAACTTGACCCTACCTACCAACAGACTTTAGTACGACTGACTCTCCAGCCGGTCCTTCTTCGGCCACTTCTTCGAACGATTATGAAGAAGAGTTGGAAGAGCCTTCTCATAGCCTGTGAATCGGACGCCCTAGACCGTACCAACTCGCCTTTCAGACTCACTTTCCAGCTCACAATTCTAGAAAGTGTTCCCACTTCAAAAGGTCGGAGAAAAGACTCTCTACAAGCGGATAGGAGTACTTTGCAAGTGCACCAATGTCCCAGAGGAAGGAAGATATGAGTTAGAGGCGGGAGTAGAGGAGAGCTTTTCCAAGCGGGATGCATTGAGGGGATCGCTTTCTATTTCTATAAATAATATATTGGATCTACCTACTGATCGACATTAGGAAAGCAAAGCGGGGCAGAGTTTTCGATCGATTAGGCTCCTTGCGGGTTCGAACCCTGCTTGTCTCTTTAAAAGAGTTCTCATGCTGCTCTTCTTCTTTCAAGTGTAACGGATCAGGATCGAACAATCACGGCCCAGAGTGCTCATTGAGCCGGTAACCGTTGGTCTAGTAGCACTGCCCCCAACTCTGGATCGAAGGAAGCAGCTACCTGTAGGGGAGAAAAAGTTGGAGTAATGCTAGTATTTATAAGAAAGAGAAAGCAAGTTCTAATAAAGAGAAAAAAAGTCGGATTCAAACAATTCGAAGAAAGAGAAACCAATGGGTACTACTTTCTGCTACTGACAGATCAAGTAGTACTTTCTTCTACGGAAAAAGATAACAGCTGCTTTCAATGACGGAGAGAGAAGACTACTTTGCCAATGAAAAGTTCGACTTGCATTATGCTTAACACATGCAAGTCAATATTGTTTTTTTTTGAAGCGATAGGGCCGGCTTGTTGATATGCTTTTCGATATGGAAACAGAGATCCCAAGGTTTCGACCACTCACTCTCTAGAGAGAAAGTAATTGATTAGGGCACTGTCTCACCAGCAGCTACCGATGCTGTCTCACTCATCGTTGAGTCATCGAAAATCACTTTTACGAGTTTTTCCTTGCTCGGCTTTGGGCTCTCTATGAATATATGTATGTGTATATCTATCGTCTGGTATCTTTCTTTATCGTTTGCTTGCTGTTATCTTTCTATGCCTATCGTCTGCATCTATAAGGCATTAAAATGCATTAGAAGTATCCATCTCAATCCTTCTTTCTAGATGTTACTTATGAGTAAGAGAGTAGTTCTCCTTGCTATTTTTAAAGCATTGTAGGTAAGGAAAGAACAGAATGGATTAGATCTGGTCGCTAGGGGCATGGTTCTTCCTGTTCCATTCATTAGATTGGATTGAAAACATTAGTTCTTCCGCAAACTCTTGAGAAGTGCCCTCACAATCCGAGTTTTTTACCTCTTTCCTTCCTGCGCTGCGGGATTTCTACAACCGATACCATCCGAGGCCATAGCGGCACTTGACAGGGCGAATCCTTCCTCATTTGCTTTTCCTCTCTTTCTGGGAGTTAGCATATCTATGAATGGAGCCGAGCATCCACCTCTCCCATCGTTCAGGCCTTCGACTTCTTTAGATATAGAACCCCATCTTTTTTTTTTCATATGAGCGGCTTTGTAATCGTAGAAGACTAGGAGGAAGAAAGTCCTCGTCAGTGTCCTTGAATCCCTGGAATGAAAGGAGCGACCCCGACCGGGTACGCTTCGAGAGCTTTTCTCTTCATTGTCTTTACTTTAACCACTAGCTTCAAAGGCTGCAGAAAGGGCGAACAAGCTACGGATTAAGCGCAAGGCGCGACAAAAGAACAAGCAACGGCTTTCGCCGTTGCAGCGTTAGCGCACAACCGTTTCCTTGCTGCGCTTTGATGCCGTAGTTTGCTTGGGTTCTAAAGAGTCAAACTCAAGTACGAATTAGTACAAGTACATGAGACATAAGTGACTTACACATACGCTAACACCCCCAAGTTCATTCCCAGCTTGCTCATCAAAGAAGGGCCCTGCTAAGTCCCTTGAGTGAGGATGTCGGGAAATCTGATCCTCACTATAGATATAAGGAGTCCTTATGATGCTTGCCACCACTTTCTTTCTTACATAATGCGACCTCTAGATGTTTGGCTCGCGAGTCTTTCACCGTCTCAGAGGCGGCTCTCGATGCTCAAAATCTATTTCCTCCAACAAGCTCTTTGCCCACACGACGCATCCCCAGCTGTAGTGGGAATCGCCGCCCTATACTTAGCAGAAAGAACTTGATTTCGACTTTCTTTTGCCCCTTCTCCTATACCTGGCTGCAGCTTCTTGCTCTTCCACGATATGCAGGGCCGTCTCCAATTTCCAGTGATGGATTTCCTGTCAAGCGCATCTCCGTCTCCTGTCATCTGAAGGGAACTGGAAGATGGGAAAATCAGACCTTTTCCAGGGTTTCCCTAAATATATCTTAAGATTCTTTATGCGGCATCTAGATGTATCGTTCGTTTCTTGGCTTCTGCATGAATTTACTCACGGCTCCAACAACATAGGCACTGTCGGGTCGTGTGATGGTTATATACACGTTACTCCCAACCATGCTGCTGAACTGAGACACATCTTCAATGAACTCGCCCGTCTCCTCTGAAGTGAGTCTATGCCTCTGTTCTATAGGGAGACTCACAAGGCGGCCTACAATGTTGAGACATGTATTTGTTTGAAAAATGTTTTTTATGTTTAGGGATTTTTTTTTATATATTGTTGTTCCATTGTATACTTGTCGTACTGTCAATAGAGTACGCTTCTTTTTGACCAACTTAAGATCCCTCTTTTTGCAAGTAATGAATCTTCTCCCTCTGAACTCTGTTTTTCTTCACATGGTATCAGAGCGATGATCGAACCCGGCCAGAATTATCTGCCGGATTGTTTCATCTTATCGCCGGAAAGCTGGTGGTCCTTCTCCCTAACCCTAATCGGGTCTTTCTCTCACAGCTCTCTCTCTGTCTCGCGTGCAGCTCGTCGTCAGTCCGTCTCTCGCTCTCGCGCGCTCGCAGTCCGATGGTAGCCCATCAGCATTCCTCGCGGATTGGTCTACTGCTGAGTGAGAACTAGGGCGTTGAATCTGTTTTGCACTTTGATGTGAAAACATTATAGTACAAGTTGGATTGGATTTGACAACTACACTAAACCTATATTTCTCGCTCCCCTTTTAGTGACTCCTTTCGTAAACTTCAGTCGTCTGAGCTCGTTTCGTAAACAAAACTCGCTTCTTTCTGGCGACACTCTTCTGGCGACTAGCTTCTCCAGTGGGTGGCTTGGTAAGCAAGCTACCTTCAGCATCGGTCAAATCCCTTAATAGGTCGGAATGGTGGGGAAGGGGGCCCTCCCTACTTCAATGGAAAAGGGGGAATCGCTCGTTTCACAGCGCCGCCCCTCTACAAAATTTGGACCTATCCTTTCGCCTAACATGATCACGAACGAAGACAGAGAATTGCGTAGATAGGAGGAGGAAAGGAACCAAACCCGGGGCCCCCAACCAAAGGGGAATGAAAATGGGAGAAATGATCGGAACGATTGAGGAAAGAAAGAGAATTGGTGGCCCCTTTCGCCCAGGGGACATCGTAGGAGAACAATATCGGGGACAGGCTTCGAAGGTTCTTCCATATTTAGATATAGAGATAGATTCTGATAGAGATCTAGATCTTTCTATAGATAGGGATGGACCCTATTGAGAAATTTCTATTGAGATCCGGTTTCAAGATCTATGAACAAGAGAGATCCCAAAAATATCCATGTGAAAAATAAAGAGCGAATAGACAGGGCTGGAGCCGATAGCTGGGCTGGGTACGATGATGGGCGTAGAGAGGGAAAAAAACCTTCGGGGATGGATCGGGAAAAGTGACCTCCGGCTCAGCCCACGACTTCCTTCCCTTCGCGTAGCTCAGGTGATTCCGTTCCTTTTTTTTTTCCCAGAATGAATTCGCCTGACCACGACGAATCCTGCCCTCCTGTCTTTCTTTCTCATTGGACCACTGCCTGGGACGCCCCTATGCCTATGAATCTTAATGATTTAAGGGCCCCGGGAGTAAACTTCGGAAAGAAAGCCTACTGGTTGGTTCAAGGTCTCCTGGCTAAGGTGGCCGGGCGTGGGCCCCGGTTCAATCTTGCCGATTCTACCCAGACATGGCCTAATAGAAGGGCAGGTCAAGTGTTCTTAAAAGAAAACTCTCAGTGAACTTCGGAGCACGGTCTTCCGTTAGGTCCTTTTACGGACGACGAAAGCCTCTTGGCTATACTTCTACTGTTCTTGCCTCCGGCGGTTCTTTCCTTTTGCCTCGGCGGAGCTGAGCTGGGTCTCCATTGCACTCTGTAGGAAGTCCACGCAGCAAACCGAGGCTCCTTGTGCGCCGTACCGCCGACGAATCAATAGGTACCCTCGACTCCCGTGCAGAGCTTGTGAGCCGTGTAATAGGCGACCATTTCGCGCGGTTCGGGGGCACTTGAACAAAGCCGCCGGCGCTCGGCTGCGTTCTTTACCCCTATCCCATTTTTGGGCCAATTCCCCCTTCGTACTACCAAAAAAACAGATTCTTGCCGAATCCGAGTTTGCTGCTCCCAACCATTACAAAACTAATACCCATTCTGTTTAGTACTTCAGGTGCTTCTCTAGCGTATAATGTAAATCCCGTAGCGGATCAATTCCAACGAGCCTTTCAAACTAGTACTTTTTGTAATCGACTCTATTGCTTCTTCAATAAACGCTGGTTCTTCGATCAAGTTTTGAATGACTTTCTAGTCAGATCGTTCCTGCGTTTCTGATATTCAGTCTCATTCGAAGCTTTAGACAAGGGTGCTATTGAGATATTGGGCCCTTATGGTATCTCGTACACATTCCGACGATTGGCCGAGCGAATAAGTCAACTTCAAAGTGGATCTGTTGTGCGAAGAGTGCGTTATGAACCGTGGCCGCCTGCCTGCTTTGGTTGGCAGGGGGCGGCTCCTC